>CM055907.1:33853852-34441352 GCA_029582155.1 Panopea generosa
TTACATGTCGATAGACACCAATATATAAATTGGTGATATAGATAGACAGGTACATGTTCATTGTTGATATAGATAAACACGTATATGTTCTTTGTTACATGTCGATAGACACGTATATATAAATTGGTATTATAGATAGACAGGTACATGTTCATTGTTGATATAGATAGACACGTAAATATACATTGTTAATATAAAAAGAAACGTATACCTAATTGTTAATATAGATAGACACGTATATGTTCTTAGTTACATGTCGATAGACACGTATATATAAATTGGTGATATAGATAGACAGGTACATGTTCATTGCTGATATAGATAAACACGTAAATATACATTGTTAATATAAAAAGAAACGTATACCTAATTGTTAATATAGATAGACACGTATATGTTCTTAGTTACATGTCGATAGACACGTATATATAAATTGGTGATATAGATAGACAGGTACATGTTCATTGCTGATATAGATAAACACGTTAATAAACATTGTTTATATAAAAAGAAACGATACCTAATTGTTAATATAGATAGACACGTATATGTTCTTAGTTACATGTCGATAGACACGTATATATAAATTGGTGATATAGATAGACAGGTACATGTTCATTGCTGATATAGATAAACACGTTAATAAACATTGTTTATATAAAAAGAAACGTATACCTAATTGTTAATATAGATAGACACGTATATGTTCTTTGTTACATGTCGATAGACACGAATATATAAATTGGTGATATAGATAGACAGGTACATGTTCATTGCTGATATAGATAAACACGTAAATATACATTGTTAATATAAAAAGAAACGTATACCTAATTGTTAATATAGATAGACACGTATATGTTCTTTGTTACATGTCGATAGACACGAATATATAAATTGGTGATATAGATAGACAGGTACATGTTAATTGTTGATATAGATAGACACGTAAATATACATTGTTAATATAAAAAGAAACGTATACCTAATTGTTAATATAGATAGACACGTATATGTTCTTTGTTACATGTCGATATACACGTATATATAAATTGGTGATATAGATAGACAGGTACATGTTTATTGTTAATATAGATAGACACGTAAATATACATTGTTTATATAAAAAGAAACGTATAACTTATTGTTAATATAGATAGAAACGTATATGTTCTTTGTTACATGTCGATAGACAGGAATATATAAATTGGTAATATAGATAGACAGGTACATGTTCATTGTTGATATAGATAGACACGTAAATATACATTGTTAATATAAAAAGAAACGTATACCTAATTGTTGATATAGATAGACACGTATATGTTCTTTGTTACATGTCGATAGACACGAATATATAAATTGGTGATATAGATAGACAGGTACATGTTAATTGTTGATATAGATAGACACGTAAATATACATTGTTAATATAAAAAGAAACGTATACCTAATTGTTAATATAGATAGACACGTATATGTTCTTTGTTACATGTCGATATACACGTATATATAAATTGGTGATATAGATAGACAGGTACATGTTTATTGTTAATATAGATAGACACGTAAATATACATTGTTTATATAAAAAGAAACGTATAACTTATTGTTAATATAGATAGAAACGTATATGTTCTTTGTTACATGTCGATAGACAGGAATATATAAATTGGTAATATAGATAGACAGGTACATGTTCATTGTTGATATAGATAAACACGTATATGTTCTTTGTTACATGTCGATAGACACGTATATATAAATTGGTATTATAGATAGACAGGTACATGTTCATTGTTGATATAGATAGACACGTAAATATACATTGTTAATATAAAAAGAAACGTATACCTAATTGTTGATATAGATAGACACGTATATGTTCTTTGTTACATGTCGATAGACACGAATATATAAATTGGTGATATAGATAGACAGGTACATGTTAATTGTTGATATAGATAGACACGTAAATATACATTGTTAATATAAAAAGAAACGTATACCTAATTGTTAATATAGATAGACACGTATATGTTCTTTGTTACATGTCGATATACACGTATATATAAATTGGTGATATAGATAGACAGGTACATGTTTATTGTTAATATAGATAGACACGTAAATATACATTGTTTATATAAAAAGAAACGTATAACTTATTGTTAATATAGATAGAAACGTATATGTTCTTTGTTACATGTCGATAGACAGGAATATATAAATTGGTAATATAGATAGACAGGTACATGTTCATTGTTGATATAGATAGACACGTAAATATACATTGATTATATAAAAAGAAACGTATACCCAATTGTTAGAATAGATAGACACGTATATGCTCATTGTTAATATAGACAGACACGTATACATACATTAGTAATATAGATAGACACGTATATGTACATTATTCACATAGATATACACGTATATGTATAGTGTTATCATAGAATGACATGTATCTGTACATTGTAATCATAGATAGACACATATATGTACTTTGTTATCATAGATTGACACGTATATGTACACTGTTAATATAGATAGACACGTATATGTATATTGTTTATATAAATTAACACGTATATGTGCATTGTTAATATAGATTAACACGTATATGTGCATTGTTAATATAGACAGACACTTATATGTAAAATGTTTATATAGATATACCCATATATGTGCATTGTAAGTAGAGACATATACGGATATATACAATGTTATCATAGATAGACACGTATATGTACATTATTATAACAGATATACACGTATATGTACATTCTTGATATAGACATACACGTATACGTACATTGTTATCATAGATAGACGTGTATGTGTACATTGTTATCGCAGACAGAAACGTATATTTAAATTGCTAATATAGATATACTCTTATATATACATTGTTGATATAGATAGACAAGTTAATGTACTTTGTAAATATAGATAGAAATGTATGTGTACATTGTTATCATAGATAGACAAGTATGTGTACATTGTTATCATAGATATACAATTATGTGTACATAGACACGTCTATGTGCATTATTATCATAGATAGACAAGTTTATGTGCATTGTAATAACAGATAGACAAGTACGTGTACATTGTTAATATAGATAGACACGTATATGCACATTTTTATCGTAGATATAGAAGTATGTGAACATTATTAATATAGAAAGAAACGTATATGTACATTGTTAATTTAGATAGACACGTATATGTACATTGTTATCATAGATAGACAAGTAAATGTGCATTGTTATCATAGATAGACACGTATGTGTACATTTTATCATAGATAGACACGTATATTACATTGTTTTGAAAGATAAACACGTATATTACATTGTTATCATAGATAGACACGTATATATTCATTGTAAATATAGATAGACACGTATATGTGCATTGTTATCATAGATAGACACGTATATGTGCATTGTTATTATAGATAGACACGTATATGTACATTGTTATCATAGATAGACAAGTATATGTGCATTGTTATCATAGATAGACAAGTATATGTGCATTGTTATCATAGATAGACAAGTATATGTGCATTGTTATCATACATAGACACGTATATGTACATTGTTATCATAGATAGACAAGTATATGTACATTGTTATCATAGACAGAGACGTATATGTACATTGTTATCATAGACAGAGACGTATATGTACATTGTTATCATAGATAGACAAGAATATGTACATTGCTATCATAAAAAGAGATGTATATGTACATTGTTATCATAGCTAGACAAGTATATTACATTGTTATGATAGATAGACAGGTATATGTGCATTGTTGATATAGATAGACACGTATATGTGCATTGTGCTCATAGAAAGACACGTATGTGTACATTGTTACCATATATAAACACGTATATGTACATTGGTATCATAGATATACAAGTATATGTATAGTGTTAATATAAATAGACACGTAGTGTACATTGTTACCATGGATAGACACGCATGTGTACATTGTTATCATAGGTAGACACGTATATGTACATTGTTATCGTAGATAGACACGTATATGTACATTGTTATCATAGACAGACACGTATGTGTACATTGTTACCATAGATAGACACGTATGTGTACATTGTTATCATAGACAGACACGTATATGTACATTGTTACCATATATAGACACGTATGTGTACATTGTTATCATAGATAGACACGTATATGTACATTGTTATCGTAGATAGACACGTATATGTACATTGTTATCATAGATTGACAAGTATATGTACATTGTTATCATAGATAGAATATAGATAGACACGTATGTGTACATTTTTAATATAGATACACAAGTGTGTGTACATTGTTATCAGAGATAGACACGTATATGTACATTGTGAATATAGATAGACACGTATTTTTACATTGTAATCATAGATAAACACGTATGTGTACATTGTTAATAAAGATAGACACGAGTGTGTACATTGTTATCATAGATAGACAAGTATTTGTACATTGTTATCATAGATATACACGTATATGTACATTGTTATTATAAACAGATACGTATATGTACATTGTTACCATAGATAGACACGTACATGTGCATTGTTATCATAGTATCATAGATAGACAAGTATATGTACATTGTTATCATAGAAAGAGACGTATATGTACATTGTTATCAAAGATAAACACGTATATGTACATTGTTATCATAGATAGACACGTATATGTGCATTGTTATCATAGATAGACAAGTATATGTAAATTGTTAATATAGATAGACACGTATATGTGCATTGTTATCATAGATAGACACGAGTGTGTACATTGTTATCATAGATAGACAAGTATTTGTACATTGTTATCATAGATAGACACGTATATGTGCATTGTTATCATAGATAGACAAGTATATGTACATTGTTAATATATATAGACACGTATGTGTACATAGTTACCATAGATAGACACGTATGTGTACATTGTTACCATAGATAGACACGTATGTGTACATTGTTACCATAGATAGACAAGTATATGTATATTGTTAATATATATAGACACGTATGTGTACATTGTTACCATAGATAGACAAGTATATGTATATTGTTAATATATATAGACACGTATATGTACATTGTTATTATAGACAGATACGTATATGTACATTGTTACCATAGATAGACACGTACATGTGCATTGTTATCATAGTATCATAGATAGACAAGTATATGTACATTGTTATCATAGAAAGAGACGTATATGTACATTGTTATCAAAGATAAACACGTATATGTACATTGTTATCATAGATAGACACGTATATGTGCATTGTTATCATAGATAGACAAGTATATGTAAATTGTTAATATAGATAGACACGTATATGTGCATTGTTATCATAGATAGACACGAGTGTGTACATTGTTATCATAGATAGACAAGTATTTGTACATTGTTATCATAGATAGACACGTATATGTACATTGTTATTACAGACAGATACGTTTATGTACATTGTTATCATAGATAGACACGTATATGTGCATTGTTATCATAGATAGACAAGTATATGTACATTGTTAATATATATAGACACGTATGTGTACATAGTTACCATAGATAGACACGTATGTGTACATTGTTACCATAGATAGACACGTATGTGTACATTGTTACCATAGATAGACAAGTATATGTACATTGTTATCATAGATAGACACGTATGTGTACATTGTTATCATAGATAGACACGTATATGTACATTGTTATTTTAGATAGACAAGTATATGTATATTGTTAATATATATAGACACGTATGTGTACATTGTTACCATAGATAGACACGTATGTGTACATTGTTATCATAGATAGACACGTATGTGTACATTGTTACCATAGATAGACACGTATATGTACATTGTTATCATAGATAGATACGCATGTGTACATTGTTATCATAGATAGACACGTATATGTACATTGTTATCGTAGATAGACAAGTATATGTATATTGTTAATATATATAGACACGTATGTGTACATTGTTACCATAGATAGACACGTATGTGTACATTGTTACCTTAGATAGACACGTATGTGTACATTGTTATCATAGATAGACACGTATGTGTACATTGTAACCATAGATAGACACGTATATGTACATTGTTATCGTAGATAGACAAGTATATGTATATTGTTAATAAATATAGACACGTATGTGTACATTGTTACCATAGATAGACACGTATGTGTACATTGTTATCATAGATAGACACGTATGTGTACATTGTTATCAAAGATAGACACGTATATGTACATTGTTATCATAGATAGACACGTATGTGTACATTGTTACCATAGATAGACAGGTATATGTACATTGTTATCATAGATAGACACGTATGTGTACATTGTAATCATAGATAGACACGTATATGTACATTGATACCATAGATAGACACGTATGTGTACATTGTTACCATAGATAGACACGTATATGTACATTGTTATCATAGATAGACACGTATGTGTACATTGTTATCATAGATAGACACGTATATGTACATTGTTATCGTAGATAGACAAGTATATGTATATTGTTAATATATATAGACACGTATGTGTACATTGTTACCATAGATAGACACGTGTGTGTCCATTGTTACCATAGATAGACACGTATGTGTACATTGTTACCATAGATAGACACGTATGTGTACATTGTTATCATAGATAGACACGTATGTGTACATTGTTACCATAGATAGACACGTATGTGTACATTGTTATTTTAGATAGACAAGTATATGTATATTGTTAATATATATAGACACGTATGTGTACATTGTTACCATAGATAGACACGTATGTGTACATTGTTATCATAGATAGACACGTATGTGTACATTGTTACCATAGATAGACACGTATGTGTACATTGTTACCATAGATAGACACGTATATGTACATTGTTATCATAGATAGATACGCATGTGTACATTGTTATCATAGATAGACACGTATATGTACATTGTTATCGTAGATAGACAAGTATATGTATATTGTTAATATATATAGACACGTATGTGTACATTGTTACCATAGATAGACACGTATGTGTACATTGTTACCTTAGATAGACACGTATGTGTACATTGTTATCATAGATAGACACGTATATGTACATTGTTATCGTAGATAGACAAGTATATGTATATTGTTAATAAATATAGACACGTATGTGTACATTGTTACCATAGATAGACACGTATGTGTACATTGTTATCATAGATAGACACGTATGTGTACATTGTTATCAAAGATAGACACGTATATGTACATTGTTATCATAGATAGACACGTATGTGTACATTGTTACCATAGATAGACAGGTATATGTACATTGTTATCATAGATAGACACGTATGTGTACATTGTAATCATAGATAGACACGTATATGTACATTGATACCATAGATAGACACGTATGTGTACATTGTTACCATAGATAGACACGTATATGTACATTGTTATCATAGATAGACACGTATGTGTACATTGTTATCATAGATAGACACGTATATGTACATTGTTATCGTAGATAGACAAGTATATGTATATTGTTAATATATATAGACACGTATGTGTACATTGTTACCATAGATAGACACGTGTGTGTCCATTGTTACCATAGATAGACACGTATGTGTACATTGTTACCATAGATAGACACGTATGTGTACATTGTTATCATAGATAGACACGTATGTGTACATTGTTACCATAGATAGACACGTATGTGTACATTGTTACCATATATAGACACGTATGTGTACATTGTTACCACAGATAGACACGTATATGTGCATTGTTATCATAGATAGACAAGTATATGTGCATTGTTAATATAGATAGACACGTATATGTACATTAATAATATAGATATACAAGTATATATGCATTGTTAATATAGATAGACACGTATATGTACATTGTTATCATAGATAGACACGTATGTGTACATTGTTACCATAGATAGACACGTATATGTGCATTGTTATCATAGATAGACAAGTATATGTATATTGTTAATATAGATAGACACGTATATGTGCATTGTTAATTTAGATAGACATATATTTGTACGTTGTTAATATAGATAGACACGTATGTGTACATTGAAACCATAGATAGACACGTATGTGTACATTGTTACCATAGATAGACACGTATGTGTACATTGTAACCATAGATAGACACGTATGTGTACATTGTTACCATAGATAGACACGTATGTGTACATTGTAACCATAGATAGACACGTATGTGTACATTGTTATCGTAGATAGACAAGTATGTGTATATTGTTTATATATATAAACACGTATGTGTACATTGTTACCGTAGCTAGACACGTATGTGTACATTGTTATCATAGATAGACACGTATGTGTACATTGTTATCATAGATAGACACGTATGTGTACATTGTTAACATAGAAAGACACGTATATGTACATTTTTATCGTAGATAGACAAGTATATGTATATTGTTAATATATATAGACACGTATGTGTACATTGTTACCATAGATAGACACGTATGTTTACATTGTTACCATAGATAGACACGTATATGTACATTGTTATCATAGATAGACACGTATGTGTACATTGTTACCATAGATAGACACGTATGTGTACATTGTTACCATAGATAGACACGTATATGTACATTGTTATCATAGATACACACGTATATGTACATTGTTATCATAGACAGACACTTATATGTACATTATTAAATATGCATTATAAGTAACAGACACATATATATTTGATTTTAAAATATTAGTTGTTTGTTATTGTTAAAAATATAAGAACTGAACTGCTTTACATAAATAACGTTTATTTATAATCTGTATTAAAATTACATAACGCAGAAATAATGGCAGCTCATTTGGTGAGCATCGTCTCGTGCGTTTTATCTAACCAACTCCTTCATTCCGGCAATATCGATTCTTAACTGTTTTACTTGTGCTTATCTGAAGAAAAATGTCACGCCATCATTTATACGTCCCTCGACGCTTTTCTGTTTAGTCAGACACGAGTAAATCTGATCGATTTTCAACGAATGTTTTGTATCTTTGCACAATTGCATATATTGATTTAAAACAAAACCAAACCGTCGTCCTTGATATAAAGACAAAATAGTTAGGTCGTTTTGTTCCCTAAGAACGCACGACTTTTCGATAGTTTAGGTTTTGCTTGGACTAAGATCTGCCCTATGTGTTTACATATTTTTAAATACCTAAGATATCTGTCACATTTTGCATTTTACATTTAAAAATGAATCATGTGTTAGAGAAATAACAACATTTATCATTGTGTTTTGTTTTGTGTTGTCGTCATGGATGTCCAGTGATATATCTTTAAAAATCAAATGCTACATCAATACCGTTTTGTGATAAAACATATTTGTTTTTTTTCCAGAGATTTTGGATATGAGTACAGTCCCAAAAATGATGTTTCTACAAACATATTGCAGAATTTACATAAGCTTTCATTTACTATATGATATTTGTGTAAGTGTTTATTTTGTTGGTATACATTTATATACATATTTATATTGAAGTAACCTTAGGCTGGTATACATTTATATAAATATCGATATGGAAGTAACCTCATGCTGGTTTACATTTATATAAATATCGATATGAAAGTAACCTCATGCTGGTATATTTTTATATAAATATCTATATGAAAGTAACCTCATGCTGATATACATTTATATATATATCGATATGAAAGTAACCTCATGCTGGTATATTTTTATATAAATATCGATATGAAAGTAACCTCATGCTGGTATACATTTATATAAATAACTATATTGAAGTAACCTCATGCTGGTATACATTTATATAAATATCTATATGAAAGTAACCTCATACTGGTATACTTTTATATTAATATCGATATGAAAGTAACCCCATGCTGGTATACTTTTATATAAATATCTATATGAAAGTTACCTCATGCTGGTATACTTTTATATAAATATCGATACGAAAGTAACCTCATGCTGGTATATTTTTATATTACCATGACAAATCGACGTCATTAATATATAAGGGCAAGTCGGAAAGAAGTACGACAGCCCATTTATTAAATATGAAAGGGAATGCACCGTTAATATTGTGACAAAACGTTAAACGTTTCTTATAAACAAAATCAACAACAAAATCAAGGTTCTGAGAGTCGCCATTATGGTAGTGCTAAGACTCTACTGAATATCAAAATTCCTTATTCAATTCCTTATTCATTAACAGTTTTCTTATAAAACCCAAGATGCGAAGATTTCCGTCAAGCCTGGATAAGAAATGTGTTTTCTCCAAGATATTTCACTATGAATCAGTGACCACAGTAACCATGCCCCATTCACTCTATTATTTACAGAATCTACACCGATCTGAAATACTGGGTCGATTTTGTAAATAGTCTAAATCGCGAATACCGATGACATTACACAAATAAGTAACTGTTAATTTACAGCATACATTCACAGACGTTAATGATGCAATGTTTGAAATGATTGATATTTGTAAGAATAATTTACGATACAAACCAAACAAGTACGAAAGAGACAAAAGCAAACTGCATTAAAACATATGTTATAAGTCTCATTCTCAATGACCGATAGTCTTGATCATATGCGACGCTTGCTTTTCTAAAAGACAAACGTCTTGACAAGTTGTGCAGAAGAAACGTTTGGATTTGAAGTAAGATCTGATTAGCTAAAACAAACACACCTCTGCAATGATTATGTTATAATAAAATTTAAAAATATTTATTCGAACAAAAGTCATGGCAGTTATCATGTACAAGATATTTGTTATAGAAAATATCTAATATAAAAATAATGAATATAGAAATAAACATCCAAACGATAATCTTTTGAAATACTATGGGAATCTCTGAGGTAGGCCGATTGTTTGGATCAACCAATGAAAAAATGTTATTCGATTTCGCTAAATAAAGGCATAGTACCACCACTGGAAAAAAAAGGAAGTGCTTCCGCGGGGTAGATGCATAATGGCGGTTAATCTTTGTTTCTTCTTCTTTAAAAATGTATTTGCCTTATTTTAATGCTCATTTTGTTTTGAATGGCATTATTGATGTATTTTGAACATATTGAAAGCATTGTCATGTTTGAATTGTGAACTTAGAAAAAAAATGAGGCTTGGAAATTGGGGTATGAATACATGATTTCGGAAGTCAACTGTCATTTTGTCAATAGTGTACACACTGAGCCGAAAAAATCTCTTATATGACACATGCCTCCTACTTTTCTCATCATATTTTGGTAGTGGCGAGGTTTACAAACAGTAAAATGTAAGTTTCACTTCTTTCATTTGGGTCTCTCTTTGAATGACAAGCGTTCACATTGTTATTATTTACTATAGAATAAAGAACAAAAATCAATAATGGGGTTACACCTAAAAGGATTTTTATTCTCGGCCAAACTTGTCAAGACGTTTGTCTTTAAGAAAAGCAAGCGTTGCATATGCTCAAGACTAATTGACCGATAACGGTGTTGAGGTAAAAAAAACCGCTAGAGCGTATTGTCAGCTACATCCGGTTACGTAGAGAAAACGTGATGACGGACAATAACAACTTGTGAAATGTGACAAAAAAAAGGATGTATATATATATTTTTTTTACATTTTGTTATTGGGAAGTTATTTTCCGTTGGGAATAACAGCAAATGAGAACTCTGTCCGAGGTCAGCTCAGATCGAAATAATAGATAATCCAAGAATTCATTACGCACGTTAAAATTAAGTGAACTTATAAATGAACCTTTATAATGATTATTAATATTTCTGAATCGAACATCAGGATGTTGAGAACACAAAGTTTTTTTTTTTTCATGCAAATCTGCAGCGGCCGATAACTGACCTCATTTAAACTGATCAGTGGTTGTTACGACCCCCTGGGCGGAATGTTCATTTGTCACAGATATCAATAAAGGGGGTCACTTTGGTACACGATAAAGAGGGTCCTTAATTGATTTGATTTTCCTGATTTCACGCGGTAAGAATGAAAGTTTGACATGACTATTTTCATCTTTGCTATGCCTTGCTAATTACTATGGGAATCCCAACATTTTATCCTTAGCTACTCTCCATTATATAACATTCTTACGGACACCAAATATCAAAAATAAAGACTAAAATATAATCAAATTGAAAAGTTACTTTAATTCGACATAAAAAATCATGAACTACTTTCTCTAGAGTAATTTGAAACGATTAGAAAGTAGTTAAGCGGTTCATATAATTTGAGCTACATTTTCAGTATATTACCAGGTCACCATGTGTCTCCAGAGGATCTGGTGACTCAATTAAAACTACTGCACAAGTAAATTAACCAAAAGGCCGATTTCTCAATATCCTACCATAACCAAGATATATGTTAGAAATGAACAAAACATCGTACACCTCACTTCGACCAACACATTTGTCATGCTTCTTTATAAGATATGAACATAATACATGTATTGTACATCCTACTATGACCAACATATTGCGTATGCTTCTATATAAATAATGAACAAAATAATGTACACCCTACTATGACCAAGATATTGTGCATGTTACTATGACCAATATATTGTACACGTTACTATGACCAAGATACTGTGCATGTTACTATGACCAAGATATTGTGCATGTTACTATGACCAAGCTAGTGTGCATGTTACTATGACCGAGAGATTGTGCTACTACTATATAAGAACTGAACACAAGAGTGTATATCCAAATAAGACTAAGATATTGTGCATGCTTTTAAATATTTAATAAACACAATAGTGTAAATCCAACTAAAACAAGATATTGTGCATGCTACTATATAATAAATGAACACAAGAGTGTACATCCAACTAAGACCAAGATACTGCGCGTGCTACTATATAAGAAATGAACACAAGAGTGTACATCCAACTAAGACCAATATATTGCGCGTGCTACTATATAAGAAATGAACACAAGAGTGTAAATCCAACTAAGACCAAGATATTGTGCGTGCTACTTTATAAAAAATGAACACAAGAGTGTAAATCCAACTAAGACCAAGATATTGCGCGTGTTACTATATATGAAATGAACACAAGAGTGTAAATCCAACTAAGACCAAGATATTGCGCGTGCTACTATATAAGAAATGAACACAAGAGTGTACATCCAACTTCAACCAAGATATTGCTCGTGCTACTTTATAAGAAATGACCACAGGAGTGTAAATCCAACTAAGACCATGATATTGCGCGTGCTACTTTATAAGAAATGAACACAAACGTGTTAATCCAACTAAGACCATGATATTGCGCGTGCTACTTTATAAGAAATGAACACAAAAGTGTAAATCCAACTAAGACCATGATATTGCGCGTGCTACTTTATAAGAAATGAACACAAAAGTGTAAATCCAACTAAGACCATGATATTGCACGTACTTCTTTATAAAAATGAACAAAATATTGTAAATCCAACTAAAGCCATAGTCAGATAGCCTTCCCGATGTGTTCCGGAGGCTCGTAACTGCCCAAAATTGGCAAAATCTTGCGTATGTCGGACGATTCTTCCGAGCCCCATACGTGTTTTTTTTTGCCCCGTGGAGTGCTGGGATGGTTTTAATTCGGAGTTAAACTTTTTTCTTGAAATCGTAGCATCGTGGGCCTGGGAAGCATCGTAGACCCCTCGCACGAGCATCGTGTGATGCTCATGTGACAGTCGCACGATTTATCCGACAATCGTACGACAATTGTCGGCCCCAAATGAACCTTGGGGTGGGCATAAACTCATACGATTGTCGTATGACTGTCGTAAGATATCCTTCGTTAACGCACAGTTATCCTGTGAGATGCATGCGATAGTACTACGGTACGTGCGTATGCCGTGCGAGCCTCGTGTAACATAACTCGTCCGAGCACGCGTGTCGTGCAGGTATCGTGTGAGTGATTGTCCCTGTTATATATAAACCCCTTCCTCCGCAGGGGCATTGCTAGTTGTTCCACAAGAACAAGAAGACGAAGGAGATGGCGCTGATACCCTTATACGCGCACGGACTGCGAGCGTTGATACCACGTGTATGCACGAGCTGACTACGAGCCTCGCTCGAAAATCCGATTATCGTACGATGCTTGTACGATTATCCTGCGTTTCTGTTCCGATTGTAGATCATTAGTTTGAAACTTGGACTCGCGTGCACCTCCTATACAATGTGACCGCAACAATCGGTAGAAAGTACAACGTGCGATGTTGCCATACCCACCATTCATCGTAGCCAAAATATATCCTACGAGCGCCCTACCCTATCTGACTGAGGCTTAAAACTAAGATGTTGTGCGTGCTACTATATAAGAAATGAACACAACAGTGTGAATCCAACTAAGACCAAGATATTACTCGTGTTACTATATAAGAAATGAACTCAAGTGTGTAAATCCAACTAAGACCACGATATTGTGCGTGCTACTATATAGTGAATGAACACAAGTGTGTAAATCCAACTAAGACCACTATATTGCGCGTGCATTTATATAAAAAAATGAACATGATAGTGTAAATCCAACTGAGACCAAGATATTGTGCATCCTACTATATAAGACATGAACACATTATTGCACATCCTACTATGATCAATATATTGTGTATGCTTCCATATAAAATGTAAACAGAATATTATACACTTTACTGTGACAAATATACTGTGCAATCTTCTATATAACCTTAAAAAAAATTATAGATATCTACAGCTTACTATATAAATTAAGATATGACCATATTGCACATGCTACTACACCGTATATAAGACATGAACACAATATTGTACATGCTACTACACCGTATATAAGACACAATATTGTACACGCTACTACACCGTATGTAAAACACAATATTATACATGCTACTACACCGCATATAAGACATGAACACAGTATTGTTCACACTACTACACCGTATATAAGACATGAACACAGTATTGTACACGCTACTACACCGTATATGAGACATGAACACAGTATTGTACACGCTACTACACCGTATATGAAACATGAACACAGTATTGCACACGCTACAACACCGTATATAATACATGAATACAGTATTGTACAATACACCGTATATAAGACATGAACACAATATTGCACACGCTACTACACCGTATATAAGACATGAACACAGTATTGTACACGCTACTACACCGTATATAATACATGAATACAGTTTTGTACAATACACCGTATATAAGACATGAACACAATATTGCACACGCTACTACACCGTATATAAGACATGAACACAGTATTGTACACGCTACTACACCGTATATGAGACATGAACACAGTATTGCACACACTACAACACCGTATATGAGACAGGAACACAGTATTGCACACGCTACTACACCGTATATGAGACAGGAACACAGTATTGCACACGCTACTACACCGTATATGAGACATGAACACAGTATTGCACACGCTACTACACCGTATGTGAGACATGAACACAGTATTGCACACGCTACTACACCGTATATGAGACAGGAACACAGTATTGCACACGCTACTACACCGTATATGAGACATGAACACAGTATAATAACGTTATTACACCGTATATAAGACATGAACACAATGTTGTACACGCTACTACACCGTATATAAGACATGAACACAGTATTATACACGCTACTACACTGTATATTAGACATGAACACAGTATTGTTCACGCTACTTCACCGTATATGAGACATGAAAACAGTACAGTTAACGCTACTACACCGTATATGAGAAATGAACACAGTACTGCACACGCTACTACACCGTATATAAGACATGAACACAGCATTGTACACGCTACTACACCGTATATGAGACATGAACACAATGTTGTACACACTACTACACCGTATATAAGACATGAACACAGTTTTGTACTCGCTACTACACCGTATATAAGACATGAACACAGTATTGTACACGCTACTACACCGTATAAGAGACATGAACACAGTATTGTACACGATACTACACCGTATATAAGACATGAACACAGCATTGTACACAATACTACACCGTATACAAGACATGAACACAGCACTGTACATGCTACTACACCGTATATATGACATGAACACAATATTGCAAATGATACAACACCGTTTATAAGACACAATATTGTACACGATACTTCACCGTATATAAGACATTAACGCAGTATTGTACACATTACTACACCGTATAAATTACATGAACACAGTATTGTACACGCTACTACACCGTATACAAGACATGAACACAGTATTGCACACGCTACTACACCGTATATAAGACATAAACACAATATTGCACACGCTACTACAACGTATATAAGACATGAACACAATGTTGCACACGCTACTACACCGTATATAAGACATGAACACAATATTGTACGCGCTACTACACCGTATATAAGACAACATGAACACAATGTTGTACACGCTACTACACCGTATATAAGACATGAACACAATGTTGTACACACTACTACACCGTATATAAGACATGAACTCAATGTTGTACACACTACTACACCGTATATAAGACATGAACACAATGTTGTACACGCTACTACACCGTATATGAGACATGAACACAATGATGTTCACACTACTACACCGTATATAAGACAACATGAACACAATGTTGTACACACTACTACACCGTATATAAGACATGAACACAATGTTGTACACGCTACTACACCGTATATAAGACAACATGAACACAATGTTGTACACACTACTACACCGTATATAAGACATGAACACAATGTTGTACACACTACTACATCGTATATAAGACAACATGAACACAATGTTGTACACACTACTACAACGTATATAAGACATGAACACAATGTTGTACACACTACTACACCGTATATAAGACATGAACACAATGTTGTACACACTACTACACCGTATATAAGACATGAACACAATTTGTACACACTACTACACCGTATATAAGACAACATGAACACAATGTTGTACACACTACTACACCGTATATAAGACATGAACACAATGTTGTACACGCTACTACACCGTATATAAGACATGAACACAATATTGTACACGCTACTACAACGTATATAAGACAACATGAACACAATGTTGTACACGCTACTACACCGTATATAAGACATGAACACAATGTTGTACACACAACTACACCATATATAAGACATGAACACAATTTTGTACACACTACTACACCGTATATAAGACAACATGAACATAATATTGTACACACTACGAGACCGTATATAAGACATGAACACAATGTTGTACACGCTACTACACCGTATATAAGACAACATGAACATAATATTGTACACACGACTACACCGTATATAAGACATGAACACAATTTTGTACAGACTACTACACCTTATATAAGACAACATGAACATAATATTGTACACACTACTACACCGTATATAAGACATGAACACAATTTTGTACACACTACTACACCGTATATAAGACAACATGAACACAATATTGTACACACTACTACACCGTATATAAGACATGAACACAATGTTGTACACACTACTACACCGTATATAAGACATGAACACAATTTTGTACACACTACTACACCGTTTATAAGACAACATGAACACAATATTGTACACACTACTACACCGTATATAAGACATGAACACAATGTTGTACACACTACTACACCGTTTATAAGACATGAACACAATGTTGTACACACTACTACAACGTATATAAGACAACATGAACACAATGTTTTACACACTACTACACCGTATATAAGACAACATGAACACAATGTTGTACACACTACTACAACGTATATAAGACAACATGAACACAATATTGTACACACTACTACACCGTATATAAGACATGAACACAATGTTGTACGCGCTACTACACCGTATATGAGACATGAACACAATGTTGTACACACTACTACAACGTATATAAGACAACATGAACACAATGTTGTACACACGACTACACCGTATATAAGACATGAACATAATATTGTACACACTACTACACCGTATATAAGACATGAACACAATTTTGTACACACTACTACACCGTATATAAGACAACATGAACACAATATTGTACACACTACTACACCGTATATAAGACATGAACACAATGTTGTACACACTACTACACCGTATATAAGACATGAACACAATTTTGTACACACTACTACACCGTTTATAAGACAACATAAACACAATATTGTACACACTACTACACCGTATATAAGACATGAACACAATGTTGTACACACTACTACACCGTATATAAGACAACATGAACACAATGTTGTACACACTACTACACCGTATATAAGACAACATGAACACAATGTTGTACACACTACTACAACGTATATAAGACAACATGAACACAATATTGTACACACTACTACACCGTATATAAGACATGAACACAATGTTGTACGCGCTACTATACCGTATATGAAACATGAACACAATGTTGTACACACTACTACAACGTATATAAGACAACATGAACACAATGTTGTACACACGACTACACCGTATATTAGACATGAACACAATATTGTACACGCTACTACACCGTATATAAGACATGAACACAATGTTGTACACACGACTACACCGTATATAAGACATGAACACAATGTTGTACATACTACTACACCGTATATAAGACAACATGAACACAATGTTGTACACGCTACTACACCGTATATAAGACATGAACACAATGTTGTACACGCTACTACACCGTATATAAGACATGAACACAATGTTGTACACACTACTACACCGTATATGAGACATGAACACAATGTTGTACACACTATTACACCGTATATAAGACATGAACACAATGTTGTACACACTACTACACCGTATATAAGACAACATGAACACAATGTTGTACACACTACTACACCATATATAAGACATGAACACAATGTTGTACACACTACTATACCGTATATAAGACATGAACACAATGTTGTACACGCTACAACATCGTATATAAGACATGAACACAATTTTGTACACGTTACTACATCGTATATAAGACATGAACACAATTTTGTACACACTTCTACACCGTATATAAGACAACATGAACACAATATTGTACACACTACTACACCGTATATAAGACATGAACACAATGTTGTACACACGACTACACCGTATATAAGACAACATGAACACAATGTTGTACACGCTACTACACCGTATATAAGACATGAACACAATGTTGTACACGCTACTACACCGTATATAAGACATGAACACAATGTTGTACACACTACTACACCGTATATGAGACATGAACACAATGTTGTACACACTACTACAACGTATATAAGACAACATGAACACAATGTTGTACATACTACTACACCGTATATAAGACAACATGAACACAATGTTGTACACACTACTACACCGTATATGAGACATGAACACAATGTTGTACACACGACTACACCGTATATAAGACAACATGAACACAATGTTGTACATACTACTACACCGTATATAAGACATGAACACAATTTTGTACAGACTACTACACCGTATATAAGACAACATGAACACAATGTTGTACACACTACTACACCGTATATAAGACATGAACACAATGTTGTACACACTACTACACCGTATATAAGACATGAACACAATGTTGTACACACTACTACACCGTATATAAGACAACATGAACACAATGTTGTACACGCTACTACACCGTATATAAGACAACATGAACACAATGTTGTACATACTACTACACCGTATATAAGACATGAACACAATGTTGTACACACTACTACACCGTATATGAGATATGAACACAGTATTGTACATGCTACTATGACCAACATAGTGTGCATGCTACTTTATAAGACATGTTCACGCTATTATACATCTTCCTAAATAAGACCTGACAAACATATTATGCATTATATTAAGTCAAGACCAACAAATAAAATATCCTGTTCGATAAGATTACATCCTGTAATATAACAATTATTTTTTCAGTGCCCCTTTACATATCAAACGTTTTGGTCTCCAGTAACTACAGACTGATATATTATATATACCAGTGATATGATATTAATCTTGTAAATGAAACACACTCATTCATATTAACAACGAACGCAGTTTATTTTTCTAACATCTTTTTTCATCTTTTAATTGATACTGAATGCAGAGCATATAAACATATCATTACAAATAAAACCTACTTAATATACACCAGGGGTTTTAAACATAAATGGAACATGTTACTGATATGTACGAAACACATATACATAATGTACTCAAAGTACGGTCATGCATCCAATATCGGTGGTGGTAATTGTAAATCACAAAGGCGATGTTCATAATGTTGTTGATTATTAAAGAGAAACGAAAAACATAGCATACCATGCAACCAAGTAATTGCTTTGCCACTCCGACTTTAATACTTTATAAGAAAATAACGTGAAATTATTATCTACGAACCCAATTCCATCACCGCCACGGTAGTGTTAATCCTTGTAACATGTTTCCAGGACGTAATGACAGTTCCTGCACCTTCGGTGTGAAAGTAAACTGATATCGATCCAAAAACGCTTATCGTAAAAACATGTGAGGAAAACGTAGTCAGAACTGTAGTGTCACCAAAATGAATATTTAATCAGGCCTCGAAGTCGGCGCAGTATTACTCCCCCATTATTTCACAGCAGCAATTCTGACAGTCTCGCTGAAATTCAAGATTCAGAATTTCTTCTCTTGCGAGGTTGTGATATAAAGTTGAAGTACGTCTGCAGCAATTCGCAGACGAGATGGAGTTTATAGAAAGCGCCATACAAAAATCAATACCAGTTGTTAAATCGTTGATGATGACATATCACGTATAGCTGTACTTCAAAACACCGTGAATTACAAGGGATTCGTCAAAAAGCCAAAATAAACACTAGAATATCTCTTAAACTTAGACATACAGTGGTAACCGATTGAACATTTGCAGTAAATCTCAAGACGATCAATGGTAAAAACAACAACAGATCCACGAACACTGACTGGTCTTTGGATAATTTTGTTAATCATTTCTTATTAACAAATACCTATATAAGTTTAACTAGTATGCAAATATAAACCAGTGAGAAAAGATACACTTTACTGATTGCCGAAACAGTTCGTGAAACCCGAAGATAATAAACATCCAGAATTCAGGTATGCGTATGACACAGACAAAGAGTATGAGTATGACACATACAAAGGGTATGCGTATGACACATACAAAAAGTATGCGTATGATACATACAAAGAGAATGCATATGACACATAAAAAGGTATGCGTATGACACATACAAAGAGTATGCGTATGACACATACAAAGAATATGCGTATGACACATACAAAGAGTTACGTATGACACATACATAGAGTTACGTATGACACATACAAAGAGTATGCTTATGACACATACAAAGTGTATGCGTATGACACATACAAAGAGTATGCGTATGACACATACAAAGAGTATGCGTATGACACATACAAAGTGTATGCGTATGACAAATAAAAAAGGTATGCGTATGACACATGCTAAGAACTAGACAGACGAATAAAACGTCTACTAGAGACTTGTTGGTTAGCAAGCACATGTGAACAAAAATGTATAAGAGGACACTGAAACAGAAAAATAACTAAACAGGAAAACAAAACATCTTTTAAGCACGATGCCACAGACAAAGGATTAGACGTAATTTTTTTAAAGACGGCAAGACGAAATATCTATATATGGCTGATTAGAGCGATGACATTGACAAGGGACTAGAAAAATAACGTAACATCTCTAAAGACGGCAAGACGAAATATCTATATATGGCTGATTAGAGCGATAACACAGATAAGGGACAAGACAAGATAACGTAACTTCTCTAAAGACGGCAAGACGAAATATCTATATATGGCTGATTAAAGAGATGATATTGCAAGGGACTAGACAAGATAACGTAACTTCTCTAAAGACGGCAAGACGAAATATCTATATATGGCTGATTAGAGCGATGACACAGATAAGGGACTAGACAAGATAACGTAACTCCCTAAAGACTGCAAGACGAAATATCTATTTATGGCTGATTAGAGCGATGGCATTGCAAGGGACTAGACAAGATAACGTAACTTCTCTAAAGACGGCAAGACGAAATATCTATAAATGGCTGATAAGAGCGATGACACAGATAAGGGACTAGACAAGATAACGTAACTTCTCTAAAGACGGCAAGACGAAATATCTATATATGGTTGATTAGAGCGATGACATTGACAAGGGACTAGACAAGATAACGTAACTTCTCTAAAGACGGCAAGACGAAATATCTATATATGGTTGATTAGAGCGATGACATTGCAAGGGACTAGACAAGATAACGTAACTTCTCTAAAGACGGCAAGACAAAATATCTATAGATGGCTGATTAGAGCGATGACATTGACAAGAGACTAGACAAGATATGTAACTCTCTAAGGACGGCAAGACGAAATATCTATATATGGCTGATTAGAGCGATGACATTGACAAGGGACTAGACAAGATAACGTAACTTCTCTAAAGACGGCAAGACGAAATATCTATATATGGCTGATAAGAGCGATGGCACAGATAAGGGACTAGACAAGATAACGTAACTTCTCTAAAGACGGCAAGGCGAAGTATCTATATATGGCTTATAAGAGCGATGACACAGATAAGAAACTAGACAAGATAACGTAACTTCTCTAAAGACGTCAAGACAAAATATCTATATATGGCTGATTAGAGCGATGACACAGATAAGGGACTAGACAAGATAACGTAACTTCTCTAAAGACGGCAAGACGAAATATCTATATATGGCTGATTAGAGCGATGACACAGATAAGGGACTAGACAAGATAACGTAACTCCCTAAAGACTGCAAGACGAAATATCTATTTATGGCTGATTAGAGTGATGGCATTGCAAGGGACTAGACAAGATAACGTAACTTCTCTAAAGACGGCAAGACGAAATATCTATAAATGGCTGATAAGAGCGATGACACAGATAAGGGACTAGACAAGATAACGTAACTTCTCTAAAGACGGCAAGACGAAATATCTATATATGGTTGATTAGAGCGATGACATTGCAAGGGACTAGACAAGATAACGTAACTTCTCTAAAGACGGCAAGACGAAATATCTATATATGGTTGATTAGAGCGATGACATTGCAAGGGACTAGAGAAGATAACGTAACTTCTCTAAAGACGGCAAGACAAAATATCTATAGATGGCTGATTAGAGCGATGACATTGACAAGAGACTAGACAAGATATGTAACTTCTCTAAGGACGGCAAGACGAAATATCTATATATGGCTGATTAGAGCGATGACATTGACAAGGGACTAGACAAGATAACGTAACTTCTCTAAAGACGGCAAGACGAAATATCTATATATGGCTGATAAGAGCGATGGCACAGATAAGGGACTAGACAAGATAACGTAACTTCTCTAAAGACGGCAAGACGAAATATCTATATATGGCTGATAAGAGCGATGGCACAGATAAGGGACTAGACAAGATAACGTAACTTCTCTAAAGACGGCAAGATGAAATATCTATATATGGCTGATAAGAGCGATGGCACAGATAAGGGACTAGACAAGATAACGTAACTTCTCTAAAGACGGCAAGGCGAAGTATCTATATATGGCTTATAAGAGCGATGACACAGATAAGAAACTAGACAAGATAACGTAACTTCTCTAAAGACGTCAAGACAAAATATCTATATCTGGCTGATTAGAGCGATGACACAGATAAGGGACTAGACAAGATAACGTAACTTCTCTAAAGACGGCAAGTGGAAATATCTATATATGGCTAATTAAAGCGATGACACAGATTAGAGACTGGACAAAATAACGTAACTTCTCTAAAGACGGAAAGACGAAATATCTATAGATGGCTGATTAGAGGGATGACACAAATAAGGGACTAGACAAGATAACGTAACTTCTCTATTGACGGCAAGATGAAATATTTATATATGGCTGATTAAAGCGATGACACAGAGAAGAAACTAGACAAAATAACGTAACTTCTCTAAAGACGACAATACGGAATATCTATATATGGCTGATTAGAGCGATGACACAGATTAGCAACTAGACAAGATAACGTAACTTTTCTAAAGACGTCAAGATGAAATATTTACATATGGCTGATTAGAGCGATGACATTGACAAGAGACTAAACAAGATAACGTAACTTCTCTTAAGACGGCAACATGAATTATTTATATATGGCTGATAAGAGCGATGAAATTGACAAGGGACTAGACAAGATAACGTAACTTCTATAAAGACGGCAAGACGAAATATCTATATATGGCTGATTAGAGCGGTAACACAGATAAGGGACTAGACAAGATAACGTAACTTCTCTAAAGACGGCAAGACGAAATATCTATATATGGCTGATTAAAGCGATGATATTGCAAGGGACTAGACAAGATAACGTAACTTCTCTAAAGACGGCAAGACGAAATATCTATATATGGCTGATTAGAGCGATGGTATTGCAAAGGACTAGACAAGATAACGTAACTTCTCTAAGGACGATAAGACGAAATATCTATAGATGGCTGATTAGGGCGATGACGTTGCAAGGGACTAGACAAGATAACGTTACTTCTCTAAAGACGGCAAGACGAAATATTTATATATGGCTGATTAAAGCAATGATATTGACAAGAGACTAGACAAGATAACGTAACTTCTCTAAGGACGACAAGACGAAATATCTATAGATGGCTGATTAGGGCGATGACATTGACAAGGGACTAGACAAGATAACGCAACTTCTCTCAAGACGGCAAGACGAAATATCAATATATGGTTGATTAGAGCGATGACACAGATAAGGGATTAGACAAGATAACGTAACTTCTCTAAAGACGGCAAGACGAAATATCTTTATATTGCTGATTAGAGCGATGACATTGAAAAGGGACTAGACAAGATAACGTAACTTCTCTAAAGACCAGAAGACGAAATATCTATATATGGCTGATTAGAGCGATGACATTGACAAGGGACTAGACAAGATAACGTAACTTCTCTAAAGACCAGAAGATGAAATATCTATATATGGCTGATTAGAGCGATGACACAGATAAGCGACTAGACAAGATAAGGGACTAGACAAGATAACGTAACTTCTCTAAAAACGGCAAGACAATATATCTATATATAGTTAATAAGAGCGATGACACAGATAAGAGACTAGACAAAATAACGTAACTTCTCTTAGGACTAAAGACGAAATATCTATATATGGCTGATAAGAGCGATGGCACAGATAAGCGACTAGACATGAAAAGGGACTAGACAAGATAACGTTACTTCTCTAAAGACCAGAAGACGAAATACCTATATATGGCTGATTAGAGCAATGACACAGATAAGCGACTAGACAAGATAAGGGACTAGACAAGATAACGTAACTTCTCTAAAAACCGCAAGACAATATATCTATATATGGTTAATAAGAGCGATGACACAGATAAGCGACTAGACAAGAAAAAGGGACTAAACAATATAACGTAACTTCTCTAAAGACCAGAAGGCGAAATATCTATATATGGCTGATTAGAGCGATAGCACAGATAAAATATTAGGCAAGACGAAACATCAGTATGAGGTTGCTAGAACGATGCCACAGACAAAATATTAGGCAAGACGAAACATCAGTATGAGGTTGCTAGAACGATGCCACAGACAAAATATTGGGCAAGACGAAACATCAGTATGAGGTTGCTAGAGCGATAGCACAGATAAAATATTAAGCAAGACGAAACGCTAGTATGAGGTTGGTTAGAACGATGTCACAGAACTAGGCAGGATAACGAAATATATAGGTTGGTTGTCTTGGTTGACAGGAGACAATAGCAGGGCAATTACTTTCAGCCAGGTATTATAAGATATTGCGAACTATATATAAGATGTGAATGATGATATCTACTCTGCTAAACAAAAGTTATGTACTTCATATTTCAAAACCGATCGAATACATTTTGAAATACCACAAAATAGATGATCTAGGTCGACAATCAAAAGAATATGTGCCAAATGTCTGTAACAGAAAGTTCCAAAAGTCTTATCACAAGTACTGTATACCCATCAGAAGATAAAATTGCAAAAAACATTAATGCTTACCGTTTTTGTAACACTGCTTTATATACAGCAAATCGTTTTAACTTACAACATCTCCTGATATCAATATATATGCCATTGACATTTTGTATATAAAAGCCAAATATTCTTGACTTAAACGATATATCGCGGTAGGCAAGAGGAATGGACCCGTTTCAAGATCGATATAGTATATTTTAAAATCTCATTGTATTTTGAATTGAAGAGAAATAAATATCTACACTTAATTATAAGCCATTGTCATTCATACGAAAATTTGTTTCTTAAAATAAGCAGCCTCTTCCATGACATTATCATATGGTATTTCAAGTAGCTCACTATTCATTTTTGCTAGTTGAAATCTGTACTTTCTAAATCACCAGAGTAATAGAAAGAATGCATTCATCTCCGAAAATATGGAGAGGAGCATAGCATCATGGTGCCAAACTGTTTCGATTTGCTGAGATACTATGGAACACATTGTCCACAGTTATCCTTGTTAAAAACAATAAGTTCCAGGGAGAGAATATTGTATGAGACACCTCATATTTGAATGTTGGATAGCAGGTAGCCGTCTTCCTACAGATTATATTGAAATAAATATTTGACAATTACTCCATTAATAGTTTGCATTGAAGCTATATCATTATGGCATCTGAGATAAAGCACTGGGGTGGATATATTATAATATTATTCTTTTAGCAACACAATAATGTAACCTATTTCACAGTTACATCAGAAGTAGTACCTTAAGGTAAAGAAAATTTAACTCGTCTTTCCAGTCAAATCATGTCCTTATCATCACTTACGGGGTTACGACTTGGATGGATAGTGACATTATCTGTCAGGCAGAATATAATGTAATCTACATGTAATCTACATGCATTTCACCAAATGCATAAAAATAGAAGATCAAGCTTTGATGTAACCGGCTTTGCCAGTAAACAATGGCATTGTCTTATCACCACTAACGGGGATACGACTTGGATGGATAGCGACATTATCTGTCATGCAGAATATAGGTGTAACCCCACCATTGATTTTTGTTCTTTATTCTATAGTAAAAAATAAAAGTTTGAAGGCTTGTCATTCATAGAGAATCACAAATGAAAGAAGTGAAACCTACATTTTACTGTTTGTCGACCTCTGCACTATCAAAATATGATGAGAAAAGTAGGGGTCATGTGTCATATAAGAGATTTTTTTTCTGCTCAGTGTGTACACTGGTGACAAAGTGAAAGTAGACTTCCGAAATCATGTATTCATACCCCAATTTCCAAGCATCAATTTTTTTTTCTAAATTCACAATTCAAACATGACAATGCTATCAAAATATTCAAAATACATCAATAATGCCATTCAAATAAAAAATGGGCATTAAAATAAGGAAAATGCATTTTTAAAGAAGAAGAAATGAGGATTATTTATAACCGCCATCATGCGACTACCCCACGGAAGCACTTCCTTTTTGCAATGGTGGTACTATGCCTATAATGTAATATACATGTAATTTACATGTATTTCACCAAATGCATAAAAAAATAGAAGATCAAGCTTTGATGTAACCGGCTTTGCCAGTAAACAATGGCATTGTCTTCACTCAAAGAGTTGGGTTTTTTTCTGTCACGGGATGTCTTCCCAGAAACTTAGAGTGAGGAAAATACTGATGTTTAAAGCAAAGATCCAGCCGAGCAGGGAAGTTAGAGAGAGGATAATACCGATGTTTAAAGCAAAGATCCAGCCGAACAGGGAAGTTATAGAGAAATAACATTTGTTCTACATTTTTAGAATTTTAAAAAATCTATATGCTGTGCGGAACGTTTCAATTTTTATACTGAGGCACAGGTTGGTTTCAGAAATTTTAAAGTAATGAGTGTTTGTTGATATTTATTTTTATTTTGCACGTCCTTATATCAAATACTTTAAACCATAATGATACCATTTGAAGTACTTTGACGTGTCGTTAGGGATATTCTTCAGTTGACATTAATATTTTAATGGTGTTTAACGCCATTTCAACACATTTCAGGTAATGATATGGCATATCCAGTTTTATGAAGATTGTTTGTACAATTTTTTACTCCGCCCGCCGCCTTATAAACGTTTTGGTAGAAACCTGGAATGTTGTTCTCTTACGTGTGTATTATTGTGATTCGTTGTTAAGTAATATTTACTTTTTGGCCGGTGCGTAAGCACTTGTTAAAGCCGTTATTTTGAAGACACCCATCGCTTTTACTAAAAACCTAACAACTCATCTGAGAGGAATTCAATCTACTCAGCCGATAAAAAAGTAGCTCTATCGAATATGTTTGAAAATTGAATTGAATTTAGGCGTATTTAGCTATAAATCAATTGAATCATAGATTAGATGATAAACCTCGTCAATTAATCTATATATACTCACAGCAAATATTTTTTAAAAACATTTTTTTTCGCAAATATGTGGGTTATTTGGCAGTCTATCCCAGTCATGATATCTCCCAAATCAGGTCTATGAACCCCCAATGAAAAGGCAGGGAATTACATGCCTGTCCCACAATTCATAGCTATTCAACGCTTACCAAACTGTGACGTCATTCAACTGACCAATCAAAGTGCTCAAATCCCATTCCAAGTTTACGGACCCAATCGGGAGAGCTGAGTCCGCTCTACAGACTAGTTATTTGGCGAGTAATGTAGTTATACGTTTGTATAACTGCGACGTGACTGATGCAATCGTGAAACATCGGGTATTTCCGTATCCTCCGTATAATACACCTCGTGTATAGCTTTAGAATACACCAACGCTATTCGCCTGTGTTACAAGTCTGTGTTCATTCGCGTGAAAGTAACAAATTATGTTACCGTCATTAAGTTGAATATATGGCGTTATTATATCGATTGTTTTTATTTATACACCCTATATGGGTATGTTTATAGGGAAATTTAAAATATCAGTCTTGATAAACGAACGTTTATATTTTCAACGTACATGTATATAAGGAGGCATAAGGGCCCCACCATTTTATTTTATCATGTGACTCAAAGAAGTTCCAAAATGGCGCCTTATTATGTCAGAGGTCTATTAGTTTAAACATATTTTATTTCAACATGAAATGGGGTTGGGCCACAAGTTCTTTCAACATTAGGTTCGGCCCGTCCCCTACATTTTTACAATGTTTACATTAAATATCAAAATGACATGTTTTAACAATTTTTTCTTAACCAATAACTTGAGAATAGAAAGAGTTAGGAAAGGAAAGAAAGTAAGACATAGTAAAACAAACACATATCATTTCTTCTTTATGTCGTCCATACGCATGCGTCCTGTGTCCACATTTCGGTAGCACCCCAGTGAGAATCAGATCAGTAAATAAGAAAGCACAAAAATAAAAACTATGCAACTTAACATTTATATAAAATGGGCAAAATAGTTAAATAATTCACTAGATCGAAGTAATATAGTACAGTTAAAAACAAGACAGGAAAACATAAATAAGATTATGCAAAGCGTTTAGTTTCTTTGATATAGTATTGTACCGCTTTGACTATAATAATATTGCTAACATGAGATAGTCTTCCATCTCCGTATAGAAGGCGATGTGTACTTAGAGGGTGAAATGATCTTGTAGAGTTGAATAATGTTAATCTTTGGGTTCTGTATGTTGTGCATTTGAAAAAGTAATGCTCAGAATCTTCAATATGACCACAATGTGGACAACAAGAATCAGTTATAATATGGTTACGGAACAAGTCATTATTTAAATTACTACAATTATTTCTTAATCTTGCTAATATAACTGACAATTTTCTATTTCCATAATAAAAGTGTTGAGGTATTGTAATATTATTTTGTTTTCTCATGGAGTGTTTAAACGCAGTTAAAGAAGCGGCAGACTTAAAGTTATTATCTAAGTGGTTCCATAATATAATTGAGGAAGGTATACATGACTTTCTCATGATTTCAGTTCTCGAAAACGGTATAGTGATGTCTCTGCTATTTCTTAGATTGTACGTTGTTCTTTCATTAACATTTGGTGGGAACAAATCAACTATATAAGATGGTACCATATTGTTGCTAACCTTATACATAAAGTAATATTGCTGTAATGTTCTGCGATAAGAAAGAGTTTCCCATCCACATTCTATATATAAATTTTCAATAGATACTGATCTGGTTAAGCCAGTGACTATACGTGCAGCTTCATTTTGTAATTTATCGAGTGAATTCGATGTTTGATCAGTGCAGTTGTTCCAGACTAGAGAGGAGTATTCAAGAATTGGTCGAACATACGAAATGTAAATTTGATTGAGGGATTTACGACTGAGTGAGTATTTAAGGCGACGCATTATACCTATAGTTTTTGAAGCAGATTTTAAAATATTATCAATATGATCGGTCCATTTTCCGTCTTTACTTAAAGTTACACCTAGATGTTTATGAGATTCTGCAAATTGAATTTCTACGTTATTAAATGTTATATAAGGTAAGTTATTGTTATCTCTTAAAGAAAAAAACATAGCTTCGGTTTTGTTAGGGTTGAAATTTACTAGCCATTGTTTAGCCCACTGGGATATTATTAAAAGATCATGATTAATTAAACCTTCAATATCACTTACTGATGAGGCTGAATAGTATAATGAACTGTCGTCAGCATACAAACGTGTCAAACTGAGTAAATTGTTAGCTATATCATTAACATAAATTAAGAATAATAAAGGTCCAAGAACGGATCCTTGAGGCACACCTGCATTAAGAGATTTTAAATTGGAATATGTACCCTGAAAAACTACCCGTTGGGATCGATTTGTTAAGTAATCAGAAACCCATTCTAAAAGTTGCCCATTAATACCGTTTTCCTGAAGTTTAAATAGTAAACCCTTATGCCAGACTCTGTCAAAAGCCTTCGATATGTCACAAAATACCATACATGAATACTGTTTGTTATCAAAGGTTTGACAAATGTGATGATATATGTCAATAAGTTGATAGGTAGTAGAGTGATTTGGCAAAAAGCCTGATTGGTATTTATAAATCAAATTATTATCAAGAAAAAAGTTATACATATTCTTAAAAACAAGCCTTTCAAAAAGTTTTCCAACACAACTAAGTAAAGACACAGGTCTGTAATTTGACACCAATGACTTGTCTCCCTTTTTAAAAATAGGAGTTACATTTGCAATCTTCCACAAATCGGGATATATACCTTCACTTAGAGAACGGTTAAATAAAATTGAAAGTGGTTTTGCAATTGCTTTTGACACAGATTTCAGCATTCTGTGACTGATCATATCATGACCACAGGCCTTATTTACTGGTAAAATACTAATAAGTTCAGATATATCATTCTCAGTTATTATAAAATGTGAAAGGGAATTATTAGTTTTGTATAAAATACCCGGTAAAACAACACCAGTATCGTTCACAGTGGATATTGAAGCAAAATAATCATTAAGGCAGTCAGCTTTATTCTGATTTGTTATATGTAAAATATTATCATTAATAAAATCATTTAAAGGAGGTATATTTGATGACGAATTATTTCCTTTGACAAAATAGCGAATAATTTTCCAAAAACTTCTTTTGTCATTTGTTTGTAAATCATTTAGTGTTAACTCTAAATTATTAAAGAAATGTTCTTTGGCATATTTTTTATGGTTATTAACTTTATTTCTAGTATTTTTATATTTATTCCAGTCTTTTGATTTGCCCGATTTTGCTGCAATAGATTTAAGTCTATCTCTAATACGACAAAGTTTCCTTAATTTTGAATCAAACCATGGTTGATCATCAGGACGTACAGTTATTATTTTAGATGGTATACATTCCTTTATAATTTTCATAAAAGATTCTGTAAACAGTTCACATGCTGTATTTAAATTACAGTTTGACAGACACTGCCAATCAAACTTTTCTATTTTATTTTTTAACAAATCGAAGTTAGTTTTATCATAGAGCCATACTGATCTTTCATAAGTATGATCAGTACTATATAAAAAAGGTAAAATAATGAAAGTAGCTTTATGATCACTAATATCAGGAGGTACACGGATAGTACCTGCATTGAGATAAGATAAATCGTAAGGGATGATTACTGGATCAAGTATAGCATTATTTCTCGTTGGTTCTGTAATAACGTTCATTAATGAGTTTTGGTAAAGAACATTCTTTAAATTATGAAAGTTATTGTTAAGCAAATCTTCATTAAAATCTCCAAGTAAAATCAAATTCTTGGACATTTCGTAAGCTTTTTCGATATTATTATTAAGGCTGTTAAAGAAGTCTACATCAGCTGTTTTAGGGCTATAAAATACGCCTAATAGAAAAATTTCTTGTCCCGATTTAACCTTTACCCAGATAGATTCATTACAAAATGTTTCCAGATTTGGAACTCTTGAATGAATTATATTCTTTGCTAAATATATCAAAATACCCCCACCATGATTTGTTCTATTTTTGCGGTAAGGTTCATCAAATTTATCACTTAGTTTCAATAAATCATTAGAGACATGTGCATTTAAGTGTGTTTCAGTAAATGATAAAATATCAAAATCTAAAAGAGTGTCAAAAATATAATCAATCTTATTTCTTATACTTCTAATATTGCAATGAATAAAGGACAAGCTATGTGATTCATTGCCAGGACCCGGGTTTGTTTCAATGTCCCAAGCTTCTAATAAAATCAGAAGTAAAATAAACATAAATTCTATATTTTGAACAAATTCACGTAGTACGAAATGTAGATTATGTTGGCATTTGTTACAGAGTTGCCCCAGAATCAATAATAAATAGAGCATTGATATTGACGCCTTCATGTGAACTTTCCCGCTTCCTACCACTGTAATACCACCATGAAATAGACCAATAGTAGCCCTCCATGTACTTATATCATCCATTTGGGAGTAACAACAAAAATAAAATACCTAAGGCTACCATCGAAACTACCCCACTGTAAATATGGACACCAGGCTCGCACACACCAAGACGACACATAGAAAAAAGTATATGAGCAAAGAGAAGAGCAAAATAACAAAAACAAATAAATAGCACAAGTATATAAAATGTGAGAATAGTAGTATCATATATGAGTCAGAGCGATTTTCGTTTTCAAATGAAGCGAATATTACGTAAGCATTATAACATCATAACAAACTGAAACAAATTTACACAAGGAATTTATAGTGAACATTCACCGAAGAAAAGTTAACTTATATATACACACACAAAGCCTCACGTACACTCCCGCACAATCACACATACATACACGCAAACACCACATGGGTGCTTGTTAACAACGTGTATAAACATATTTACAATAAGATAAACATATAGGCAAGAATACATAAACAAATGTTCGCGCGCGCATGTACATGCACGCACGCACGCCTACGCATACACTCGCACACATGCATACTTACATATCCCGTCTTTGGATGTACACACTCGCGCGTGAATAGTAAAACACATGCACAGACGCACCTTTACACATACTGTTGTATATACAAGGTAACTACACTTTTAAAAAGTGTTGCAATGTAGCTGATATTTATGTAATTATCCAAAATCTGTTTAATAAATGTTTCATATGGGTCTATTTTATACAACAAAAAAAAAAAAAAAAAAAAATGTTTATTATAACTTTCGCCGTCACAAATTCGTAATAAAGTACCTGGGCCCGACTTTACTAAACATATCAATCCGAGACATTCCCTATCTAAAAATATAATTATATATATAATAATAAAGATTTCTCTAATTTATTACTCAATCTTATTAATAAGTAACAAACAGAATAGAAGTCTGTGCAATTTTAACTCTTTGGTAAAGGATAACAATGTATATCAAGTTTTAGCATTGCAAACGTTTATGTTATTTAAAATCTCAAGTTGAGATGTCTGGCGTAAACTGGGTGCTGACAATTACCCAGTTTCCATTATGTGATAATGACAATACCTGTAACACATCATTTTATAAGTTAAAACACAATAGAGCGGTCTGATACATTGACTGTATGACACACTTACATTGATTCATTGTTCACTATCCAGGTAGTATAATACAGTGTATTTTATGCACTCTGTAGCAAATTAATGTACATGTTAGTAGAAATCAACACACAGAAAATATTATACAAATTTAACACTACATATACTATATTTAGGAAAGTAACTGCACTTGAAAATTCCACGTCTCACCTACTGCAGTTGCATATAGTAACTTAGAGAACTACAACAACAAAAAAAAGAAGCAAACAATTATTAAGTAATTAAGTAACGTCAATAAATTTATGTTTGCACAATTCGATTGATTTTGTTAAATGTTGTGTGCACAGAGGCGTACTCTGTATATTGTGGTTCAACAATTAGACACGAAGAAAGCATGCATGTTTCTATTAAACAGGCGGTAGAAGTAACGGTATATATAATGGCTGGTATGCACTGTAGTTATGTCACAACAAGTACACTTATCGCGGAAGTTACCGTTGCACAGAGACTACCAGATGTTTATTGCTGTCAAGACCTATGTATACTTGTCAAGGTCAGAAAGTCTGGTAACTACGGATTTGATATCCCTCTTGTCTTTAATGTATATTCTACCGTCGTAGGTCCAACATTTGTTTATACACTTGTCCTTGTATAATTGCCTGGCCATTCTAAATATGTTGCTGCGCACAGACGTCAGATCTTCATTGACGTATACATGTGCGTACTTCTTGTTGCCTTTTAGTGCAGCTCTGCATTGATAAAAATTATCTCTGGCACGGTAGGTGGCAAATTTCACAATAATGGCTTTTGGGGATTTCCATGCGGAAGGTTGACCTACTCTGTGGGACCGATCGATATCGGCGTTGCATATATCCGCTTTTATTTCGGAAGCGATATCCATGACGACGTCATTAGTTTGCTCCATGTCGTTGTCCTTGATTCCAACTATACGGAGGCAATTTCGTCTACTATATTGTTCTGCAGTGTCACTTGCAAGTTCTAACTTCTGAACCCTGTCTGCTAGAGCGTTAACTTGCTTCAGCAGGTCATCTTTGTCTTGCTCAAGGGAATCAATCTTACGCTGCAGAGAAGTTGTAACTTCCGTGACGATGGATTTCACTAAAGGTTCAACGTGAGATAGTATCATGTCTTTTATCAGTATTGAAATCCTCTTGAAGTCTGATTCGGCTAAATGCACGGGTGCAGAAACAGCGATGTCCGATATATCAGATAAGTTGGATTGTTTATTCTTCTTTTCTGGGTTTATCTGAGATTCGTTTAGCGAAGACGATGACAATTCACGTTTTTTGGATGTCTCATCTCCCTTCACAGGAGTTGAAGAGACGAGTTTCTCTGCGTATGACATTGCGGTACTTTTGCCGGGCAGTATACTTATTAAATTTTCGAGCGTGACCCGTTATCCGATTAGTCTGAATAGCCGCTGGGTCAAAATGAGGTCAAAATGGCGGTACAGTATTATATCAACAAAGCAATTCAAAAGTTTACTTCGAGTTACTCACGTTTAAAACTTCCAAACACTAAAATTCCAACGTGATTATAAAACACATATGTTCCGATTTATTGTTCCAGCTTCATATTGCACATACAACTTCAATAATATCACTTTCCGATTCAAATTTTACACTTCCAAGCTCCGAGATGGAAAAACACTACATCGCCATTTTGATCACGTGATTCATTATATCGATTGTTTTTATTTATACACCCTATATGGGTATGTTTATAGGGAAATTTAAAATATCAGTCTTGATAAACGAACGTTTATATTTTCAACGTACATGTATATAAGGAGGCATAAGGGCCCCACCATTTTATTTTATCATGTGACTCAAAGAAGTTCCAAAATGGCGCCTTATTATGTCAGAGGTCTATTGCGTAGCATAAAGGCCGAGGTGATAAGATTGGTGACTGATGCTGAAGAAGCCATTTTTCCTGATACTGATAGGTGGTCATCAACTTATCACATTGAGGACAATCGGCAAAAGTTAGGTTTTTTTTCAGTCTTATTATTACGACATACCTTACAGTTTTTCTTATTATAGGAAGCACTCAGAAACAAATTGTGAGCATAATTATGGACGCCTATGGGTCCTTTATAAAAAAAAGTGTGAATTTCATGCCCCTTGTCTCACGGTTTGGGCCTACTTTACCAAATCTATATACGAGAAAATGAGAAAAACTGTCATTTCTTATGACTGAATCTCATTTGAATGGTTTTTGGTGTGATTTGTTGTTGCAAACATGATGGTTAATGCTTATGTTTTATTCATTTATGTAGTAATGATCACCAACTATAGTTCCATTAGATTAGTTCAAACGGTGTCCCTAGGGTTAAAAATGACCCCGCCCCGAGGGCTCAATTAGGGGACACGTGATTATAATACACATTAATAAAAAAATAAGTAAAATGAAACTGATATTGCCTTTATTTTCACAGAAGCATTGTTTGGTCAAGGAGATTCAAATTTGTTAAAATGACTGGATTCCACTGTCTGAAGCGGTCAGGAGGGGCCCCAAAAGGGAAAAAAATGGGAATTTCAAAAATCTTTCTCTTAAGAATCAGTCAGTCAAATTTGTTAATATTTGGCAGAAATTATCACTATGATTAGGGGTTTGAATCAAGATAAGAATCAAGGAGCTAGTATTTATAGGGGCTCTGTGAGGGGACTTGGAGTTTTACATAGGAAGTCTATGGGAAAACGGCAAATTCACATTTTTTTCATCCTTTCATCCATTTGTACAGAATTATTATTCAGTTTGAGTTCTGAAGCTTCTTCTAGTTATATCAAAAAAATATGTGGTTCAATAAGCAGGATTTAATTTCCATAAGGGGCCAGGTGGGGTCTCAAAAGGATTAAAATTTAATATTTTCAAAAATCATCTTCTCAACAACTGATCAGTCAAATCAATTTATATTTTATATGCAATTATCCCTATGGGTAGGGGGTTTGAAGTTTGTACACATCAAGGGGCTGGAGTGGATAGGGGCTTTGTATAGGGACTTTGAGTTTTACATAGGAGTTCTATGGGAGAAGAGAAAATTATCATTTTCTCCAGCATTTTTGCAAAAACAATTTTGAATTTTAGATTTAAACCATTGTGTAGAATAAGCAAATAATTTTTGTTACATAAAGAGGATTGAAATTCCATAAGGAGCTGGAGGGACCAAAAAAGAGTTGATTTTGTGAAATTTCAAAAACTGATTAGTCCACAATACATTGTGACGGTGACAAAAAGTATGATACAACATAAAACCACATATTACTGAATCGTAAAAAAGGATACAACATTCCATCACAGTTATTGTATTGTAAAGTATGATACAACATCCCATTACAGCTATTGAATAGTAAAGTATGATATAACATCATACCACAGCAATTGTATCGTCAAGTATGATACAACAACACACCAAAGTTATTGTATCGTAAAGTATGATACAACATCACAACACAGTTATTGTATCGTAAAGTATGATACAACAACACACCACAACTATTGTATCGTAAAATATTATACAACATTGCATCACAGCTATTGAATAGTAAAGTATGATATAACATCATACCACAGCAATTACATCGTAAAGTATGATACAACATCACAACATAGCTATTGTATTGACAAGTAGGATACAACAACACACCACAACTATTGTATCGTAAAGTAAGATATAACATCACAACACAGTTATTGTATCGTCCGGTATGATACAACATCACACCAAAGTTATTGAATTGTAAAAACGATATAAATTCATTCCACCGTTATTATATCGTAAAGATAGATACAACATCACACCACAGCTATTGTATCGTCAAGTATGATACAACATCACACCAAAGTTATTGTATCGTCAATTATGATACAGCATCACACCAAAGTTATTGTATCGTCAAGTATGATACAACGTCACACCAAAGTTATTGTATCGTCAATTATGATACAACGTCACACCAAAGTTATTGTATCGTCAATTATGATACAACATCACGCCACAGTTATTGTGCAGTAAAGTATGATACAGCATCACGCCACAGTTATTGTACAGTAAAGTATAATACAACATCACGCCACAGCTATTGTATCATCAAGTATGATACAACATCACGCCACAGCTATTGTATCGTCAAGTATGATACAACATTACAACATTGGAGCTAGATTCATACAAGCTAATAAGCTTTTTTCTAAATCCCAATTCTTAGAACTGTTTGTCATTTATGAATTGCAAATGTTATGTAATATACTATGTACAGTTCTTAAATAAAATATTGTTTAAACCAACATAGCTATTGTATCGTCAAGTATGATACAACAACAAACCACAACTATTGGATCGTAAAGTAAGATACAACATCACAACAGAGTTATTGTATCGTAAAGTATTATACAACATCCCATCACAGCTATTGAATAGTAAAGAATGATATAACATCATACCACAGCAATTTTATCGTAAAGTATGAGACAACATCACAACACAGTTATTGTATCATCCGGTACGATACAATATCACACCACATCTATTGTATCGCCAATTATGAGACAACATCACACCACAGTTATTGTATCATCAAGTATGATACAACATCACACCACAGATACTGTATCGTCAAGTATGATACAACATCACACCACAGTTATTGTATCGTCAGGTATGATAGAACATCACACCAAAGTTATTGTATCGTCAAGTATGATACAACAACACGCCACAGTTATTGTATCGTAAAGTATACTACAACATCATTCCACAGTCATGTATCGTCAAGTATGATACAACATCACGCCACAGTTATTGTATCGTCAAGTATGATACAACATCACACCACAGTTATTGAATAGTAAAGTATGATACAACATCATACCACAGTTATTGTATCGTCAAGTATGATACAACAACACACCACAGTAATTGTATAGTAAAGTATGATACAACATCACACCACAGTTTATGTATCGTCAAGTATGATACAACATCACGCCACAGTTATTGTATCGTCAAGTATGAAACAACATCACACCACAGTTATTGTATCATCAAGTATGATACAACATCACACCACAGTTATTGTATCGTCAAGTATGATATAACATCAAACCACATCTATTGTATCGTCAAGTATGATACAACATCACACCACAGCTATTGTATCGTCAAGTATGATACAACATCACACCACGGCTATTGTATCGTCAATTACGATACAACATTAAACCACATCTACTGTTTCATCAAGTATGATACAACATCACACCAAAGATATTGTATCGTCAAGTATGATACAACATCACACCAAAGTTATTGTATCGTCAAGTATGATACAAAATCACACCACAGTTATTGTATCGTCAAGAAGGATACGACATCACACCACAGTTATTGTATCGTAAAGTATGATACAACATCACACCACAGTTATTGTATCGTCAAGTATGATACAACATCACGCCACAGTTATTGTATCGTCAAGTATGATACAACATCACACCACAGTTATTGTATCGTCATGTATGATACAACATCACACCTGAGTTATTGTATCGTCAAGTATGATACAACATCACACAACAGCTATTGTATCGTAAAGTATACTACAACATCACACCACAGCTATTGAATACTTAAGTTTTATACATCAAACCATAGCTATTGCATCGTAATGTGTAATTAAAACATCACACCACAGTTATTGAATACTTAAGTATGATACAGCATCAAAACAAAGTTATTGCATCGTAATGTATGATACAACATCACACCACAGTTATTGAATCGTCAGGTATTATACAACATTACACCACAGTTATTGAATCGTCAAGCATGATACAAAATCACACCACAGTTATTGAATCGTCAGGTATAATACAACATCACACTACAGTTATTGAAACGTCAGGTATGATACAACATCACACAACAGTTATATAATAGTAAAATATGATACAGCATAACACCACAGCTATTGTATCGTAAAGTATGATAAAACATCACACCACAGTTATTGAATCGTCAGGTATGATACTGTACATTACACCACAGTTATAGAAAAGTAAACTATGATACAACATAACACCAAAGCTATTGCATCGTAAAGTATGATACAACATCACAACATAGCTACTGTATCGTCAAGTAAAATACAAAATAACACCACAGCTATTGCATCGTAAAGTATGATACAACATCACAACATAGCTACTGTATCGTAAAGTATGATACAAAAAAACACCACAGCTATTGCATCGTAAAGTATGATACAACATCACAACATAGCTACTGTATCGTAAAGTATGATACAGTATGATACAACATCACACGACAGTTATTGTATCGTAAAGTATGATAAAACATCACACCAAAGTCATTGTATTGTAAAGTATAATACAACATCACACCACAGTTATTGTATCGTGAAGTATGATACAACATCACACCACAGCTATTGTATCGTAATGTATGATACAACATCACACCAAAGTTGTTGTATCGTTAAGTATAATACAACATCACACCACATATATTGTAACGTCATGTATGATACAACATCACACCAAAATTATTGTATCGTAAAGTATGATACAACATCACATCACAGCTACTGTATCGTCAGTTACGATACAACATCAAACCACATCTAGTTTATCGTCAAGTATGATACAACATCACACCACAGCTATTGTATCGTAAAGTATGATACAACATCACACCAAAGTTAGTGTATCGTCAAGTTTGATACAACAATAAACCATATATATTGCATCGTAAATTATGATATAACATCACAAAACAGCTATTGAAAAACTTAAATATGATAAAACATCGAACCATAGCTATTGTACCGTAAAGTATTATAAAACATGACACCACAGTTATTGAATCGTTAGGTATGACACAACATTACACCACAGTTATTGAATTGTCAAGTTTGATACAACACCACACCATAGTTATTGAATCGTCAGGTATGATACAACATCACACCACAGTTATAGAATAGTAAAGTATGGTACAACATCAAACCACAGCTATTGCATCGTCAAATATGATACAACATACAACATCACATCACAGCTATTGTATCGTCCAATATGATACAACATCACATCACAGTTATTGAATCGTCAGGTATAATACAACATTACACCACAGTTATTGAATCGTACGGTATGATACAACATCACACTACAGTTATTGTATCGTCAGGTTTGATACAACATCACAACATAGCTACTGTATCGTCAAGTATAATACAAAATAACACCACAGCTATTGCATCGTAAAGTATGATACAACATCACAACATAGCTATTGTATCGTAAAGTATGATACAGTATGATACAACATCACACGACAGTTATTGTATCGTAAAGTATGATAAAACATCACACCAAAGTCATTGTATTGTAAAGTATAATACAACATCACACCACAGTTATTGTATCGTTAAGTATAATACAACATCACACCACAGCTATTGTATCGTAAAGTATGATACAACATCACATCACAGCTACTGTATCGTCAATTACGATACAACATCAAACCACATCTATTGTATCGTAAAGTATGATACAACATCACACCACAGCTATTGTATCGTAAAGTATGATACAACATCACACCAAAGTTAGTGTATCGTCAAGTTTGATACAACAACAAACCATATATATTGCATCGTAAATTATGATACAACATCACAAAACAGCTATTGAAAACTTAAATATGATAAAACATCAAACCATAGCTATTGTACCGTAAAGTATTATAAAACATGACACCACAGTTATTGAATCGTCAGGTATGACACAACATTACACCACAGTTATTGAATTGTCAAGTTTGATACAACACCATACCACAGTTATTAAATCGTCAGGTAAGATACAACATCACACCACAGTTATAGAATAGTAAAGTATGGTACAACATCAAACCACAGCTATTGCATCGTCAAGTATGATACAACATCACACCACAGTTATTGTATCGTCCAATATGATACAACATCACATCACAGTTATTGAATCGTCAGGTATAATACAACATTACACCACAGTTATTGAATCGTACGGTATGATACAACATCACACCATAGTTATTGTATCGTCAAGTTTGATACAACATCACACCACAGTTATTGTATCGTCAAGTTTGATACAACATCACACCACAGTTATTGTATCGTCAAGTATGATACAACATCACACCATAGTTATTGTATCGTCAAGTATGATACAACATCACACCAAAGTAATCGTAACGTCAAGTATGATACAACATCACATAAAACTTATTTTATCGTAAAGTATGATACAACATCACACCACATATATTGTATTGTCAAGTACGATACAACATCAAACCACATCTAGTGTATCGTCAAGTATGATACAACATCACACCAAAGTCATTGTATTGTAAAGTATAATACAACATCACACCACAGCTATTGTATCGTCAAGTACGATACAACATCAAACCACATCTAGTGTATCGTCAAGTATGATACAACATCACACCACAACTTTTGTATCGTCAAGTACGATACAACATCAAACCACATCTAGTGTATCGTCAAGTATGATACAACATCACAACACAGCAATTGTATCGTAAAGTATTATAAAACATCACACCACAGTTATTGAATCATCAGGTATGATACAACATTACACCACAGTGATTGAATCGTCCGGTTTGATACAACATCACACCACAGTTATTGAATCGTAAGGTATGATACAACATCACACCACAGTTATAGAATAGTAAAGTATGATACAACATCACACCACAGCTATTGTATCGTCAAGTATGATACAACATCAAACCACTGCTATTGTATCGTTAAGTATGATACAACATAACACAACAGCTATTGTATCGTAAAGTATAATACAACATCACAACATAGCTATTGCATCGTAAAGTATGTTGTATAAGTATGATACAACATCACAACATAGCTATTGCATCGTAAAGTATGATACAACATCACAACATAGCTATTGCATCGTAAAGTATAATACAACATCACACCAAAGTTATTGAATTGTTAATACGATATAAAATCATGCCAGTACTATTGTATCGTCAAGTATAATACAACATCACAACTTAGCTATTGTATCGTCAAGTATGATACAGCATGACACCACAGTTATTGTATCGTAAATTATGATACAACATCACACCAAAGTGATTGTATCGTCAAGTATAATACAACATCACACCAAAGTTATTGTATCGTCAAGTATGATACAACATCACACCAAAGTTATTGTATCGTCAAGTATGATACAACATCACACCACAGTTATTGTATCGTCAAGTATGATACAACATCACACCAAAGATATTGTATCGTCAAGTATGAAACAACATCACACCATAGTTATTGTATCGTCAAGTATGATACAACATCACACCACAGTTATTGTATCGTCAAGTATGATACAACATCACACCAACATTATTGAATCGTCAAGTATGATACAACATCACACCATAATTATTGTATCGTCAAGTATGATACATCTTCACACCACAGTTATTGTATCGTCCGGTATGATACAACATCAAACCACAGTTATTGAATAGTAAAGTATGATGCAACATCACACAACAGCTATTGTATCATAAAGTATGATACAACACCACACCAAAGTTATTGTATCGTCAAGTTTGATACAACTTCACAGCTCAGTTATTGCATAGTAAAGTATGATACAACATCACACTACAGTTATTGTATCGTAAAGTTTGATACGACATCACACCACAGTTATTGAATCGTCAATTATGAAACACCATCACACCACAGATATTGAAAAGTAAAGTATGATACAACATCACGCCACAGTTATTGTATCGTCAAGTATGATAAAACATCACACCACAGTTATTGTATCGTCATGAATGATAACACATCACACCACAGTTATTGTATCGCCATGTATGATAAAACATAACACCACAGTTATTGTTTCGTCAAGTATGATAACACATCACACCACAGTTATTGTACCGTCATGTATGATAAAACATCACACCACAGTTATTGTATCGCCATGTATGATAAAACATCCCATTACAGTTATTGTATCATAAAGTATGATACAACATCAAATCACATTTATCAAATCGTATAGTAAGATACAACTTCACACCACATACATGTTAAAATCGTTCTGATAAAAGTTTACACCGCAACTATAAAGCTGTTCAGTTCCGATACATGTTAAAACTGTTGTGATACGAATTTACACCGCAACTATGAAGCTATACCTTGTCGGTACATGTAACTGACGTTGTGATACAAGTTTACACCGCAACTTTGGCTTCATGCCATACCGTCGCTATACATGTAACATCCGTTGTGATACAAACTTACACCATAACTATGAAGATTTACCGTTACGATACAAGTTAAAACTGTTGAGATTCAAGTTTTCGTCACTACTATAAAACTATAAAATTACGATACAATACTGTAGAAGCTATACCGTTACGGTACAATTTACAGCTGATATGATACATGTTTTCATCGCAACTATGAAGATAAACTGTTGTGATACAAGTTACAACTGTTGTGATACAAGTTACAACTGTTGTGATACAAGATCTATACAGTTATTATACGAGTTTCAAGCGTTGTGATACAAGCTCATAACACAACTATAAAGCTAAACCGTTATCATACGAATTTCAAGCGATGTGATACATGTACAAGCTCACACCAAAACTGTGAAATTATACCGTTGTTATACGAGTTTCAAGCGTTGTGATACAAGATCACATCACAAATGTGAAGCTATTCCGTTATTATACGAGTTTCAAGCGTTGTGATACAAGCTCACACCACAACTTTGAAGCTATACCGTTATTATACCAGTTTCAAGCGTTGTGATATAAGGTCACACTACAACTGTGAAGCTTTACCGTTAATATACGAGTTTCAAGCGTTGTCGTACAAACTCACACCACAATTGTGAAGATTAAACGTTATTATACGAGTTTCAAGCGTTGTGATACAAGTTCACATCACAACTGTGAAGCTATACTGTTATTATACGAGTTTCAAGCTTTGTGATACAAGCTCACACCACAACTGTGAAGCTATACCGTTATTATAATAGTTTCAAGCGTTGTGATAAAAGCTATCTCCGCAACTGTGAAGTGATACTGTTATTATACGAGTTTCAACTGTGAAGCTATACCGTTCTTATAATAGTTTCAAGCGTTGTGATACAACCTCACACCGCAACTTTGAAGCTATACCGTCATTATACGAGTTTCAAGCGTTGTAATACAAGCTCACACTACAACTGTGAAGCTTTACCGTTATTATACGAGTTTCAAGCGTTGTTATACAAGCTCACACCGCAACTGTGAAGCTTTACCGTTATTATACGAGTTTCAAGCGTTGTTATACAAGCTCACAACACAACTTTGAAGCTATACCGTTATTATACGAGTTTTAAGCGTTGTGGTACAAGCTCACACCACAACTGTGACGCAATACCGTTATTATACGCGTTTCTAGCGTTGTGGTACCAGCTCACACAACAACTGTGAATCTATAACGTTATTATACGAGTTTTAAGCGTTGTGATACAAGCTCACACCACAACTGTGAAGCTATTACGTTATTATACGAGTTTCAAACGTTGTGGTACAAGCTCACACCGCAACTGTGAAGCTATACCATTTCAATTCGAGTTTCAAGCTTTGTGATACAAGCTCACATCTCAGCTGTGAAGCTATACCGGTATTATACGAGTTACAAGCGTTGTGATACCAGAGCTCAAACCACAACTGTGAATCTATACCTTTATTTGCCAGTTTCAAACATTGTGATACAAGCTCACATCACAACTGTGAAGCTATACCGTTATTATACGAGTTTCAACCGTTGTGATACAAGCTCACACCGCAACTGTGAAGCTATACCATTTCAATTCGAGTTTCAAGCTTTGTGATACAAGCTCACATCTCAACTGTGAAGCTATACCGTTATTATACGAGTTTCAAGCGTTGTGATACAAGCTCACACCGCAACTGTGAAGCTATACCGTTATTATACGAGTTACACTTGTTGTGATACAAGCTCACACCGCAATTGTGGAGCTATACCGTTATTATACGAGTTTCAATCGTTATGATACAAGCTCACACCACAACTGTGAATCTATACCATTATTATACGAGTTTCAAGCGTTATGATACAAGCTCACACCGCAACTGTGAAGCTATACAGTTTATACCGTTATTATACGAGTTTCAAGCGTTATGATACAAGCTCACACCGCAACTGTGAAGCTATACGTTTATTTTACGAGTTTCAAGCGTTGTGATACAAGCTCACACCACAACTGTGAAGTTATACCGTTATTATACGAGTTTCAAGACAAAACCGAAACTGTGAAACTATACCGTTATAATATGAGTTTCAAGTGTTGTGATACAAGCTCACACCGCAACTGTGAAGCTACAGCGTTATTATAATAGTTTCAAGCATTGTGATACAAGCTCACACCGCAACTGTGAAGCTATACCGTTATTATACGAGTTTCAAGCGTTGTCATACAAGCTCACACCGCAACTGTGAAGCTACAGCGTTATTATAATAGTTTCAAGCATTGTGATACAAGCTCACACCGCAACTGTGAAGCTATACCGTTATTATACGAATTTCAAGCGTTATCATACAAGCTCACACCGCAACTATGAAGCTATATCGTTATTATACGAGTTACACTTGTTGTGATACAAGCTCACACCGCAACTGTGGAGCTATACCGTTATTAGACGAGTTTCAAGCGTTGTGATACAAGCTCACACTGCAATTGCGATGCTATATCGTTATTATAATAATTTCAAGCGTAGTATTCAAAGTTTACACCGGAACTGTAAAGCTATACCGTTTAATAGGAGTTTCAAGCGTTGTGATACAAACTCACACCTTAACTGTGACGCTAAACCGTTATTAGACGAATTTCAAGCGTTGTGGTACAAGCTCACATCGCAATTGTGAAGCTATATCGTTATTATAATAGTTTCAAGCGTAGTGATCCAAGTTAACATCGCAACTGTGAAGCTATACCGTTATTATATGAGTTACACTTGTTGTGATACAAGCTCACAACGCAACTGTGAAGCTATACCGTTATTATACGAGTTACACTTGTGATACAAGCTCACACCGCAATTGTTAAGCTATATCGTTATTATAATAGTTTCAAGCGTGGTGATCCAAGTTTACAACGGAACTGTGAAGCTATACCGTTATTATATGAGTTTCAAATGTTTTAATACAAGATCACACCTCAACAATGAAGCTATACCGTTATTATTCGAGTTTCAAGAGTTATAATAGAAACTCACACCACAACTGTGAAGCTATACCGTTATTTGCGAGTTTCAAGAGTTGTGATACTAGCTTATATCACAACTGTGAAGCTATAGGGTTATAATAAGAGTTTCAACCATTGTGATACAAGCTCACACCGCAACTGTGAAGCTATACTGTTTCAATACGAGTTTTTAAGCGTTTTGATACAAGCTCAAACTACAGCTGTGAAGCTTTACCGTTAATATACGAGTTTCAAGCGCTGTCAAACAAGCTCACACCGCAACTGTAGAGCTACCGTTATTATACGAGTTTCAAGCGTTGTCATACAAGCTCACACTGCAACTGTGAAGCTATATCGCTAATATACTAGTTTCAAGCGTAGTGATCCAAGTTTACACCGGAACTGTGACGCTATACCGTTATTATACGAGTTTCAAGCGTTGTGATACAAGCTCACACCTCAACTGTGACGCTATACCGTTATTAGACGAGTTTCAATCGTTGTGATACAAGCTCACACAGCAATTGTGAAGCTATATCCTTATTTTACTAGTTTCAAGCGTAGTGATCCAAGTTTACACCGGAACTGTGAAGCTATACCGTTATTATACGAGTTTCAAATGTTGTGATACAAGCTCATACCTCAACTGTGAAGCTATACCTTTATTATTCGAGTTTCAAGCGTTATGATACAAACTCAAACCACAACTGTGAAGCTATAGCGTTATTTGCGAGTTTCAAGCGTTGTGATACAAGCTTACATCACAACTGTGAAGCTATACCGTTATTATACGAGTTTCAAGCGTTGACATAGAAGCTCACACCGCAACTGTGAAGCTATATCGCTATTATACTAGTTTCAAGCGTAGTGATCCAAGTTTACACCGGAACTGTGACGCTATACCGTTATTAGACGAGTTTCAAGCGTTGTGATACAAACTCAGACAGCAATTGTGAAGCTATATCCTTATTTTACTAGTTTCAAGCGTAGTGATCCAAGTTTACACCGGAACTGTGAATCTATACCGTTATTATACGAGTTTCAAATGTTGTGATACAAGCTCATACCTCAACTGTGAAGCTATACCTTTATTATTCGAGTTTCAAGCGTTATGATACAAACTCAAACCACAACTGTGAAGCTATAACGTTATTTGCGAGTTTCAAGCGTTGTGATACAAGCTTACATCACAACTGTGAAGCTATACCGTTATTATACGAGTTTCAAGCGTTGACATAGAAGCTCACACCGCAACTGTGAAGCTATATCGCTATTATACTAGTTTCAAGCGTAGTGATCCAAGTTTACACCGGAACTGTGACGCTATACCGTTATTAGACGAGTTTCAAGCGTTGTGATACAAACTCAGACAGCAATTGTGAAGCTATATCCTTATTTTACTAGTTTCAAGCATAGTGATCCAAGTTTACACCGGAACTGTGAATCTATACCGTTATTATACGAGTTTCAAATGTTGTGATACAAGCTCACACTTCAACTGTGAGGCTATACCGTTATTAGTCGAGTTTCAAGCGTTATGATACAAACTCAAACCACAACTGTGAAGCTATACCGTTATTTGCGAGTTTCAAGTGTTGTGATACAAGGTTACATCACAACTGTGAAGCTATACCGTTATTATATGAGTTTCAACCGTTGTGACACAAGCTCACACCGCAACTGTGAAGCTATACCGTTATTAGTCGAGTTTCAAGCGTTGTGATACAAGCTCACACCAGAACTGTGATGCTATACCTTTATTATACGAGTTTCAAGATTAGAGATTCAAGCTCACACCGCAACAGTGAAGCTATACCGTTATTATACGAGTTACACTTGTTGTGATACAAGCTCACATCGCAACTGTGAAGCTATACTGTTATTATACGAGTTTCAAGCGATATAATACAAGCTCACATCACAACTATAAAGCTATACCGTTATTATACGAGTTTAAGCGTTGTGATACAAGCTCACACCACATCTGTGAAGCTATACCGTTATTATACTAGTTTCAAGCGTTGTGATACTAGCTCACATCGCAACTGTGAAGTTATACCGTTATTATACTTGTTTCAAGCGTTGTGATACAAGCTAATACCACAACTGTGAAGTTATACCGTTATTATACTTGTTTCAAGCGTTGTGATACAAGCTAATACCACAACTGTGAAGCTATATTTTTAGTATACGAGTTTCAAGCGTGGTGATACAAGCTCACACCGCAACTGTAAAGCTTTACCGTTATTATACGAGTTTCAAGTGTTGTGTTATTATACGAGTTTCAAGTGTTGTAATACAAGCTCACAACGCAACTGTGAAGCTACACCGTTATTATACGTCAAGCGTTGTGATACAAGCTCACAACGCAACTGTGAAGCTATACCGTTATTATACGAGTTTCAAGCGTTGTGGTACCAACTCACACCACAACTGTGAATCTATACCGTTATTATACGAGTACAAGCGTTGTGATAGAAGCTCACACCACAACTGTGAAGCTATTCCATTAATTTACGACTAGCAAGCTTTGTGATACCAGCTCAAACCACAAATATTAAGCTGTACCTTTATTTGCCAGTTTCAGAGTTTGTAATACAAGCTTACATCACAACTGTGAAGCTATACCGTTATTATACGAGATTCAACCTTTGTGATACAAGCTCACACCGCAAATGTGAAGCTATACCGTTTCAATACGAGTTTTTAAGCGTTTTGATGAAATTTGTATCGCAACTGTGAAGCTATACCGTTATTATACGAGTTTCAATATTTGAGATACAAGCTCACACCGCAACAGTGAAGTTATACCGTTATTATACGAGTTACTCTTATTGTGATACAAGCTCACATCGCAACTGTGAAGCTATACTGTTATTATACGAGTTTCAAGCGATATAATACAAGCTCACATCACAACTATAAAGCTATACCGTTATTATACGAGTTTAAGCGTTGTGATACAAGCTCACACCACATCTGTGAAGCTATACCGTTATTATACTAGTTTCAAGCGTTGTGATACAAGCTAATACCACAACTGTGAAGCTATATTTTTAGTATACGAGTTTCAAGCGTGGTGATACAAGCTCACACCGCAACTGTAAAGCTTTACCGTTATTATACGAGTTTCAAGCGTTGTGTTATTATACGAGTTTCAAGTGTTGTGATACAAGCTCACACCGCTACTGTGAAGCTATAACTTTATATTACGAGTTTCAAGCGTTGTGTTACAAGCTCACACCGCAACTGTGAAGATTAACAGTTATTATACTAGTTTCAAGCGTTGTGATACAAGCTTACACAACAACTGTGAAGCTATACGGTTATAATACGAGTTACAACTGTTATGATACAAGCTCATACAACAACTGTGAAGCTATACCGTTATTATACGAGTTACAAGCGTTGTGATACAAGCTCACGCCGCAAATGTAAAGCTCTAACGTTATTATACGTGTTACAATTGTTGTGATGAAAGCTCACACCGCAACTGTGAAGCTATACTGTTATTATACGAGTTTGAAGCGTTGTGATACAAGCACACACCGCAACTGTTAAGCTATACCGTTATTATACGAGTTTCAAACGATGTGAAAAAAGTTCACACCGCAACTGTGAAGCTATACCGTTATTATACGATTTTCAAGCGTTGTGAAACAAGCTCAAACCGCAACTGTGAAGCTAAACCGTTATAAAACGAGTTTCAAGCGTTGTGATACAAGCTCACAACACAACTGTGAAGCTATACCGTTATTATACGAGTTTCAAGCGTTGTGATACAAGCTCACACCACAACTGTGACTCTATACCGCTATTATACTATATTCAAACTTTGTGATACAAGCTCACACTACAATTGTACAGCTATACCGTTATTATACGAGTTTCAAGCGTTGTGATACAAGCTCACACCACAACTGTGACGCAATACCGTTGTGATACAAGCTCGCTCTACAACTTTACAGCTATACCGTTATTATACGAGTTTCAAGCGTTGTGGTACAAGCTCACACCTCAACTGTGAAGCTATTCCATTAATTTACGACTTACAAGCTTTGTGATACCAGCTCAAACCACAAATGTGAAGCTGTACCTTTATTTGCCAGTTTCAGAGTTTGTAATACAAGCTCACATCACAACTGTGAAGCTATACCGTTATTATACGAGATTCAACGTTTGTGATACAAGCTCACACCGCAACTGTGAAGCTATACCTTTTTAATACGAGTTTTTAAGCGTTTTGATGAAATTTGTATCGCAAATGTGAAGCTATACCGTTATTATACGAGTTTCAAGATTTGAGATACAAGCTCACACCGCAACTGTGAAGCTATACCGTTATTATACGAGTTACTCTTATTGTGATACTAGCTCACATCGCAACTGTGAAGCTATACTGTTATTAAACGAGTTTCAAGCGATATAATACAATCTCACATCACAACTATAAAGCTTTACCGTTCTTATACGAGTTGAAGCATTGTGATACAAGCTCACACCACTTCTGTGAAGCTATACCGTTATTATACTAGTTTCAAGCGTTGTGATACAAGCTAATACCACAACTGTGAAGCTATATATTTAGTATACGAGTTTCAAGCGTGGTGATACAAGCTCACACCGCAACTGTAAAGCTATACCGTTATTATAGGAGTTTCAAGCGTTGTGATACAAGCTCACACCACATCTGTGAAGCTATACCGTTATTATACTAGTTTCAAGCGTTGTGATACAAGCTAATACCACAACTGTGAAGCTATATTGTTAGTATACGAGTTTCAAGCGTGGTGATACAAGCTCACACCGCAACTGTAAAGCTTTACCGTTATTATACGAGTTTCAAGCGTTGTGTTATTATACGAGTTTTAAGTGTTGTGATACAAGCTCACAACGCAACTGTGAAGCTATAACTTTATATAACGAGTTTCAATCGTTGTGATACAAGCTCACACCGCAACTGTGAAGCTATACCGTTATTATACGAGTTTCAAGCGATGTGATACAAGCTCTCACTACACCTGTACAGCTATACCGTTATTTTACGAGTTTCAAGAGTTGTGATACAAGCTCATACCACAACTGTGAAGATATACCGTTATTATACGAGTTTCAAGCGTTTAATTATTATACAAGTTTCAAGCGTTGTAATACAAGCTCACACAGCAACTGTTAAGCTAAACCGTTATTATACGATTGACAACTGTTGTGATACAAGCTCACACCACAGCTGTAAAGCTATACCGATGTTATACGATTTATAATCGTTGTGATACAAGGTCACACTGCAAATTTGAAGTTACACCGTTATTATACGTCAAGCGTTGTGATACAAGCTCACACCACAACTGTGAAGCTATACCGTTATTATACGAGTTTCAAGCGTTGTGATACAAACTCACACCACAACTGTGAAGTTATACCGTTATTATACGAGTTTCAAGCGTTGACACGCAAGTTTACATCGGAACTTTGAAGCTATACCGTTATTATACGAGATTCACGCGTTGTTATACAAGCTCACACCACAACTGTGAAGCTATATCGTTATTATACTAGTTTCAAGCGTTGTGATACAAGCTCACACTATAACTGTGAAGCTATACCGTTATTATACGAGTTTCAAGCGTTGTGATACAAGCTCACACCACAACTGTGACTCTATACCGCTATTATACTAGATTCAAACTTTGTGATACAAGCTCACATTACAATTGTACAGCTATACCGTTATTATACGAGTTTCAAGCGTTATGATACAAGATCACAACACAAATGTGAAGCTATACTGTTATTATACGAGTTTCAAGCGTTGTGATACAAGCTCACACCACAACTGTGACGCTATACCGTTGTTATACGAGTTTTAAGCGTTGTGGTACAAGCTCACACCTCAACTGTGAAGCTATTCCATTAATTTACGACTTACAAGCTTTGTGATACCAGCTCTAACCACAAATGTGAAGCTGTACCTTTATTTGCCAGTTTCAGAGTTTGTAATACAAGCTCACATCACAACTGTGAAGCTATACCGTTATTATACGAGATTCAACCTTTGTGATACAAGCTCACAACGCAACTGTGAAGCTATACCGTTTTAATACGAGTTTTTAAGCGTTTTCATGAAATTTGTATCGCAACTCTGAAGCTATACCGTTATTATACGAGTTTCAAGATTTGAGATACAAGCTCACACCGCAACTGTGAAGCTATACCGTTATTATACGAGTTACACTTGTTGTGATACAAGCTCACATCGCAACTGTGAAGCTATACTGTTATTATACGAGTTTCAAGCGATATAATAAAAGCTCACATCACAAATATAAAGGTATACCGTTATTATACGAGTTCATGCTATACCGTTTTAATACGAGTTTTTAAGCGTTTTCATGAAATTTGTATCGCAACTCTGAAGCTATACCGTTATTATACGAGTTTCAAGATTTGAGATACAAGCTCACACCGCAACTGTGAAGCTATACCGTTATTATACGAGTTACACTTGTTGTGATACAAGCTCACACCACATCTGTCAAGCTATACCGTTATTATACGAGTTTCAAGCGTTGTGATACAAGCTCATACCACAACTGTGAAGCTATATTGTTAGTATACGAGTTTCAAGCGTGGTGATACAAGCTCACACCGCAACTGTAAAGCTATACCGTTATTATACGAGTTTCAAGCGTTGTGTTATTATACGAGTTTCAAGAGTTGTGATACAAGCTCACAACGCAACTGTGAAGCTATAACTTTATATTACGAGTTTCAATCGTTTTGATACAAGCTCACACCGCAACTGTGAAGCTATACCGTTATTATACGAGTTTCAAGCGATGTGATACAAGCTCACACTACACCTGTACAGCTATACCGTTATTTTACTAGTTTCAAGTGTTGTGATACAAGCTCATACCACAACTGTGAAGCTATACCGTTATTGTTCGAGTTTCAAGCGTTGTGATACAAGCTCATACCGCAACTGTGAAGCTATACCGTTATTATACGAGTTTCAAGCGTTGTGTTATTATACAAGTTTCAAGCGTTGTAATACAAGCTCACACCACAACTGAAAAGCTAAACCGTTATTATACGATTGACAACTGTTGTGATACAAGCTCACACCACAGCTGTAAAGCTATACCGATGTTATACGATTTACAATCGTTTTGATACAAGGTCACACCGCAACTTTGAAGCTTCACCGTTATTATACGTCAAGCGTTGTGATACAAGCTCACACCACAACTGTGAAGCTATACCGTTATAATACGAGTTTCCAGCGTTGTGATACAAACTCACACCACAACTGTGAAGCTATACCGTTATTATACGAGTTTCAAGCGTTGTTGTACAAGGTCACACCAAAACTGTGAAGCTATACCGTTATTATAGGAGTTACAAGCGTTGTGATACAAGCTTACACTGCAACTGTGAAGCTATAACGTTATTATACGAGTTTGAAGCGTTGTGATACAAGCTCACACCGCAACTGTGAAGCTATACCGTTATTATACGAGTTTCAAGCGTTGTGATACAAGCTCAAACCGCAACAGTGAAGCTAAACCGTTATAATACGAGTTTCAAGCGTTGTGATACAAGCTCACAACACAACTGTGAAGCTATACCGTTATTATACGAGTTTCAAGCGTTGTGATACAAGCTCACACCACAACTGTGACTCTATACCGCTATTATACTAGATTCAAACTTTGTGATACAAGCTCACACTACAATTGTACAGCTTTACCGTTATTATACGAGTTTCAAGCGTTATGATACAAGATCACAACACAAATGTGAAGCTATACTGTTATTATACGAGTTTCAAGCGTTGTGATACAAGCTCACACCACAACTGTGACGCTATACCGTTGTTATACGAGTTTTAAGCGTTGTGATACAAGCTCGCTCTACAACTTTACAGCTATACCGTTATTATACGAGTTTCAAGCGTTGTGGTACAAGCTCACACCTCAACTGTGAAGCTATTCCATTAATTTACGACTTACAAGCTTTGTGATACCAGCTCAAACCACAAATGTGAAGCTGTACCTTTATTTGCCAGTTTCAGAGTTTGAAATACAAGCTCACATCACAACTGTGAAGCTATACCATTATGATACGAGATTCAACCTTTGTGATACAAGCTCACACCGCAACTGTGATGCTATACCGTTTTAATACGAGTTTTTAAGCGTTTTGATGAAATTTGTATCGCAACTGTGAAGCTATACCGTTATTATACTAGTTTCAATATTTGAGATACAAGCTCACATCGCAACTGTGAAGCTATACTGTTATTATACGAGTTTCAAGCGATATAATACAAGCTCACATCACAACTATCAAGCTATACCGTTTTTATACGAGTTCAAGCGTTGTGATACAAGCTCACACCACATCTGTGAAGCTATACCGTTATTATACGAGTTTCAAGCGTTGTGATACAAGCTCATACCACAACTATGAAGCTATATTGTTAGTATACGAGTTTCAAGCTTGATGATACAAGCTCACACCGCAACTGTAAAGCTTTACCGTTATTATACGGGTTTCAAGCGTTGTGTTATTATACAAGTTTCAAGCGTTGTAATACAAGCTCACACCGCAACAGAAAAGCTAAACCGTTATTATACGATTGAAAACTGTTGTGATACAAGCTCACACCACAGCTGTAAAGCTATACCGATGTTATACGATTTACAATCGTTGTTATACAAGGTCACACCGCAACTTTGAAGCTACACCGTTATTATACGTCAAGCGTTGTGATACAAGCTCACACCACAACTGTGAAGCTATACCGTTATTATACGAGTTTCAAGCGTTGTCACGCAAGTTTACATCGGAACTGTGAAGCTATACCGTTATTATACTAGATTCACGCATTGTTATACAAGCTCACACCACAACTGTGAAGCTATACCGTTATTATACTAGTTTCAAGCGTTGTGATACAAGCTCACACCACAACTGTGAAGCTATACCGTTATTATACGTGTTTCAAACGTTGTTGTACAAGGTCACACCAAAACTGTGAAGCTATACCGTTATTCTAGGAGTTACAAGCGTTGTGATACAAGCTTACACTGCAACTGTGAAGCTATACCTTTATTATATGAGTTTCAAGCGTTGTGATACAACCTCACACCACAATTATGAAGGTATACCGTTATTATACTAGTTACAACTGTTATGGTACAAGCTCACACCACAACTTTGAAGCTATACCGTTATTATACGAATTTCAAGCGTTGTGATACAAGCTCACACCACAACTGTAAAGTTTAACTCTTATTATACGAGTTTCAAGCGCTGTGATACAAGTTTACACCACAAGTATAAAAACTATACTCTTTCTATAATTGTAACAGGCGTGTTAGTACAAGCGTACATCACAACTATGAAGCTCTACCGTTACGATTCATGTAATAATTGTTGTGATAAATGTTTTCATCGCAACTATGAAGCTAAACACCGTTATGATACAATTTACAATAGTTGTGATACAAGCTTACTCCATAACTATGAAGCTATACCGTAATTACACTAGTTACAACTGTTGCGATACAAGCTCAAACCACAACTGTTAAGCTATACCGTTATTATACGAGTTACAAGCGTTGCAATAAAAGCTCACACAACAACTGTGAAGCTATACCGTTAATATACGAGTTTCAAGCGTTATGATACAAGCTCACACCACAACTATAAAGCTATACCGTTATTATACGTGTTTCAAGCGTTGTGAAACAAGATCACACCACAACTGTGAAGCTATACGGTTATTGTACGAGTTTCAAACGTTGTAATACAAGCTCACACCACAACTGTGAAGCTATACCGGTATTATACGAGTTTCCAGCGATGTGATAAAAGCTCACACAGCAACTGTGAAGCTATACCGTTATTATACGAGTTTCAAGCGTTGTGATACAAGCTCACACCGCAACTGAGAAGCTAAACCGTTATTATACGAGTTTCAATCGTTGTGATACAAGTTTACACCGCAACTGTGAAGCTATACCGTTATTTTACGAGTTTCGAGCGTTGTGATACAAGCTCACACCACAGCTGTGAAGCTATACCGTTATTATACGAATTTCAAGCGTTGTGATACATGTTTACACCACAAGTTTAGAGCATTACTGTTTCGATACATGTTACAGGCGCGGTGGTACATGTACAAGCGCACATCACAACTATGAAGCTGTACCGTAACGATACAAGTAACAAGTATTGAGTTAAATGTTTTTATCGCAACTATGAAGCTAAAAACCGTTAAAATACAAGTTACAATCGTTGTGATACAAGCTTACACCATAACTATGAAGCTATACCGTTATTATACGAGTTTCAAGCGTTGTGATACAAGCTCACACCACAAATGTGAAGCTATACCGTTATTATGCTAGTTACAACTATTGTGATACAAGCTCACACCACAACTGTACAGCTATACCGTTATTATACGCGTTTCAAGCGTTGGCATACAAGCTCACACCACAACTGTGAAGCTATACCGATATTATACGAGTTTAAGCGTTGTGATACAAGTTAACACCACAAGTATAATGCTATACCGTTTCGATACATGTTATAGGCGTGGTGGTACAAGCGTACATCATAACTATGAAGCTCTACCGTTACGATACAAGTTACAAGTGTTGTGATAAATGGTTTCATCGCAACTATAAAGTTAAACCATTATGATACAAGTTACATTCGTTATGATACAAGCTTTTACCGCAACTAAGAAGCTCTACCGTTACGATACAAGTAACAACTGTTTTCATCGCAACTATAATGCAATACCGTTATGATACAAGTTACAACTGCTGTGAAACATATTTTCATCGCAACTACGAAGATATATCGTTACGATACAAGTAACAAGTGTTTTGATACAAGCTCATAACACAACTGTGAAGCTATACGGTTATTATACGAGTTACAACTGTTGTGATACAAGCTCACACCACAACTGTGAAGCTAAACCGTTATTATACGAGTTTCAAGCGTTGTGATACAAGCTCACAACACAACTGTGTAGCTATACCGTTATTATACGAGATTCAAGCGTTGTAATACAAGCTCACACCATAACTCTGACGATATACCGTTGTTATACTAGTTTCAGGCGTTGTGATACAAGCTCACACCACAACTGTGAAGCTATACCGTTATTATACGAGTTTCAAGCGTTGTGATACAAGCTCAGAATACAACTTACCGCTATACCGTTATTTTACTAGTTTCAAACGTTGTGATACAAACTCACACCGCAACTTTGGAGCTATACCGTTATTATACGAGTTTCAAGCGTTGTGATACAATCTCATACCGCAACTGTGAAGCGATACCTTTATTATACGAGTTACAACTGTTGTGATACAAGTTCACACCACAACTGTCAAGCTATACCGTTATTATACGAGTTTCAAGCGTTTTGATACAAGCTCACAACACAACTGTGAAGCTATACCGGTATTATACGAGTTTCAAGCGTTGTGAAACAAGCTCACACCACAACTGTGAAGCTATACCGTTATTATACTAGTTTCAAGCGTTGTGATACAAGCTCGCACCACAACTGTACAGCTATACCGTTATTATACGAGTTTCAAGCGTTGTGATACAAGCTCACACTACAACTATACCGCTATACCGTTATTTTACTAGTTTCAACCGTTGTGATACAAGCTCATACCACAACTGTGAAGCTATAACGTTATTATACGAGTTTCAAGCATTGTGATTCAAGCTCACACCGCAACTGTGAAGCTAAACCGTTATTATACGAGTTTCAAGCGTTGTGATACAAGTTTACACCGCAACTGTGAAGATATATACCGTTATTATACGAGTTTCAAGCGTTTTAATACAAAGTCACACCACAAATGTGAATCTATACCGTTATTTTACAAGTTTCAAGCGCTGTGATACAAGCTCAAACCACAACTGTGAAGCCATACCGTTATTATTCGAGTTTCAAGCGTTGTGATACAAGTTTACACCACAAGTATAATGCTATACTGTTTCGATACATGTTATAGGCGTGGTGGTACAAGCGTACATCATAACTCTACCGTTACGATACAAGTTACAAGTTTTGTGATAAATGTTTTCATCGCAACTATAAAGTTTAACCGTTATGATTCTAGTTACATTCGTTATGATACAAGCTTTTACCGCAACTAAGAAGCTCTACCGTTACGATACAAGTAACAACTGTTGTGATACATGTTTTCATCGCAACTATGAAGCAATACTGTTATGATACAAGTTACAACTGTTGTGATACATGTTTTCATCAGAACTACGAGGCTATATCGTTACGATACAAGTTACAAGTGTTTTGATACAAGCTCATACCACAACTGTGAAGCTATACCGTTATTATACGAGTTTCAAGCGTTGTAATACAAGCTCACACCGCAACTTTGAAGCTATACCGTTATTATACTACTTTCAAACGTTGTAATACAAGTTTACACTGCAACTGTGGAGCTATACCGTTATTATACGAGTTTAGAGCGATGTGATACAAGATCACACCACAACTGTGACGCTATACCGTTATTATACTAGTTTCAAGCGTTGTGATACAAGCTCACACTACAACTGTAGAGCTATACCGTTATTATACGAGTTTCAAGCGTTGTGATACAAGCTCACACTACAACTATACAGCTATACCGTTATTTTACTAGTTTCAAGCGTTGTGATACAAGTTCATACCACAACTATGAAGCTATACGGTTATTATACAAGTTTCAAGCATTGTGATACAAGCTCACACCGCAACTGTGAAGCTATACCGTTATTATATGAGTTTCAAGCGTTGTGATTGAATCTCACACCGCAACTGTGAAGCTAAACCGTTATTATACGAGTTTCAAGCGTTGTGATACAAGGTCACACCACAAATGTGAAGCTATACCGTTATTTTACGAGTTTCAAGCGCTGTGATACAAGCTTAAACCACAACTGTGAAGCTATACCTTTATTATACGAGTTTCAAGCGTTGTGATACAAGCTCACACCACAACTATGAAGCTATACAGTTTATACCGTTATTATACGAGTTTCAAGCGTTTTTGATACAAGCTCACACCACAACTGTGAAGCTATACCCTTAGTTTACTAGTTTCAAGCGTTGTGAAACAAACTCACACCGCAACTGTGAATTTAAACCGTTATTATACTAGTTTCAAGCGCTGTGGTACAAGCTCACACCGCAACTGTGAAGCTATACCGTTATTATACGTTTTTCAAGCGTTGTGATACAAGCTCACACCGCAACTGTGAAGCTATACGGTTATTATACGAGTTATAACTGTTGTGATACAAGCTCACACCACAACTGTGAAGCTATACCGTTACTATACGAGTTTCAAGCGTTGTGATACAATCTCACAAAACAACTGTGAAGCTATACCGTTATTATACGAGTTTCAAGCGCTGTGATACAAGCTTACACCACAACTGTGACGCTATACAGTTGATACCGTTGTTATACGAGTTTCAAGCGTTGTGTGTGATACAAGCTCACACCACAACTGTGACGCTATACCGTTATTATACTAGTTTCAAGCGTTTTGATACAAGCTTGCAACACAACTGTGAAGCTATACCGTTATTATACGAGTTTCAAGCGTTGTGATACAAGCTCACACCACAACTGTGAAGCTATACAGTTGATATCGTTGTTATACGAGTTTCAAGCGTTGTGATACAAGCTCACACCACAACTGTGACGCTATACCGTTATTATACGAGTTTCAAGCGTTGTGATACAAGCTTGTACCACAACTGTGAAGCTATGCCGTTATTATACTAGTTTCAAGCGTTGTGATACAAGCTTTCACCACAACTGTGACGCTATACCGTTATTATACGAGTTTCAAGCGTTGTGATACAAGCTCACGCCACAACTGTGAAGCTATACAGTTGATACCGTTGTTATACGTGTTTCAAGCGTTGTGATACAAGCTCAAACCACAACTGTGAAGCTATACCGTTATTATACGAGTTACACTTGTTGTGATACAAGCTTGCACCACAACTGTGACGCTATACCGTTATTATACGAGTTTCAAGCGTTGTGATACAAGCTCACACCACAACTGTGATGCTATACAGTTGATACCGTTATTATACGAGTTTCAAGCGTTGTGATACAAGCTCACACAACAACTGTGAAGCTATACAGTTATTATAATAGTTTCAAGCGTTGTGATACAAGCTTGCACTACAACTGTACAGCTATACCGTTATTATACGAGTTTCAAGCGTTGTGATATAAGCTGACACTACAACTATACCGCTATACCGTTATTATACGAGTTTCAAGCGTTGTGATATAAGCTGACACTACAACTATACAGCTATAGCGTTATTTTACGAGTTTCAAGCGTTGTGATACAAACTCATGCCACAACTGTGAAGCTATACCGTTATTATACGAGTTTCAAGCATTGTGATACAAGCTCACACCGCAACTGTGAAGCTATACCGTTATTATACGAGTTTCAAGCGTTGTGATACAAGCTGACACCGCAACTGTCAAGCTAAACCGTTATTATACGAGTTTCAAGCGTTGTGATACAAGTTTTCACCGGAACTGTGAAGTTATACCGTTATTTTACGAGTTTCAAGCGTTGTGATAGAAGGCCACACCACAAATGTGAAGCTATACCGTTATTTTACGAGCTTCAAGCGCCGTGATACAAGCTCAAACCACAACTGTGAAGTTAAACCGTTATTATACTAGTTTCAAGCGTTGTGATACAAGCTCACACCGAAACTGTGGAGCTATACCGTTATTATACAGTTTCAAACGTTGTGATACAAACTCACACCTCATCTGTGGAGCTATAGCGTTATTATACGTGTTTCAAGCGTTGTGATACAAGCTCACATCGCAACTGTGGAGCTATACCGTTATTATACGAGTTTCAAGCGTTGTTATACAAGCTCACACCACAACTCTGAAGCTATACTGTTATTATACGAGTTTCAAGCGTTGTGATACAAGCTCACACCACAACTGTGAAGCTTTATCGTTATTATACGAGTTTCAAGCGTTGTGATACAAGCTCACACCGCAACTGTAAAGCTATACCGTTATTATACGATTTCCAAGCGTTGTGATACAAGTTTGCACCACAAGTATAAAGCTATACTGTTTCGATACATGTTACAGGCGTGTTGGTACAAGCGTACACCACAACTATGAAGCTTTACCGTTACGATACAAGTTACAAGTGTTGGGATACAAGATTACAGCTCAACTATGAAGCTCTAACGTTACAATATAAGTTACAATCGCTGTGATACAAGTTTATATCACAACTATGAAACTATATCGATACGATACAAGTTACAACTGTTGTGATACAAGTTTACACTGTAAATATGAAGCTATACCGTTACGATACAAGTTACAATCGTTGTGATACAAGTTTACACTGTAAATATGAAGCTGTACCTTTCGGCACAAGTTTCAACTGTTGTGATACATGTTTTCATCGTAACTAAGAAGCTTTACCGTTACGATACAAGTTACAATCGTTGTGATACAAGCTTAAATTACAATTACGACGCTATACCGTTACTGAACAAGTTACAACCGTTTTGATACAAGCTTAGACCAAAACTATGAAGCTTGACCGTTAGGATACACGTTACAACCGTTGTGATATAAGCTTACACCGCAACTATGAAGCTTTACCGTTACGATACAAGTTACAACCTTTGTGATATAAGCTTACATCGCAACTATGAAGGTATGCCGTTACAATACATGTTACAACCCTTGTGATATGAGCTTACTTCGCAACTATGAAGCTTTGCCGTTACGATACAAGTTACAATTGTTGTGATATAAGATTACACCGCAACTATGAATCTATGCCATTACGATACAAGTTACAACCCTTGTGATATAAGATTACACCGCAGCTATGAAGCTATGCCGTTACGAAACAAGTTACAACCCTTGTGATATAAGATTACACCGCAACTATGAAGCTATGCCGTTACGATACAAGTTACAACCCTTTTGATATACGCTTACACCGCAACTATGAAGCTATGCCGTTACGATACAAGTTACAACCGTTGTGATATAAGATTACACCGCAACTATGAAGCTATACCGTTACGATACAAGTTACAACCCTTGTGATATAAGATTATACCGCAACTATGAAGCTATGCCGTTACGATACAAGTTACAACCCTTGTGATATAAGATTACACCGCAACTATGAAGCTATGCCGTTACAATACAATTTACAATCGTTGTGATAAAAGATTACATCGCAACTATGAAGCTATGCAGTTGCGAAACAATTTACAACCGTTGTGATATAAGATCACACCACAACTATGAAGCTATGCCGTTACGATACAAGTTACAACCGTTGTGATATAAGATTACACCGCAACTATGAAGCTATACTATTACGAAACAAGTTACAATTGTTGTGATACAAATATGCATTACAACTAAGAGGCTATATCGTTACGATACACTTTATAACCGTTGATATATAAGCTTACACTGCAACTATAAAGCTATGCTGTAACGATACCTGTCACAACCGATGCGATACAAGTTTACACCGCAACTATGACGCTTTACCGCTACGATACGGGTTACAGCAGTTGCGACATCAGCTTACAACGCAATTATGAAGCTATAGAGTAAAGATACAAATTGCAACCGATACGATAAAAGTTTACACCGCAATTATGAAGCTATACTGTTATGATACAAGTTTCAACCGTTGTGGTACAAGCGTATACAGCAACTATGAAGCTTTACCGTAACGATACATGCTACAACCGTTGTGATATAAGCTTACACCACAGCTATGAAGCTATAATGTTACGAAGCAAGATACAACCGTTATGATATACGCTTACACCGCATCAATGAAGCTATACAGTTATGATACATGTTACAACCGTTGTGATATAAGCTTACATCGCAACTTTGAATCTATACCGTTATGATATATGTTACAACCGTTGTGATATAATCTTACACCATAATCACTATGAAAACAAAGTTTGAATCATTTCTGTAGGTACCGTAAGTGTACTGGAAGGTGCATAGGTATGGAAAAGATTATCACTCAACTGATACGGTAAAATTAAATCCAACGCAACTTTGAATGTCTACCTTCACCATATAAGGTTTCTACTGTAATGATAGTTTGCGCCATAGATATAAATTTAAAGCTATAGATACCATTATGGACTGTGTACAGACTTATGACACAATATGAAACGATATAGTTTAGAAACAATTTTCTCCGCAGTTATGAAACCCTTTCATTCTTGTAAATCGTTCAATTAGAATTATCCAAATTTTCTAGAAAGTTTGAATTAGGATTGGAGCGAAATGAAGTGAAAGTGTCTGATATATGACAGTTACATTTGAGAAATGTTTATCACATGGATAATTAATAGAAGTAACAAACATTAATAAGGGAGCACACATCGCACACGTGCGTCAGTAAGATACAAACTAGCACTAGAACAGCACAACTTGCAAAACAAATTTGGAAAATATAGGCCAGATCTTCTCTAGCAGCTATTCGATAGGAACTCCGAACAATGTGTGCAGCTTCAAGTCATCAATTGATTCCCCAAGTTATAGAGTGCATTTTTTAATACGGTTCGGGAAACTTGCACAAAATGGAATACTAAAACAATGTTTTATCTCATATGAGCTTTTACTTTTAGGTAAATCTCTGAAATATTGACAATGTTTTTGCAGAAAGAGTAAAATATTATTCAGTATAGATCGTAGCTTATTGCATATTTACATATTATGACAAATGAGCTGTCAAGCATAGATGTTATATATAGTGTCAATATTATCACAAATGAGCTGTCACGATAGATGTTATATCTATTTTCAACATTATCACAAACGAGTTGTCACGATAGATGTTATATCTATTTTCAATAGTATCACAAATGAGGTGATGTATAAATGTGAGTCGGTTTTTTACATTATCCAGAATGACCTGTCAAGCATAACTGTACGACATATTTTCGATATTATCGCAAATGCTTTGTATAAATGTAGTACGCATTTTCGACATTATACATGGCTGTCACGTAAACATCAAGACAACGATCCGGTGCGTTCTAAATGGATATATATGCTATGAGTTTCCAACGTTATAAAAACGTTTACGTTTGAAAGAAATATGTTTTACATAATTTCAGTAACGTATAAATGTAACATGTATTTTTTACGCATATATTTTTGGCGCATAGATACGTATTTGTGTTATATATACGTATGGTCAATAGTATGCCACGAATATTTTCAATCTATGTTATACAAATGAAAATATATATATACGTTTCAACCTTACATTTTCGACGCAGTAAAAGAATATGTTTTCAACTTTATTGATTTGTTTAGAATATATCATTTATGGTAGGACAAAATATTATCATTCTGCGCATACGGTTCGCACAAGTAGTACTTTTTTTCGGGCTACATCTTTCTACCCTGTATGAGTTATAAAGAAGTTTGAATATGTACAAACACAAAATAAAATATAAAAAAATCAATACCAAAATATACTCACATTATTTCGCAAACTCCCATAATATTTTCCACGTGTGTTTGAAATGTACGAGATATCACGAGACTATAAAGTGGCTGAGAGTCGTCTGCAGAGTTCCAGTTGTTACAAGACGACCAGCATCTCCGTACATCAATAACGGCGAAGATGTAATTCAATTGTTATATTGATCCAAGCAGAGCGAGCGGCAGACATCTTTATACAGACCATTATTTCGGCATATAGACAAACGAATTTTCTGAATATTCAGTCTTGTTGTCTAAGATGGTAGAGGCAAAAATAATAATGTATTAGTTACTCACAAATGTGGATCATGGTGGGACACGGTGAATACTTGAAAAGTCAATTAATGGTTTAACCGTTACTTTAACAAGCCGTTTAACACTTGTTTTATTGATTGATTTGCTTTGCTATTAAGTTGCATTTAATCCCATAAAAAATCGGCTTCTATGGGGATATCGGTACTTCCTATTGATTATTTTCGGTGAGAAAATAAATTATGTCATTGTGATTTAAAACAATTTTAGTAATTGTTTTAATAACTCACATTTCAGGAGCCATCGTGAGATTACACCATTGTTAAATAATTGTTATATACAAGATATTGATCACAACAGCTACTTCTATAATTACTTTATTATAAAGTATATATTGAATAGAAACAAAGCTAGATCACTAAGACAGCGGTATTTTCAAACATGTACACATGTCTAATAAATGATATATAGGGTATGGTTGTGTGGTAACACACATTGCTCATTTATTACACAATCGGAAAATAAATCATTTTGTCCAAGCTGACCGTAATACACATTTGTTACCAATGTCGAACTGATCAGTGTAAATTCTGTTACATATTGCAAGAGTAGTTGTGTATTGTTTGGGTCCTTGAAAAATGAACATTTCCTTAAAATAAAAAAAATAACAACGTTAGTTTTGAGTTGAAAGTGTTTCTTGTGTGTGTGTGATAATCAACTAATCCCAAAAAGCTGTTTAATTCATCAATGAGGTAGATTGATGAATATATGGACTTTCTATGGAATGCCACTTAACTTGCAGAAGGCATGTTGATTTGACTGGATATTTAACAGTCATTTTCATGTCATCGAAGGCGAATAGACTATCTGGCCACGATTTCCAGTACTCGAGCAAACTTATCTGCCCAAGTAATGGAAACTTTCTCGCTTGAATCAGCGATTAGATGCTTGAGCGACAGAACCCTATATCAGGGCCACCTTAAAAATTGGCTGTGGGTGCTGCCATTTTGAAACGTCCCGTTCACGTGTTAAAAACAGTTGCTTTCGCCGTAAGGAGGTCGCCGTTGCTTTTCAAAATAGTGCCTTATAGGATTAGGGTGGTACTGATGTTGTTAGAGCCCCTGTTTGTCCAATATTGTCTTGTTATGACAGAAAAGTAAGCATTATATGTATATAGTAAACATGGTACCGTGTTATATATACAGGACCTATCAGTATTTTACGGTACTCATGTTGTGGACATGTGAAAAATAATTAGACATTGACATTTAACTAAAATCCGTCAGCTTTAAGTAAATATATATATATGCAACACTAATTGTACTATCAAAACTGTGTACTTTTGAATATTGAAGCATGTTTAACATCTAGATCTACCAGTGTTCGCATATCTTCTTCGTACCCAGTTGCAAAACTAGCTGGCATGTATCAAGTACTTTTAACAGGTCCAAACACTCCCACATGTTCATTCACCTCTAACACGACAGATGACATCTATAAGTGTTCTCCAACCACACTCGGTTTATTTCTACCATCATTTCTATTTGGTAAACATCATCGTCTCTGCTGTTAGGTGCAGTTGTGTCTAAATCTCAATCCCGTATACGGGTGGTATACTGTACTCTCATGCCAGTCACTACTTCAACCAGCCCACTCCTTTCAGCTCTAGTCAGAGTTACAAGTGTTCTGTATGAGACAAGCAAATCTGATGTCAGTGTCTTCCAATTCTCTTGGGGATATATTATTGTCACCCACCGTCCCCCAACAGGATATGTATCTGAACAAATATTGTAGACATCTGCTGCACCAGAGTCAATTATCTACGTTAACACACATGAGTTTGGCCCCTCGAAGTCAGCAATCAGACAATACACGTACATGTGACATTCAGGACTGTCATCTTAAACGATGTTCAACCAACTTCCATTGTTAAACTTCTTATATCTTGCACTTGTATGACAGTTTCCAGGAAGATTATCTGGATTGATTGATACAACTACCACTCTCTCCAAATCTGCTGATATAAAATCCACCCCTATGTCCTCGGATGTAATTAACTCTTTAGAGGCCAATGATAGCAATAATATTACCGGCAATCAAACTACTGAAGACCTATTTCAAAATGACTGAAGATTGCCGATGAAGATAGTGTCAAAGTGTTCACCTTGATAGTCGATGCTATACGGAAATCTTCAGAATAAATGTTGAGGCAATCAATGTAAACAGCTGAGTCACAAGAAGTCATGGATCCACTCTTAACACCACCGCCGATGAACTAGCGCGAATGCAGGGGCAACTATCCAACCGCCATCACAACAAAGAACGCAAATTTCCTGCATTCAAAGTGATATAAGAACACATCTGAAAAAAAGGGGAAGTATTGTATAAATACACTTTAAGGCAATGAAAAGTTAGTAATCTGTTTAAAATACATTTATGCGGTGATTTCAGTTCAACATTTTAAAAACGTATTTGCTGTCATAAAGCCAGCTAAGATATGTTTACCTACATTTTTTGACAGCGCTTAGCCCTTTACGCGCACTGAACATAAGCAACCGTGGACTACAATGAGCGTCATCAACAGCCATGTGTGTATAAATGATAATACACGTGTATATGCCTGAATTGTTATACTGTTCTGAGACAAGAACAACACAAAACATCAACGTTCAAGTGAACGTGTAGTTATCTTTGGTTACCATGCCATAAATACATTCATATTGTGTATCCTATTCTACAAAATCAGTTTATCAATGTGCATTATTTCTGGAGATTCATTCATTATAATAATAATAATAATAATAATAATAATAATAATAATAATAATAATAACAATAATAATAAAAAAAAAAGAAAAAAGAAATAATATAATAATAATAATAATAATAATAATAATAATAATAATAATAATAAAAAAAAAAGAAAAAAGAAATAATATAATAATAATAATAATAATAATAATAATAATAATAATAATAATAATAATAATAATAATAACAATAACAATAACAATAATAATTATAATAATAATAACAATAATAATAATAATATAAAAAAAGTAATAAAATAATAATAATGATAATAATAATAATAGTTATAATAATAATAATAATAATAATAATAATAATAATAATAATAATAATAATAATAATAATAATAATAATAACAATAATAATGATAATTATAATAATAATGTATTTATGTACAAAAGGTGAAGTGTGATATATACTATTTGAAACAAGATGTACGCCGTTTTTCAGTGTGGCCTTCTGCAACATTAACGACATTTCAATATAATATCAATACATTATAAGTACACGTCTCTTAAACATGGATAACAAATACTTTAACACTTGAATAAAAATACACTGAAAGTAAATTATTCTCTTATATATTTCGCTTTAGAAGAAAATCATTGGCTATACCCCCACACACTATTTTAAATGTTTGTTTAACCAGAACTAAAAAAAATATAAGTTGAGGTTATAAGTCTTTTTTACATATTTACTTTCCTTGGGTCCAATGTTAGCATTTTTAGAATTTGTAAAAACATCATTTAAGCATTTTTGTCAAAGAATGCACATGCTTGTGGATTAAAGTTTTCAATGTATCCTTAAGACTGGAAGAAAGATAAAAGAAATACAATTTTAATATTAATTTAAGATTCAAAACATAAACATCTGAGAACTTCCCAGCCAAGATCCTAACTCTTTTAGCATTTGATATGGATTTATAGATCAATGGTCTCCATTAAGTACTCTCACTTCTTCCTGTGTAGTGTATGAAGTGAATAGCACATATCAAAATATTCTTTTCATATATGCTTCTATAGAGTGGAAACTACTTAATATAATGTAGTTGTATCTAATATATCGTCTAATGTAATCGATATGTTCCTTTGAGACGTCTCGGATAAGCTAATTGTGAGCATCACGAGATATACAACACGTTGCATTGACGTACTAGTACATCCGAGTTTTGACATTCTAGTACATCCAAGTTTTGACGTACTAATTCATCCAAGTTTTAACGTACTTGACATACTAGTACATCCGAGTTTTAACGTACTAGTACATCCGAGTTTTGATTTTCTAGTACATCCGAGTTTTGACGTACTAGTACATCCAAGTCTTGACGTACTAGTAAATCTGAGTCCTGACGTACTAGTACATCCGAGTTTTGACGTACTAGTACATTCGAGTTTTGACATGCTAGTACATCCTAGTTTTGACATACTAGTACATCCAAGTTTTGACGTACTAGTACACCCGAGTTTTGACGTACTAGTACATCCGAGTTTTGACATACTAGTACATTCGAGTTTTGACGTACTAGCACATCCGAGTTTTGATCCCGTGTTTTGACATACTAGTACATCCGAGTTTTGACGTACTAGTACATCCGAGTTTTGACGTACTAGAACATCCGAGTTTTGACGTACTAGTACATCCGAGTTTTGACGTACTAGTACATCCGAGTTTTGACGTACTAGAACATCCGAGTTTTGACGTACTAGTACATCCGAGTTTTGACATTCTAGTACATCTGAGTTTTGACGTACTAGTACATCCGAGTCTTGACGTACTAGTACATCCGAGTTTTGACGTACTAGTACATCCGAGTTTTGACCTACTAGTACATCCGAGTTTTGACGTACTAGTACATCCGAGTTTTGACATTTTAGAACATCCGAGTTTTGACGTACTAGTACATCCGAGTTTTGACATTCTAGAACATCCGAGTTTTGACGTACTAGTACATCCGAGTTTTGACATTCTATTACATCCGAGTTTTGACGTACTAGTACATCCGAGTTTTGACGTACTAGTACATCCGAGTTTTGACGTACTAGTACATCCGAGTTTTACATCCATCTGTAACGATAGTAGTCATGTACAAGAATCCTTATATATCTTAAATCGTTGATATCCATCTTCAGGCTCTGTCTCAATCAATCCAACCATTATTTCTCCTCTCAAATGAAATCGTTGTTTCTGCTAAACACGTGTTCAAGGATACACTCATTGTTTTCAAATCTATGACTTTTGTTCAAGTCATCTATTTATAATAGGAGGGTTTAATAGCATGGGTTTTGAATGTTCATAGATACACCACTGGTACATACAACCGTCTGTATTAACGTATCTAGCTTTTATTATAGCCTACGGTATGTACAATTCAAATCGTACGTAGACTGTTAATACGTATGCAGTTAACATGACATTATCTGGTTGGTGTCGTTCTATAGTAACTTTATAACTCGTTTTTCAAAATTATTAAGAATAACGTATTTCTCTGTAGAGAGTTCCGGGCGTTCCATTTGGTAGAGTCTGGTACAATATCGTAAGTGGTATATTTTGTCAGCGATAACACATATTTTTGGGCAAGCAACAACAGCTACCTTATATTACACATGAAGGGGTAGTAACAACAGCTACCTTATATTACACATGGAGGGGCAGTAACAACAGTAACATTATAGTACACATGGAGGGGCAGTAACAACAGTAACATTATAGCACACATGGAGGGGCAGTAACAACAGTAACATTATAGTACACATGGAAGGGCAGTAACAACAGTAACATTATAGTACACATGGAGGGGCAATAAAAACAGTAACATTATAGTACACATGGAGGGGCAGTAACAACAGTAACAGTAGAGTACACATGGAGGGGCAGTAACAACAGCTACCTAATACAACACATAAAGGGACATTAACTTCAGCTACCTTATATAACCCATGGAGGGGCAGTAACAACAGCTACCTTATATTACACATTGAGGGGCAGTAACAACAGCTACCTTATATTACACAAGGAGGGGCAGTAACAACAGCTACCTTATATTACACAAGGAGGGACAGTAACAACAGCTACCTTATATTACACAAGGAGGGGCAGTAACAACAGCTACCTTATATTACACATAGAGGGGCAGTAACAACAGCTACCTTATATTACACAAGGAGGGACAGTAACAACAGCTACCTTATATTACACATGGAGGGGCAGTAACAACAGCTACCTTATATTACACATAGAGGGGCAGTAATAACAGCTACCTTATATTACACATGGAGGGGCAGTAACAACAGCTACCTTATATTACACATAGAGGGGCAGTAACAACAGCTACCTTATATTACACAAGGAGGGGCAGTAACAACAGCTACCTTATATTACACATGGAGGGGCAGTAACAACAGCTACCTTATATTACACGTAGAGGGGCAGTAACAACAGCTACCTTATATTACACAAGGAGGGGGCAGTAACAAAAGCTACCTTATATTACACAAGGAGGGGCAGTAACAACAGCTACCTTATATTACACATAGAGGAGCAGTAACAACAGCTACCTTATATTACACATGGAGGGGCAATAGCAAAAGATATCTTATATTACACATAGAGGGGCAATAACAACAGCTAACTTATATTACACAAGGAGGGGCAGTAACAACAGCTACCTTATATTACACAAGGAGGGGCAGTAACAACAGCTACCTTATATTACACAAGGAGGGGCAGTAACAACAGCTACCTTATATTACACATTGAGGGGTAGTAACAACAGCTACCTTATATTACACAAGGAGGGGCAGTAACAACAGCTACCTTATATTACACATTGAGGGGTAGTAACAACAGCTACCTTATATTACAAAAGGAGGGGCAGTAACAACAGCTACCTTATATTACACAAGGAGTGGCAGTAACAACAGCTACCTTATATTACACAAGGAGGGGCAGTAACAACAGCTACCTTATATTACACATAGAGGGGCAGTAACAACAGCTACCTTATATTACACAAGGAGGGACAGTACCACCAGCTACCTTATATTCGACATGGAGGGGCAGTAACAACAGCTACCTTATATTACACATGGAGGGGCAATAACAAAAGATATCTTATATTACACGTGGAGGGGCAGTAACAACAGCTACCTTATATTACACATGGAGGGGCAATAACAACAGTTACCTTATATTATACATGGAGGGGCAGTAACAACAGTAACATTATATTACACAAGGAGGGGCAATAACAACAGTTACCTTATATTATACAAGGAGGGGCAGTAACAACAGCTATCTTATATTACACATAGAGGGGCAGTAACAACAGCTACCTTATATTACACATAGAGGGGCAGTAACAACAGTAACATTATATTACACAAGGAGGGGCAATAACAACAGTTACCTTATATTATACAAGGAGGGGCAGTAACAACAGCTACCTTATATTACACATAGAGGGGCAGTAACAACAGCTACCTTATATTACACATAGAGGGGCAATAACAACAGTTACCTTATATTATACAAGGAGGGGCAGTAACAACAGCTACCTTATATTACCAATAGAGGGGCAGTAACAACAGCTACCTTATATTACACAAGGAGGGGCAATAACAACAGTTACCTTATATTATACAAGGAGGGGCAGTAACAACAGTAACATTATATTACACAAGGAGGGGCAGTAACAACAGCTACCTTATATTACACATAGAGGGGCAGTAACAACAGCTACCTTATATTACACATAGAGGGGCAGTAACAACAGCTACCTTATATTACACGTGGAGGGGCAGTAACAACAGCTACCTTATATTACACATAGAGGGGCAATAACAAAAGATATCTTATATTACACGTGGAGGGGCAGTAACAACAGCTACCTTATATTACACAAGGAGGGGCAATAACAACAGTTACCTTATATTATACAAGGAGGGGCAATAACAACAGTAACATTATATTACACAAGGAGGGTCAATAACAACAGTTACCTTATATTATACAAGGAGGGGCAGTAACAACAGCTACCTTATATTACACATAGAGGGGCAGTAACAACAGCTACCTTATATTACACATAGAGGGGCAGTAACAACAGCTACCTTATATTACACATAGAGGGGCAGTAACAACAGCTACCTTATATTACACATAGAGGGGCAGTAACAACAGCTAACTTATATTACACATAGAGGGGCAGTAACAACAGCTACCTTATATTACACGTGGAGGGGCAGTAACAACAGCTACCTTATATTACACATAGAGGGGCAGTAACAACAGCTACCTTATATTACACATGGAGGGGCAATAACAAAAGATATATTATATTACACGTGGAGGGGCAGTAACAACAGCTACCTTATATTACATATAGAGGGTCAGTTACAACAGCTACATTATATTATACATGGAGGGGCAGTAACAACAGCTGACTTATATTACACATGGAGGTACTGTAACAACAGCTACCTTGTATAACACATAGAGGTGCTGTTACAAAAGCTAACTTACATTACACATAGAGGGAAAGTTACAACAGTTTCATTATATAACACATACAGGGATAAAAACAACAGCTACCTTATGTTACACATAGAGGGCCATTACAGATTACAGATTAGACATAGAGGGCAGTAACACTGCTACATTATATTTCACATGGATGGGCAATAACAACAGCTATTGTATATTATACATAGAGGGCAGTAACAAAGCTACCATATACTACTTATTGATGGACAGTAACAACAGATACCTTATAGAACAACTGGAGGGGCAGTAACAACAGCAACCATGTATTACACATAGAGGGGCTGTAACAACAGCAACCTTATATTACACATAGAGGGACAGAAACAACAGCTACCTTACATTACATATAGAGAGGTAGTAACAATAGCTATCTTATATTACATATGGAATGGCAATAACAACCGATACCTTATGTTACACAACAACAGCTACCTTATATTACATATGGAGGGGTAGTAACAGCAGGTACTTTATGCTACACATGGAGAGGCAATAACAACAGCTACCTTATATTACACATGGAGGGGTAGTAGCAACAGCTACTTTATGATACACATGGAGGGGCAATAACATCAGCTACCTTATATTACACATGGAGGGGCAGTTACAACAGTTACCTTATATTACACATGGAGGTGCGGTAACATCAGCTACCTCATATTACACATAGAGGGACAATAACAACAGCTACCTTATATAACACATAGAGGTGCAGTAACAACAGCTACCTTATATTACACATAGAGGTGCAGTAACAACAGTTACCTTATATTACACATGGAGGGGCGGTAACATCAGCTACCTCATATTACGCATAGAGGGACAATAACAACAGCTACCTTATATTACACATAGAGGTGCAGTAACAACAGCTACCTTATATTACACATAGAGGGTCAGTTACAACAGCTACCTTATATTACACATGGATGTGCAATAACAACAGGTATTTTATATTGCACATGGAGGGGAAGTAACAACAGCTACCTTATATTACACATAGAGGTGCAGTAACAACAGCTACCCTATATTACACATAGAAGGACAATAACAACAGCTACCTTATATTACACATGGAGGTGCAATAACAACAGATATTTTATATTGCACACGGAGGGGAAGTAACAACAGTAACATTATATTACACATGGAGGTGCAGTAACAAAAGCAACCTTGTATTACACATGGAGGGGCAATAACAACAATTACATTATATTACACATAGAGGTGCAGTAACAACAGCTACCTTATATTATACATGAAGGAGTAGTAACAACAGCTACCTTGTATTACATATGGAGGGGCAATAACAATAGTTACATTATATTACACATGGAGGGGCAGTAACAACAGCTACCTTATATTATACATGAAGGGGTAGTAACAACAGCTACCTTGTATTGCACATTAAGGGGCAGTAACAACAGCTACCTTATATTGCACATGAAGGAACAGTAACAACAACTACCTTATATTGCACATGAAGGAACAGTAACAACAACTACCTTATATTGCACATAGAGGGGCAGTAACAACAGCTACCTTATATTACACATGGAGGGGCAGTAACAACAGCTACCTTATAATACACATAGAGGGCAGTAACAACAGCTACATTATATTATACATGGAGAGGCAGTAACAACAGCTACCGTATATAACACATGGAGGAGCAATAACAACAGTTACATTATACTACACATAGAGGGGCAGTAACAACAGCTACCTAATAGTACATTTGGATGGGCAATAACAACATCTGCCTTATGTTACACCACAACAGCTATCTTACATTACACATGGAGGGGCAGTAACAAAAGCTGCATTATATAACACATAGAGGTGCAATAACAACAGCTACCTTATATAACCCATGGAGGGGCAATAACAACAGCTACCTTACATTACACATGGAGGGGCAGTAACAAAAGCTGCATTATATAACACATAGAGGTGCAATAACAACAGTTACCTTATATAACCCATGGAGGGGCAGTAACAAAAGCTGCATTATATAACACATAGAGGTGCAATAACAACAGTTACCTTATATAACCCAAGGAGGGGCAATAACAACAGCTGCATTATATTACACATGGAGGGGCAGTAACAACAGCTGCATTATATTACACATGGAGGGGCAGTAACAACAGCTGCATTATATTACACATGGAGGGGCAGTAACAGCAGCTACCTACTATTACACATGGAGGGGTAATAACAACAGCTCTCTCGTATTACATATAGAGGGGCACTTACAACAGCTACCTTATATTACACATAGAGAGACAGTAACAACAGCTACCTTATATTACACATGGAAGCACAATGACAACAGCTACATTGTATTACACATAAAGGTGCTGTAAAAACAGCTACCTTAAATTACACATTAAGCGACAGTAACAACAGCTACCCTATATTAAACATGGAGAGGCAGTTACAACAGCTACCTTGTAATGCACATAGAGGGGTGATAACAGCTACCTTATATTTCACATGGAGGGGCAGTAATAACAGCTACCTTATATTACACAAGGAGGGGCAGTAACAACAGCTACCTTATATTACACAAGGAGGGGAAGTAACAACAGCTACCTTATATTACACAAGGAGGGGCAGTAACAACAGCTACCTTATATAACACAAGGAGGGACAGTAACAACAGCTACCTTATATTACACAAGGAGGGACAGTAACAACAGCTACCTTATATTACACATGGAGGGGCAGTACCAACAGCTACCTTATATTACACATGGAGGTGCAGTACCACCAGCTACCTTATATTCGACATGGAGGGGCAGTAACAACAGCTACTTTTTATTACACATGGAGGGACTATAACAACAGCTGTCTTATATAACACATGGATTGTCAATAATAACTGCTACCTAATATTACACATAGAGTGGCAGTGACAACAGCTGTCTTATATTACACATGGAGGGGCTGTAATAACAGTTATCTTATATTACGTATGGAGGGACAATAACAACAGTTACATTATATAACGCATGGAGGGGCAGTAACAGCAGAACCTTGTATTACACATGGAGGGGCTGTAACAACAGCTATCTTACATTACGTATGGAGGAGCAATAACAACAGTTACATTATATTACACATGGAGGGGCAGTAACAGCAGCAACATTGTATTACACATGGAGGGGCTGTAAAAACAGCTATCTTACATTACACATAGAGGGGCTGTAAAAACAGCTATCTTACATTACACATGGAGGGGCTGTAATAACAGTTATCTTATATTACGTATGGAGGGACAATAACAACAGTTACATTATATAACGCATGGAGGGGCAGTAACAGCAGAACCTTGTATTACACATGGAGGGGCTGTAACAACAGCTATCTTACATTACGTATAGAGGAGCAATAACAACAGTTACATTATATTACACATGGAGGGGCAGTAACAACAGCAACCTTATATTACACATAGAGGGGCTGTAACAACAGCTATCTTACTTTACGTATGGAGGGGCAATAACAACAGTTACATTATAAACACGCATGGAGGGGCAGTAACAACAGCAACCTTGTATTACACATGGAGGGGCAGTAACAACAGCAACCTTATATTACACATAGAGGGGCTGTAACAACAGCTATCTTACATTACGTATGGAGGAGCAATAACAACAGTTACATTATATAACGCATGGAGGGGCAGTAACAGCAGCAACCTTGTATTACACATGGAGGGGCTGTAAAAACAGCTATCTTACATTACGTATAGAGGAGCAATAACAACAGTTACATTATATAGAGCATGGAGGGGCAGTAACAGCAGCAACCTTGTATTACACATGGAGGGGCTGTAACAACAGCTATCTTACATTACGTATGGAGGGAAAATAACAACAGTTATTTTATATTACACAGAAAGGGGCGGTAACAAAAGCTACCTTATATTACACATAGAGGGTCTGTAACAACAGCTACTTGATATTACACATGGAGGATCAATAACACAGTTACCTTATATTACACAGGGAGGGGCAGTTATAATAGCTACCTTATATACACATGGATAGGCAGTAATTACAGCTACATTATATTGCATATAGAGGGAATGTGTTCCCATTGGTGCTAAAGTGGTAATATGCCCAGAATTGTATGTATATGTAGCTGTTTTTACTTTCCCTCTATGTACAATATTACATGTATGTAGCTATGTGTAATATAATGTAGCTGTTGTTACTGCCCCTCTATGTGTAACATAATGTAACTGTTGTTACTGCCCCTCTATGCGTAATATAATGTAGCTGTTGTTACTGCCCCTCTATACGTAATATACTATAGCTGTTGTTACTGCCCCACTATGTTCAATATAATGTAGCTGTTGTAACTTCCCCTCTATGCGTAATATAATGTAGCTGTTGTTACTGTCCCTCTATGCGTGATATAATGTAGCTGTTGTTGCTGTCCCTTTATGCGTAATATAATGTAGCTGTTGTTACTGTCCCTCTATACGTAATATAATATAGCTGTTGTTACTGCCCCACTATGTTTAATATAATATAGTTTTTGTTACAGCAGAAACATGTGCCAGTTTTATAAAAAAAAAAAAAGAATCGTATTAATTTTCTACTCGTCAATTTCTTTCTCAGGTCTGTATATACCGATTCATGTGGATACAGTTTGTTACCGGTAATGTGTTGGAAATGACGTTCAACAAACTCATTTAAACAGTCTTTACTCATTATTTGCATTTATTTTCATAAAAAAGTTTTACTTCCAATGAGTAAATAAACTCGACCTCCGTCATATACATCGGTATCGTTTATACAATTTATTTAACCTTTAAATACAACATTTCGACATAAAATCATAAAGCTGTTTTAAATATGCTAATTATTTAAATGAGATGCTACGTTTCACTTACGTAAATTATTGAGACAGCAATAGTAGTAATTGTCATTTCAGAAATAGTTTCAAAGGGAAATAACAACAATTGTCTTAGAATATCGTGATTTATCGTTACTAGGAGGGTTGCAGGTTCAAGAGCTACAAAAGGGTCTTCTGTAATTCTGTTCTATCCTTAACAAATCTAAAATTACAAATACTCTTCTGGAGCCGTTGCTCTCATGGAAAACCGGTGGCGACGATAAATAAAACTATCATCATCATCGTCGGGGCAGTATCAACATTCAGGGGCTGTACATGTAACAACTGCGAGTGATTTAAGATCCGTCCCAATCGAGAGTTAACTGACGAAATTTGATGTATAAGTTCACCATAGGTCGTTGCTTAGACAATTGATTCATTGTGGAATAACAGCACTGCCGGGTCACTCAATCGTATTCTTTAAAGCGGCAAAACCAGTAAAGTCTACCCCTTTGAGTTAAAAAGAAGTATACTTGTGCACGACTGGCACAATCGTACCTGTTGTATACCGAGTAATTGTCTCAAAATATATTCTTAAGTGAAATATCGGGGCAGGTTGTGTATGCTTTCCTTTGTCCTGTGTATATATTTTTATTTACTTATATCTCATGTGCTTTCTTTTCTGATTGAATATTTGTCCAAAACGACCGATAGGATAAAATCTAAACCACAATATAAAATAAGTGTCATGTTGTCATGGAAGCAATTCTCACACACTTTTAAAGTCAGTTTCTATATCATTTCCACATAGATTGTAAAATGAAAGACTTTACATTAAATTGTATGTAATGCGTATGTGTTTTATCATATATGAATAAAATAGTATTTAAATAAGAAAAACATACTTGTCCTTGGTAACTGAAAACATTTCGACGAAATGCGTTTGTCTCATGAAATATAATTTGTATTTATAGTTCGGTTGAACCAACACAATCGTAACAGATTCTCAATTGTAACCGATAATCTATTGATAATCGATGATCGATTGTAACACAGATTCCCATCATGGTAGTATATCATTGTCAAATATTTTGGGGCTTATTCAATAATTTCATTGTATTGTTTGCGTAACTCAAATCAGTTAATAAAAATATATACTTGCACAATCAATAAAATATTATAACTGTAATATGTGTACAAACAAAATCTGATAACTAAAACATTTTTATCGTGATATTAAAACATTGTTCATCTTTTTCATTGTTAACAATATGAAATGTAATTGCTAAATATTTTTATCACGCAATAAACGCTGCAAAATTAGAAGTTAATATTCAATAGCTACTTGAATAATATCCATTATATATCCATTGTTATGCTAAAACTTCATTAAAAAAACATTTGTATATTAATAAAAAAGTTTGTCACTCTATTGTAAAATTGTACTGTTTGTATGTTTGTATTTTGGGCCAGAGAATATATCAAACATTAAATAAACCGTAAACTGTAATTGTAATGATTTAGCAGGTATCTGCTCCAAATATTTTTTTTGTAAGTCAAAAATTGTGTTATCTTGATGTTGATTATAAATGTGTTCTTCAGAGGGCAGCATTCGAAATAAGATTTATATTGAACAGAAAACTCAATGAGTTTACCCTGTCTAAATTAAGATATTATTACTATTGTTATTTTTTAATATATTATTATTATTATCATAATTATTATTATTATTATTATTATTATTATTATTATTATTATTATTATTATTATTATCATTATTATTATTATTATTATTATTATTATTATTATTATTATTATTATTATTATTATTATAATTATCAGGATTTAAAGGATGAGAATTACATAATGCACGTTTCAAATGCGATTTTTCTACATTTCTAGTTAGATATGTAGATTAACGTAATGGCTGGTGAAGAGATCTGCATTTTATACTAGAAGTTCACGACTGTCGGTGATACATTTAAATATGTCAACTCTGCCAATAACAACGAATACGTTTACATAAGTGTAAACTGAATACGTCATATCTGCCAATTATAACGAATGCGTTTACATAATTGTTAATTAAATACCTCAACTCTGCCAATAATAATGAATGCGTTTACATAATTGTAAATTAAATACGTCAACTCTGCCTATAATAACGGTAAATTAAATACGTAAACTCTGCCAATAATAACGAATGCGTTTACATAATTGTAAATTAAATACGTCATCTTTGCCAATAATAACGAATACGTTTACATAATTGTAAATTAAAAAGAACATTACTAGAGCTAAGAAACTAACTTGAACTGTCCTAAAATAAAATAATTTCATGTTAACAAAACTCTGTTTATTACAATTTGACATGTAGTTGTAAAAATAACAGCCATAAAACTAGTATGTGGATATAAAAATACCAACGTTAATTCAATCTATAATCCTATGGAAGTGAATAGACATGCCACGGAGTGTGCGCTTCTGTTTCACAAGCTGTCACACAACGGTCGTGTAACGTACAAAAGATCTATGTTTATTTATTGATTTGAGGGTCCAGGTGGGGGAGCATGTCTAGATAGGATTATCTACTTTAATATGACCAACACGTTACCTCCATTAGAGTTGCTGGACGTGTGAACATATTGATTTAGATTATAATATTCTTGATCTTGTACATTTGATTATATGCATTTGACACAAAGAACCCAGGACGTGCATTTGTTGTTTTGAATTAAACTTGTTCATTTAATAACGAGGCAAGCTGTGCACTGTTAAGAGTCTGGACATGTCCATCTGAATCTATTAACGTACACTCGAACATGGAATAGGTTCGAGTGTATATGTTTTCCTTGTAAATTCGACACGAACCCGCCATTTTGTATTTGACATGACTGACACGTACCCGTCTCTTTGTATTTGGCAAGAACTCTTCCTCGCATATTTTGTAAACATCTGTCCCGTTGTAAATTACATGTACCCTTCCTTGCTTCAGTTTTTTGACAAGTGTCCGTTTTTGTGTATTTGACATATGGCCTTTCTTGTATATTTGACAAGTGTCCGTCTTTGCGTATTTGATATATAGCCTTTCTTGTATATTTGACAAGTGTCCGTCTTTGTGTATTTGGCATATAACATTTCTTGTATATATGACAATTGTCCGTCTTTGTGTATTTGGCATATAACATTTCTTGTATATTTGACAAGTGTCCGTCTTTGTGTATTTTGCATGTAATAACTTTTGTTTATTTGACAATTATCCGTCTTTGTGTATTTGGCATATAACATTTCTTGTATACTTGACAAGTGTCCGTGTTTGTGTATTTGGCATATAACATTTCTTGTATATTTGATAAGTGTCCGTGTTTGTGTATTTGGCATATAACCTTTCGTGTATATTTGACAAGTGTCCGTCTTTGTGCATTATACATACTACCCTTTCTCGTATATTTGACAAGTGTCCGTCTTGATTAATCTTAATTATTTTTCTTTCGTTTGCTCAAAGCGTATATGCATCTCTTTCGAGTCCGTGTCTTGGGCAGAATAGAACTAATACAAAGTGTTTTCTTTTGAAAGGCCATCGGATCGAGTGTGGGATCGAACCTTCGACCCATTGCGCGGGCGGTCAACACGCTATATACCGTACTATCGCCCGGCTTCAACTATCCACAATTCTTGTATATTTTACAAATGACCGTTTAAGTGTATATTACATTTACTTTACTTTGTATAGTAGATACACTCCCTTCCTTGTGCATTTGACAGGAAACCGTTATTGTCCTCGTATATTAAACATGTACCGTGTATATAATTTTCAATGCACTATTCTTTTTGTAACTTGCATGTACCGTCCTTGTATATTCCGTGTGTAACTGACATGTACCGTCCTTGTATAGTTGATATTTGCCGTCCTTGTTTTTTTCCGCGTGTAACTGACATGTACCGTCCTTGTATATTCCGTGTGTAATTGACATGTAAAGTCCTTGTATAGTTGACATTTAGCCGTCCTTGTATATTCCGTGTGTAATTGACATGTACAGTCCTTGTATAGTTGACATTTAGCCGTCCTTGTATATTCCGTTTGTAACTAAAATGTACCGTCCTTGATGAGTTGAAATTTAGCCGTCCTTTTATATTCCGTTTGAAACTTGCATATACAGTCCTTGTATAGTTGGCATTTAGCCGTCCTTGTATATTCCGTTTGTAACAGACATGTACAGTCCTTGTATAGTTGGCATTTAGCCGTCCTTGTATATTCTGTTTGTAACTGGCATGTACAATCTTTGTATAGTTGACATTTAGCCATCCTGGTATATTCCTTGTGTAACTGACATGTACAGTCCTTGTTTAGTTAACATTTAGACGTCCTTGTATAGTCTGTGTGTAACTGACATGTACAGTCCTTGTATAGTTGACATTTAGCGGTTCTTGTATAGTCCGTGTGCAACTGACATGTACCGTCCTTGAATATTTTACATGCTTTGGTCATTGTATATTTTGATATGTACCCGTCCTTGTGTATTTGACACGTACCCATCCTTGTGGTTTTGACGGGCACCCGTCATTGTGTATTTGGCATCAATGTATATTTCATAGGTAATCGTCTTTGTTCATTTGACAGGTACACATCTGTGTTTATTTGACAGAAACCCGTCCTTATGTATTTGACATGAAACAACCTTGTATATTTGACAATTCTTTGTGTAGTTGACATGATCCCGCCCTTGTATATTTGATTTGGACCCGTCCTTATATATGAGACAGTTACATGTTCTTGATATTTACCTATCCTTGCATATTGACAAATACCTGATCGTGACTATTTTCCAAATTAGACTCGGCCATGTATTTTCTGACAATGTGTATCCTGACTCCGTTCAATATATATATTTATCATCGTTTTATTTGTACAATGCAGTGTGTAACACAATAACATACGGATAAGAAGCTTACTATACCCAGCTTCCCTTCATTACCCCCTTCCGTTTGCCACGTGAATACATACAAACAAACCTAACAGTAATAGAAAAGCAGTTATCAATACAAGGGTAATAGCCTGCAGTGTGTGAAAACGTGTTGTCCGCATCTTAAATTAATGTGGACATTTTAAGATGCAAAGGAAACGAGCAAGGCCTTTCTACAACAGCAGTGTCGACTTCGGAAATTCAATCATACCAGTGAAACAAATGAGGAAATTTACCATGAAACGCCTGCTGAAGTGCGTTTGTCTCATAATTATAGGATATATTGTATATTCAGTGTACCAAAAACATTATCTAGTGAGTATAATTGATTTTGAGAATTGGTGAAGGGAAAACGTATTTTTATTAATTAATTAATATTAGCGTCTTTCGGATTTAAACTTTACTTATTTTGCATCGATTGCTAAACAAAATTCCTAAAACTAGTAGAGTATAAAACTAAACCTGCTCAGATGGAAACTTCCGTCCCGAGGGATAACTGTTTTGGCGTTAACAAGTCTGCCGAGGGTTTTATTAATGACGTATCGCCATAGCACGAGGAGTGTAGGATAACCGCGTGCATGGGTTATAGTATGAAAAAACAATACCTGGTAAAGAAAAAACGCGGAAATCCTTGTCCGGTATGCAAGAAAAGTTGACCCACGACCCCCAGTCATGGATCCGATACTCTATCATTAGATCAGGTTCGCGTCGCTGCGTAAAGAGACATGTTTTATATATGTATAAGAATACAACTAATGTTTAGTAATGATCGTTAGTTACAACTACCACTATTTACTGTATGATCGTTAGTTACAACTACCACTATTCACTGTATGACCCTTAGTTACGACTACAACTATTGACTGTATGACCGTTAGTTACAACTACCACTATTCACTGTGTGACCCTTAGTTACGACTACCACTATTGACTGTATGACCGTTAGTTACGACTACCACTATTGACTGTATGATCGTTAGTTACAACAACCACTATTGACTGTATGATCGTAAGTTACAGCTACCACTATTGACAGTATGCTCGTTAGTTACGACTACCACTATTGACTGTATGACTGCTAGCTACAACTACCACTATTGACTGTGTGATTGTTAGTTACAACTACCACTATTAATTGTATGATCGTTAGCTACAACTACCACTATTGACTGTATGCGGACGATAACGACAAACAGGCGAAACACATGTTTTTTTAACACAAATACGTGTATCCAAATCTTGATTAGAATTATCAACATAAAACATGTTCTTTGCTTACAGTAATTGAGTAAATTTCAAAGTTCTTCAATGGGCGTAGCTTGGCTGGAAACGATGTGTAGGCACCACTCCAGGATTTTATTTCAGCTAGGCTGTCGTAGGTGCGTTTAGGGGTATATTTCTTATGTTTTTAGGGGCCTGGTTATCCCTAATATTAACACTGAATTCACTGTTATATAACCAAATGAATTGATAAAAGAAATTATTGTTTACCCTACTATGCGTCCAATTTTTTTTGGCATTTGGCATTTGTTTTTTGTTGTTGCTATTCTCTTTTATAGAAAAAAAAGTGTAGGCACGTGCCTACAGTCCCTAAAGGAAGATACGCCCCTTTCTTCTAAACTTTCCCCTCTTCTTGATAATTCATAAGCATCCAATATCCAACTAACAATATTGTCCCATACCACTCTTCATATATAACATTAACTTTCAGTCTAATACACAAACATTAATCATAACTGGTATAAACCCAATACGCTAGTTTGAAACTACGTCATTCTGTTTTAGATGGAACCGTATTAGGCATCTGTTACATACATTATACAATACAATAGATTCAATATTAGTGTGTTACCTGTATTGGACGTGTCCAATTATAAATAGAATGACGTACTTTCACAATAGCGTGTTCGATTTATAACTTAGATATTTTTTATTAATTGCTGTTTTAAGCCGATGCAAATTAAACTTGCTGCACAACATGAACACAGCCTGAACATCTGCCTTTGTTATTGGCGCTCCGATTAAATTGTCTTATTTTATTTGTACCATCAAACTTGCGGACACAACTTCTATTAAATATTTAAACTGATTGATATTTGCTCTCCAACAATAGGTATATTATGGCCATACTGTACAGTAGGTATATTATCTAGATTTGCTGTACAGTAGGTATATTATCTAGACTTGCTGTACAGTACGTATATTATCTAGACTTGCTGTACAGTAGGTTTATTATCTAGACTTGCTGTAAAGTAAGTATATTATCTAGACTTGCTGTACAGTAGGTATATTATCTAGACTTGCTGTACAGTAGGTATATTATCTAGACTTGCTGTACAGTAGTTTTATTATCTAGATTTGCTGTACAGTAGGTTTATTATCTTGACTTGCTGTACAGTGAGTATATTATCTGGACTTGCTGTACAGTAAATATATTAACTAGACTTGTTGTACAGTAGATATATTATCTTGACTTGCTATACAGTAGTTTTATTATCTACACTTGCTGTACAGTAGGTATATTATCTAGACTTGCTGTACAGTAGGTATATTATCTGGACTTGCTGTACAGTTAGTATAATTTCTGGAATTGCTGTACAGTAAATATTTTAACTAGACTTGCTGTACAGTAGGTATATTATCTGGACTTGTTGTAAAGTAAGTATATTATCTAGACTTGCTATACAGTAGGTATATTATCTAAACTTGCTGTACAGTAGGTTTATTATACAGACTTGCTGTACAGTAGGTTTATTATCTAAACTTTATGTTCAGTAGTTGAATTATCTAGACTTGCTGTACAGTAGCTATATTATCTAGACTTGCTGTACAGTATGTATATATTCTTGACTTGCTGTACAGTAGGTATATTATCTAGACTTGCTGTACAGTAGGTTTATTATCTAGACTTACTGTACAGTAGGTATCTTATCTAGACTTGCTGTACAGTAGGTATATTATCTAGACTTGCTGTGCAGTAGGTATATTGTCTGGACTTGCCGTACAGTTGGTATATTATCTGGACTTGCTGTACAGTAGGTTTATTATCTAGACTTGCTGTACAGTAGGTATATTATCTAGACTTGCTGTACAGTAGGTATATTATCTGGACTTGCTGTACAGTTTTATTATCTAGACTTGCTGTACAGTAGGTATATTATCTAGACTTGCTGTACAGTAGGTATGGTATATTATCTAGACTTGCTGTACAGTTGGTATATTATCTGAACTTGCTGTACAGTAAATATATTAACTAGACTTGCTGTACAGTAGGTATATTATCTGGACTTGCTGTAAAGTAAGTATATTATCTGGACTTGCTGTACAGTAGGTATATTATATAGACTTGATGTGCAGTAGGTATATTATCTGAACTTGATGTGCAGTAGGTATAGTATCTGGACTTGCTGTACAGTAAGTATATTATCTGAACTTGCTGTACAGTAGTATATTAACTGGACCTGCTGTACAGTCGGTATATTATCTGGACTTGCTGTACAGTAAGTATACTATCTAGACTTGCTGTACAGTAGGTATATTATTTAGACTTGGTGCACAGTAGGTATATCAAGCCTTACTGTACAGTGAGGTATATTATCTGGTCTTGCTGTACAGTCGGTATATCATCTGCATTTGCTTTACAGTAGGAATATTATATTGACTTGCTGTTCATTAGATATATTATCTTGATTTGCTGTACAGTACGTATACATGTATTATCTGGACTTGCTGTACAGTATAATTATAATTTGGCCTTGCTGTACATTAGGTATATTATCAGGCCTTGCTGTACAGTAGATATATTATCTGGACTTGCTATACAGTAGCTATATTATATAGACTTGCTGTACAGTAGACCTATTATCTGGACTTGCTATACAGTAGCTATATTATATGTACTGATTGATATTTGCTCTCCAACAATAGGTTTATTATATCCATACTGTACAGTAGGTATATTATCTAGATTTGCTGTACAGTAGGTATATTATCTAGACTTGCTGTACAGTAGTTTTGTTAACTGAACTTGCTATACAGTAGGTATATTTACTGGACTTGCTGTACAGTATGTATGTTAACTGAACTAGCAGTACAGTAGGTATATTATCTGGACTTGCTGTACAGTAGTTATTATAACTGAACTTTCTATACAGTAGGTATATTAACTTGACTTGCTGTACAGTAGGTATGTTAACTGAACTTGCTATACTGTAGGTATATTAACTGGATTTGCTGTACAGTAGGTATATTATGTTGACTTGCTGTACAGTAGGTATATTATCTAGACTTGCTGTACAGTAGGTATGTTAACTGGACTTACTGTACAGTAGGTATATTAACTGGACTCGCTGTACAACTGGTATATTATCTTGACTTGCTGTACAGTAGGTATATTATCTTGACTTACTGTACAATAGGTATATTATCTTGACTTGCTGTACAGTAGGTATGTAAACTGAACTTGCTTTACAATAGGTATATATTCTTGACTTACTGTACAGTAAGTATATTATCTGGACTTGCTGTACAGTAGGTATATTATGTTGACTTGCTGTACAGTAGGTTCGTAACTGAACTTTCTGTACAGTATGTATATTATCTTGACTTGCTGTACAGTAGGTATATTATCTTGACTTGCTATATAGTAGGTATATCAACTGGACGTGCTGTACAGTAGTTATAAATTCTTGACTTGCTGTACCTTAGGTATATATTCGTGACTTGCTGTACAGTAGATATATTATCTGGACTTGCTAAACAATAGGTATATATTCTTGACTTGCTGTACAGTAGGTATATTATCTTGACTTCCTTAACAATATGTATATATTCTTGACTTGCTGTATAGAAGGTATATATTTTTTACTTGCTGCACTGTAGGTATATTATCTTGACTTGCTATACTGTAGGTATATTATGTGGACTTGCTGTACTGATGGTATATCACCTGGACTTGCTGTACAGTTGGAATATCATCTAAACTTGCTGTACAGTAGGTATATTATCTTGACTTGCTCTAGAGTCTAGTTATATTATCTTGACTTGCTGTACAGTAGGCATATTTTCTTGACTTGTTGTTCAGTAGGTATATACTCATGACTTGCTATACAGTATATATGTTATCTAGACTTGCTGTACAGTAGGTATTTTATCTTGACTTGCTGTACAGTAGGTATATATTCTGACTTGCTGTACAGTTGGTATGTATTCTTGACATGCTGTATAGTAGGTATATTATCATGACTTGCTGTACAGTAGGTATATTATCTTGACTTGCTGTAAAGTAGGTATGTTCACTGAACTTGCTGTACAATTGGTTTATTAACTGGACTTGCTGTACAGTAGGTATGTTAACTGATTTTGCTGTACAGTAGGTATGTTAATTGAGCATGCTGTATTGTAGGTATATTAACTGGACTGTTTGTACAGTAGGTATATATTCTTGACTTGCTTTACTGTAGGTATATTAACTTGACATGCTGTACGGTAGGTATGTTAACTGAGCTTGCTGTATTGTAAGTATATTAACTTGACTTTTTGTACAGTAGGTATATATTCTTGACTTGCTATACTGTAGGTATATTATCTGGACTTGCCGTACGGTAGGTATGTTAACTGAGCTTGCTGTATTGTAGGTATATTAACTTGACTTTTTGTACAGTTGGTATATATTCTTGACTTGCTATACTGTAGGTATATTATGTGGACTTGTTGTACAGTAGGTATGTTAACTGAACTTGCTGTATAGTAGGTATATTATCTTGACTTGCTGTACAGTAGGTATATTATCTTTACTTGCTATATAGTAGGTATATTAACTGGACGTGCTGTACAGTAGTTATATATTCTTGACTTGCTGTAGAGTAGTATTATTTTTTACTTGCTGTACAGTAAGTTTATTATCTTGACTTGCTGTACAGTAGGTATATTATCTTTACTTGCTGTACAGTAGGTGTATTATCTTGACATGCTGTACATAAGGTATATATTTCTGACTTGCTCTACTGTATGTAGGTATTCCTGACCTGGTGTACAGTAGGTTTATTATTTTGACTTACTGTACAGTAGGTACATATTCTTGACTTGTTGTACAGAAGGTTTATTATCTTGACTTGCTGTATAGTAGTTATCTATTCGTGACCTGCTGTACAGTATATATATTATCTGAATTTGCTGTACACTAGGTATATATTCTTGACTTGCTGTACAATAGGTATATATTCTTGACTTGCTGTACAGTAGGTATATATTTTTGACTTGCTGTACTGTAAGTATATTATCTTGACTTGCTGTACAGTAGGTATATATTCTTGACTTGCTGTACTGTAGGTATATTATGTGGACTTGCTGAACAGATGGTATATCATCTGGACTTGCTGTACAGTTGGTATATCATCTGAACTTGCTGTACAGTAGGTATATTATCTTGACTTGCTCTAGAGTCTAGTTATATTATCCTGACTTGCTGTACAGTAGACATTTTTTCTTGACTTGCAGTACAGTAGGTATATATTCTGACTTGCTGTACAGTAGGTATGTATTTTTGACTTGCTGTACAATAGGTATATTATCTTGACTCGCTGTAAAATCGGTATATTATATTGACTGACTTGCTGTACAGTTGGTATATTATCTGGACTTACTGTACAGTAGGTATATTATCTGTACTTGCTGTACAGTAAGTATATTATCTTGATTTGCTGTACAGTAGGTATATTATCTTGACCTGCTGTACAGTAGGTTTATTGACTTAACTTGCTATACAGTAGGTTTATTTACATGACTTGCAGTACAGTAGGTGTGTTCACTGAACTTGCTGTACAGTAGGTATATTATCTTGACTTGCTGTTCAGTAGTTATGTTAACTGAACTTGCTATACAGTATGTAGATCATTTTGATTTGTTGTACTGTAGGTATGTCAACTGAAATTGCTGTACAGTAGGTATATTAACTGGACTTGCTGTACAGTAGGTATGTAAACTGAACTTGCTGTACAGTTGGTATATTATTTGGACTTGCTGTACAGTAGTTATGTTAACTAAACTTGCTATACAGAAGGTATATTAACTGGACTTGCTGTACAGTAGGTATGTTAACTGAACTTGCTGTACAGTAAGTATGTTAACTGGACTGACTGTACAGTATGTATATTAACTGAACTTTCTGTACAGTAGGTTTATTAACTGGACTTGCTGTACAGTAGGTTAATTATCTGGACTTATTGTACAGTAGGTATATAATCTGGACGTACTGTACAGTAGGTATATTATCTGTACTTGCTGGGCGGTAGGTATGTTTACTGAACTTGCTGTATAGTAGAAATATTAACTGTACTTGCTGTACAGTAGGTATATTATCTTGAATTGCTATACCGTAGGAATATTAACTTTATTTGCTGTACAGTAGTAAGGTTAATTAAGCTTGTTGTATAGTTGGTATATTAACTGGACTTGCTGTACAGTAGGTATATTATCTTGACTTGCTGTACAGTAGGTATGTTAACTGAACTTGCTGTATAGTTGGTATATTAACTGGATTTGCTGTACAGTAGGTATATTATCTTGACTTGCTGTATAGTAGATATATTTTCTTGACTTGCTATACAGTAGGTATATTAACTGGACGTACTGTACAGTAGGTATATTATCTTGACTTGCTGTACAGTAGGTATATTGTCTTGACTTGCTATACAGTAGGTATATTGACTGGACGTGCTGTACATTACGTATATTATTTTAACTTGCTGTACAGTACGTATAGTATCTTTACTTGCTGTACAGTAGGTATATTGACTGGACGTGCTGTACAGTACGTATATTATTTTAACTTGCTGTACAGTACGTATATTATCTTTACTTGCTATACAGTAGGTATATTGACTGGACGTGCTGTACAGTACGTATATTATTTTAACTTGCTGTACAGTACGTATATTATCTTTACTTGCTGTACAGTAGGTATACATGTATTATCTTGACCTGCTATACAGTAGGTATATTAACTGAACTTGCTGAAGAGTAGGTATGTTAACTGAGATTGCTGTACAGTACGTATATTAACTGGACGTGCTGTACAGTACGTATATTATCTTGACTTGCTGTACAGTAGGTATATTATCTTGACTTGCTTTACAGTAGGTATATTATCTTGACTTGCTGTACAGTACGTATATTATCTGGACTTGCTGTACAGTAGGTATATTAACTGGACGTGCTGTACAGTAGGTATATAATCTTGACTTACTGTACAGTAGGTATATTATCTTGACTTGCTGTACAGTAGATATATTTTCTTGACTTTCTATACAGTAGGTATATTAACTGGACGTGCTGTACAGTAGGTATATTATCTTGACTTGCTATACAGTAGGTATATTAACTGGACGTGCTCTACAATACGTATATTAACTGGACGTACTGTACAGTCGGTATATTATCTTGACTTGCTGTACAGTAGGTATATTGTCTTGACTTGCTATACAGTAGGTATATTGACTGGACGTGCTGTACAGTACGTATATTATCTTGACTTGCTGTACAGTACGTATATTATCTTTACTTGCTGTACAGTAGGTATACATGTATTATCTTGACTTGCTGTACAGTAGGTATATTAACTGGACGTGCTGTACAGTACGTATATTATCTTGACTTGCTGTACAGTAGGTATATTATCTTGACTTGTTTTACAGTAGGTATATTATCTTGACTTGCTGTACAGTACGTATATTATCTGGACTTGCTGTACAGTAGGTATATTAACTGGACGTGCTGTACAGTAGGTTTATTATCTTGACTTGCTGCACAGTAGGTATATTAACTGGACGTGCTGTACAGTACGTATATAATCTTGACTTACTGTACAGTAGGTATATTATCTTGACTTGCTATACAGTACGTATATTATCTTGACTTGCTGAACAGTACGTATATTATCTGGACTTGCTGTACAGTAGGTATATTAACTGGACGTGCTGTACAGTAGGTTTATTATCTTGACTTGCTTTATCGTAGGTATATTAACCGGACTTGCTGTACAGTAGGTATGTTAACGGAGCTTTCGATACATTACGTATATTATCTTGACTTGCTGTACAGTATGTATGTTAACTGAGCTTGCTGTACTGTAGATATGTTAATTGAGCTTGCTATACAGTTCGTATATTATCTTGACTTCGTTATCTCTATCAAAATTAATATTGTTGTTAACCCCCGTGGTTATTTATGCGGCCAAGTGGTTTGCCTTTTCTGTTGAATAAAAGTCTTAAATCTTGATGTTCGATTAATCGATATATTATCCTGTATTATATTTGTTGAAAAACACACAAAATGTTGCAATTTTTACTGCACAAGTAATGTGTTTTAAACGAGAAATAATACAATATATTAATGTCCTATGTTTAAATAACTTTCTCTTCAAGGGCGATCGGTTTTTCAGGTACTACAGCTGACGTCTAGTACTTTCGTATAATGACGCTAATATTATATACCGTGTTCCAAAAATAAAATGTGTTCTCTTTATCGCCATCATAAATTAAAAATAAATAAATCATGATTAACTGTGTATGTATTCTTTTTTTGTTTTTTTATTTTTTATTATTTCATAAAACATACATTTTACAAATATATTTGATATAATACATACAGCTAATTTTTGTTATATGAATGTATTCTATGAAATAATGTTATAACAAGCAAGACGGGGAAGGAAGGTGGAAAAGGGGGGAAAAGACGTTGATAGAAAAAGGAAAAGAGACAGTTGCAGTCATGAAAAGAGATTAAAGTGCTTTACACTGCCAATTTAAATTAAAGTGCAGTTGTGAGATTTTTATTAGAATAATTGCATTTTATTCCATTTATTTTCATGTTGCGTCACTTTATCTTTGTTACTCGCTATTATTTTTTCTAAATTTCATGATATTTACAGTAATTTATAAAACTGTTGAACTTTGGAATTGTCTGTTCATACTTGTTTTTGAAAATAAAATATATTCCATAAATCAAAATACAGTTAATAAACTCGAATAACTGCTCTGATCAAGACTACCTAGAGAAATCGTTGAATATTTCAAATCTATTTCAATAAGTTTTTCATTCAGATACACTTCAAATTCTGTCCAAAAAACTCTCGAAATGTGACACTCCCAAAATAAATGTTTGTTTGTTTCGACATGCCTATTGCAAAAATCGCATAAACTTGTATTATAAATATTACATTTATGCAGAAAATTATTATTAGGTAAGATTCGCATTATGTATTTGAATTGGAATGCTCTAAATTTTGTATTTATTAAACATTGAAAGGGTAGATTGTGTATACTTTTCCAATTAAGATTTGCTATTCATTGTTTCCATTTAATATGCGATTAAATAATTAAGTCGCTTTTTATTTACTTTAACTGTTTATTATGTAAATATTTATTTGAACTTTTCACATTTATAATTTGTTCCATTAAGTTATTTTGTGTATTATTGTTTTGTATATTTTCATTATTAAGTTTAGACTTCCATGGATATGATATACTTTGAATAAGAGTATAATATTTCAGAAAATCCGAACTTTTTAAGTTGTGTACCGTTTTGATATACTGAAAAGTATTAAATACTGTTTGTCTATGGTCAAAGATTTGTTCAACATATCTAATACCTTTGTCGAACCAAGGTTTATAGAATAATGTTTTATCATTATGTTTGATGTTTGAATTATTCCATAGTATTTGTTTGTTTATATATTCAACATTTTTTTAAAAATTAATACTTGACCATGTTTGTACAATTTCTGATAAAAAGTTTGAGTCTATCTGAGTTGCAATATTTATGTCATTTTTATTAATATTACATTCAAATATTAATGGTCCTCCTATGTTTGCTAGTTGTCCCATGTATATATGCTTCCAACCACATGTATTTCTCTGACTGATAATTATTTTCACCCACCTTGCTTTAATTAATTTTATAAACATATTCAGATCTATCATTTTTTAAGCCCCCATTTTCGAAATTTTATATAATTGTCTTTCTACTTATTTTGTCTGGTTTATTATCCCATAGAAAGTCAAGCATGCTTTTATTTATAATATTAAAATGTTTTGTTGATGGATTTTCTAAAACAGTTAAATACTATATACGTTTTGGTAATGCGAAGGTTTTAATACTGCAATTTTACCAATCAGAGATAAATTATGTTTTTCTCCACTTATTAAGACAGTGGCAAAGTTCCTTAATTTTTGGGAGAAGATTGAGTTCATGATAATTTGTTTATCATTTGTAAAGACAATTCCAAGAGTAGCTGCACTTTCAGATGTCCATAATTTTTTTTATCTGTACTAAGAAATTAAGTTTCTAAGGAACCCGATCGTAAAATTATAGATTGTTTCGAACTAAGTTTAAGCCCAAATATTGTACTAAAATTATCGATTTTCTTTATTAAGGTCGAAAAAGATTTTTATCCATCCATCATAAATGTTGCGTCAACTGCGAATGCTGTGTTTTTTATTCTCTATTGTAAATAGTAATACCTTTAACGTTTTTATTCTTTTGTACCGATTTATATAATAACTCGATAGTTAATACAAATAAATAAGGCGATAATGGGCATCTTTGTCTTACTCCTCTTTCTACTTTGAAAAAATCTGACATGTCTCCGTTATTAACTGCACAACTTTTAGCATCGTTAAATAAACACAACTTATACATAGTCTGATCTAATTAATAAATCATTTACCGAAGTTAAAATATTTAAGAGTTTTTGAAATAAAACCGAGATCAATGCTATCAAAGGCTTTTTCAAAAATCAGCAAAAAAAGATTATGCCAGGTTTATTTTCGTTATTTATATTTTCAATTACTTCAAAAATAGTGCGAATATTTTCACCTATATACCGTCCCGTGTGTATGTATTATATTATTAACATAAAACATTAACTTGGAGTAACACATTACAGCCGGACCTTACAGGCGTTAAATATGTTTAAACTAAACTATGATGAAACACACACACACACACGGTTTCAGCTATGACTAGCTCAACTCCATCATGATGGTTCAGTCTGACTATCTGTTATATTTGTAGGCATCCCAAGTGACAGAAAGTCAAGAGGCTGTGTATAATGCTGATCTCTGGGAGGAAAAGACACCAGTAGAACGTTTCGACGAAAATGCTAACAGAAGAGTAAAGGAACAAATCAATAAAGTGTTTGAAGACTTAAAACGCAAACAGGAAATTAAAGAAAACGCTATTGCAGATGATAAATCTCATATAAATGACAAAGTTGTTGTTGATGTTAGTGAAGATGATGATAATGATGGCGATGAAAACAAATTATTTAGGGAAGGTCACCGTGAGGAAGACGATGAAACGGACCAGGATCCGAAGGATATTTTAGAACCAGGGGACAGTGATTTAAAACTAAAAGAGTTTGATATTGAACGAGAAATAGAAGAACGACTAGCCGAGGTGTTAAAAGATTCGGTGAATGAAGTAGCAGATGAAGAAATAGAAGATGGTGAAAAGAATAACAGAGAAGTTGACAATGACAATAAAGTTGTAAACGGTAGCGTACAAAACAAAGAACAGCTTGTCATTCCACAAGTCATAGAAAAAAAAGAGTTTAAAGCTGCTGTTAACAAAATTGGTAAGTTATTCAGTTGTTCATGTAACAACATTTTGAAATGATGGCTCAATATAAGTAAGAAATATCCCTTAGATACTTCGTCATTTCGGTAACCGAGCCATTTAAAATCACACAATTTCCCATGAAAACGTGCACCGCAGTCCTATAGCTTCTGTAAATTGTCACTTTTTTGGTGATATGATATTACGTTTATAAGTGTAATGATAGATTCGATGAACAAAGTGACATATGGAAAATTAAGACTTTAAAATTAACGGTGCAAGAAGTAATTTAAAAAGTCTATCAAAGCCATGAAATAATCACATAGTGAAATTATAAAATTGTAAATAACGATTATATTCTGAAAGATAAAATTAGATGAAAAAGAAATCATTTATTCTGATTAGTTTAGGCTTTCTATTATGTTGAAGGCCTCATGGAAGATTGAATTTATCCGAGAGATTACGATTACCGCGATGACTGTTCCAACACAGTCAGATAAAATAAAACATAGGTCACATTTAAACTCTAAACTACTATCTAAATTACGATAAGTTGATTATATATTTATTTTCTTATGTATTCATTTCAAGTAAACAAATATGTTACATTTTTATTATTAGTACACCGCAAAAGTAAATAAAAACATTTACATTTTCATTCCATTTTTAAAAATAATAATCAAATGCATCAATAAACGGTGAAATTATATAGATCCACCTGCATTGTAGGCATAAAGGTTGTTTGTCAACCTCTGCACTAACAAAATATGATAAGAAAAGTAGTGGTCGTGTTTCATATAAGACATTTTTTTCTGCTCAGTGTGTACACTGTTAAAAAAGTGAAAGTAGATTTCCGAAATCATGTATTCATACTCCAATTTCCAAGCATCAATTATTTTTTCTTAATTCGCAAACACAACAATGCTTTCAAAATGTTCAAAATACACCAACAATGCCATTCAAATAAAAAAATGAGCATTAAATTAAGGAAAATGCATTTTTACAGAAGAAGAAATAAGGATTATTTATAACCGCCATTATGCGACTACTCCGCGGAAGCACTTCTTTTTTCCAATGTTGGTACTATGTCTATGTACAAATCTACATACATATATATGTAAAATCAAGGACTTACGTAATTCCTTGGTAAAATTAATGTTTATATTAAGACAATATTTATAAAATGTAAACAACGTTGATAAAAGGTTAGTTTACGAGTATCTATCGTTTTCAGCATATACATTGGCAATAAAAAAAACAATATTGATGACAACATTCATAAGTACAGCAATCATTATCTATGATAATAATTATATGATAATAATATGACAAACCCGTGTAACGCAGGTTGCAGTTTCACGCCAGATTTAATACTATCAATAATTCATCTTAGACAAATTCAACAAATCTGTCAAAGAACATGTGTCCAAACGTAACTGTTATGGGGGTTAAAATAAAATATTACTATACGTTAGGTTTATTTTATCTACCAATATAGGAATGTTTGCGGCAATGGCTGATTCTTATATATAGCAGATTGTTGTCCTGTGTTTAAGGTAAATGTAATGTAACAACCATCTGAATTTAGACAATTTTAATTCTATTAACAACTCTAAATTTTGTTATAAATGAAGTTTGTCATGCCATATACAACAAAAAATGGTGCATTTGAATAAATGCAAATTTATACACGTTATCAGTCATCAGAATTGCTTTATTTATACCGTGACGGTGCATACTTTATACATTTTGTTAGTTATGCATATATTACAATTGCGTATATATACAGTGACGGTGCATACTTTATACACTTTGCCAGTAAAACATATATTACAAATGTGTATCTATACAGTGACGGTGTATACTTTATACACTTTTCCAGTAAAGCATGTGTTACAAATGTGTAGTTATACAGTGACGGTGCATACTTTATACACTTTGCCAGTAAAGCATGTATTACAAATGTATATTTATACAGTGACGGTGTATACTTTATACACTTTGCCAGTAAAGCATGTTTTACAAATGTGTATTTATAGCGTTACGGTGCATACTTTATACACTTTTTCATTTATGCATATATAACAAATGTGTATTTATACAATGACGGTGTATACTTTATACACTTTGCCAGTAAAGCATATATTACAAATGTGTATTTATACAGTGACGGTGCATACTTTATTCACTTTGCCAGTAAAGCATATATCACAAATGTGTATTTATACAGTGGGAAAGTTATCAGTTACTTGCGGGAAGGGGTGTGCTCGAGTACTGGTTAATCCCAGGAAACAGTGGTTAGGTTCACTGATCGTCTGTTAGCCCTCGATGGCATAAAAATGACGCTAAATATGCAATCAATCAATCAATTATTAATACAGTGACTGTGCATACTTTATACACTTTGCCAGTAAAGCATATATTACAAATGTGTATTTATACAGTGACGGTGAATACTTTATACACTTTGTCAATAATGCATATATTGCAAATGTATATTTATACAGTGACGGTGCATACTTTATACACGCTCCCAGTTATGCTTATTGCAAATGTTTATTAATACAGTGACGGTGCATACTTTATACATTTTGTCACTAATGCATATATTGCAAATGAGTATTTATACCAGTGAAGGTGTATACTTTATACACGTTGTCAGTGGTGTATAAATTGCAAATGTGTATTCATACAGTGACGATGCATACTTAATACAATTTGTCAATAATGCATATATTGCAAATGTTTATTAATACAGTGACGGTGTATATCTATACACTTTGTCAGTAATGTTTATATTGCAAATGTGTATTAGTACAGTGACAGTGTATGTTAATACACTTAGTCAGAAATGCATTTATTACAAATGTGTATTAATACAGTGACGGTGTATACTTTATACACGTTGTCAGTGGTGTATATATTGCAAATGTCCATTAATACAGTGACAGTGTATATCTATACACTTTGTCAGTAATGCATATATTGCAAAGGTTTATTAATACAGTGACAGTGTATATTTACACACTTTGTCATTAATGTTTATATTGCAAATGTCCATTAATACAGTGACGGTGTATATTTACACACTTTGTCATTAATGTATATATTGCAAATGTCCATTAATACAGTGACGGTGTATATCTATACACTTTGTCAGTAATGCATATATTGCAAAGGTTTATTAATACAGTGACAGTGTATATTTACACACTTTGTCATTAATGTATATATTGCAAATGTTTATTAATACAGTGACGGTGTATACTTTATACTCGTTGCCAGTGGTGTATATATTGCGAATGTCCATTAATACAGTGACGGTGTATACTTTATACACGTTGCCAGTAATGCATATATTGCAAATGTCCATTAATACAGTGACAGTGTATACTTTATACACTTTGTCAGTAATGCATATATTACAAATGTGTATTAATACAGTGACGGTGTATATCTATACACTTTGTCAGTAATGCATATATTGCAAAGGTTTATTAATACAGTGACAGTGTATATTTACACACTTTGTCATTAATGTATATATTGCAAATGTCAATTAATACAGTGACGGTATATACTTTATACACGTTGTCAGTAGTGTATATATTACAAATGTCCACTAATACAATGACGGTGTAAACTTAATACACGTTGTCAGTAATGTATATATTGCAAATGTTCATTAATACAGTGACAGTGTATATTTACACTCTTTGTCAGTAATGCATATATTGCAAGTGTCCATTAATACAGTGATGGTGTATATTTAATACACGTTGTCAGTAATGCATATATTGCTAATGTCCATTAATACAGTGACAGTGTATACTTTATTCACGCTGTCAGTAATGTATGTATTGCAAATGTCCATTCATACAGTGACAGTGTTTTACTTTATTCACGCTGCCAGTAATGTATGTATTGCAAATGTCAATTCATACAGTAACAGTGTATACTTTATTCACGTTGCCAGTAATGTATGTATTGCAAATGTCCATTAATACAGTGACAGTGTATACTTTATTCACGCTGTCAGTAATGTATGTATTGCAAATGTCCATTCATACAGTGACAGTGTATACTTTATTCACGCTGCCAGTAATGCATATATTACAAATGTCCATTTACACAGTGACAGTGTATACTTTATTCACGCTGCCAGTAATGTATGTATTGCAAATGTCCATTCATACAGTGGCAGTGTATACTTTATTCACGCTGCCAGTAATGTATGTATTGCAAATGTCCATTCATACAGTGACAGTGTATACTTTATTCACGCTGCCAGTAATGTATGTATTGCAAATGTCCATTCATACAGTGACAGTGTATACTTTATTCACGCTGCCAGTAATGTATGTATTGCAAATGTCCATTCATACAGTGACAGTGTATACTTTATACACGCTGCTAGTTATGTATGTATTGTAAATGTCCATTCATACAGTGACAGTGTATACTTTATTCACGCTGCCAGTAATGTATGTATTGTAAATGTCCATTCATACAGTGACAGTGTATACTTTATACACGCTGCTAGTAATGTATGTATTGCAAATGTCCATTCATACAGTGACAGTGTATGCTTTATTCACGTTGCCAGAAATGTATGTATTGCAAATGTCCATTCATACAGTGACAGTGTATACTTTATACACGCTGCTATTAATGTATGTATTGCAAATGTCCATTCATACAGTGACAGTGTATACTTTATTCACGTTGCCAGAAATGTATGTATTGCAAATGTCCATTCATACAGTGACAGTGTATACTTTATTCACGCTGCCAGTAATGTATATATTGCAAATGTCCATTCATACAGTGACAGTGTATACTTTATTCATGCTGTCAGTAATGCATATATTACAAATGTCCATTTATACAGTGACAGTGTATACTTTATTCACGCTGCCAGTAATGTATGTATTGCAAATGTCTATTCATACAGTGACAGTGTATACTTTATTCACGCTGCCATTAATGTATGTATTGCAAATGTCCATTCATACAGTGACAGTGTATACTTTATTCACGCTGCCAGTAATGTATGTATTGCAAATGTCCATTCATACAGTGACAGTGTATACTTTATACACGCTGTCTGCAATGTATAGATTGCAATTGTCCATTAATACAGCGGCAGTGTATACTTTATACACGTTGTCAGTTATGTATATATTGCAATTTTTTATTAATAAAGTGTCGATGTATATTGTATTCATTATGTCAGTGGTGAATATATTGCAAATGTTTATTGATGCAGTGACGGTGTATATTGACGCGTTGGCAATATTATAAATGTTTATAAAGTGACTTAATGTTTATATGTCCCTGGTTATATGAATAGTGTCAATGCATATTAGTTTAATACAGTTTCGATGCATGTCACACAGTACGCACGAATACATCACAAAGTCTGTTATTAACTGATAAAAAATAAGTTACTTTTCTGCTAGTTCGGTATTTAAAGTTATGGTTATGACTACACTATGATGTATTTGTATAATTCGCTTTTACAAGTATATATAATATATACTATATTCGATTGTAATATTTAGCAAAGAGACTGAATCCTCTAGAGATTCAACGTATTGAAGAAGCCAATGCCAGAAAGCATATGAATCACGATGATGACCACGAGTTCCCTCCCTTTGTGACAGCAGTGAGACAGGCAACAATGAAAAAAATCACACATATGATAGCGTCCATCCAGCAACACCTACCTGGAAAAAAAATATACATTTATGATCTGGACTTAGAAAAGGACCAGAAGAAAGAGGTATTATAACTTTGTGAAATTGTTTGTGTATGGTTCTTTTCCGTACTGAAATATTAAACGTGTAACCACAGCAACATACCAGACGTATGTACTTTTTTTTCTTACGTTGGAGATGCGTACGTATGTTTTTTAATCCAAACATAGGAAATACAGTTACACCTATTTAGTTAAGAAGTAAAAGAATAAGCAGAGCTGTCCAAACTTATTTGAATGTAGACAGGCATATTTCATATCATATGTGTCAAGCACAGAGTGTTATATAACTCTGATATTGAGAGGTTTTGTTTATCACGCCTGGTAAATGCACGTAATATGGTACAGACGCCGTTGCCATACGTGTAGCTCCCGGTAAAGAACTCATGTATCTTAAAACAATATGTCGTGAAAGGTAAGAAACAAGTCATAGTGATGGTGGTACAGAAATCGTGATATGAAAATAAGAATGAAATACTTTCAAAGTGTATGTTATTAAAACAATTGCAAATTCACTAAAATGGAATGTCCTTTTGGAAATCGATGTAGGTCTCACTACACAGTTGAATTTTGTTCTTTGTTCTATATGAAATAAGGTCTAGGAGTTCCTAGGTAAAAAAAAAATTCAACATAGAATTTTTATTTATTTGTTTTTAAAGTTATTTTTTTCATAGAAGTAATGTAAACCTACATAAAAATGCACATTAACTGGTAGGTTGACCACGTTGGTTTTTTTAAAGAGGTTGCAATGACACCCTGAGATTTTTTTTAAAAAAGAAGTCCTCAAATGCTCATAAGTACATGCATTATTATGTTAAAATCTTATTTAAGTCATTTTTTTAACACCAGTGATGTCTTGTTGCAGTATATGCTATACCATATTTTGCTCTACTCATCTGCAGCAAGAAATCCTAACTACTATGAACCATTTTGAAAATATTTCAAAGCCAAATTACATACGCCTTGTTTTTAAGCGTAATAATCATGTTACCGTGGGGAAAAAGGGGGCGTACTGTGTAGTGAAACGTGTACTGTGTCCACAACGTTATGTTTTGTCTTTAACTATGTACTCTGTCCACACCATAAGTTTTGCCTTTATGTATGTTCTGTATTTACAACATCAGTTTTGTCATCAATATTCTCTATCCACAACGTTAATATTATCCTTGTACTATGTCCGCAACTGTAATATTTTTCTTATACATGCACTATGTCCACAACGTCAATTTTGGCTTTCATGGCATCCATGTGTTTTGTCTACAGTATGTATTTAGTCTCCATCATGTTCTGTACTCACAACACCAGTTTTGTCATCCATGTTCTTTATTCACAACGTCGACCATATTCTTTATCCACAGTGTGAGTTTTGATTTATCCATATGCTGTATGCACAAAGTCAGTTTTGTTGTTATCAAGTAGTTAAATCAAGTTACCTAAGGACGCGAAAGTAAAAGTAACATATTTTTTTTAGTTGATTTGAAATCCTTGATTATGCCTCTATACCATATACAAAAATTCGGAAAATTGAAGGATACGAAAGAAAAAACAACATATTGAGATTTAGAAATGCTTGGGTATTCATGCAAAATCTCGCGAAATATTGTTTCAAAATAATTTAACTTCCATTCATTTCAGGAATACAAACCAACAGTTTTATTTTGTAAAATGAAATTATTTACAAAACGACACTTTTCTCGGCAATTTACGTATCAAGTTGAAGTGCTTATGTTTACTAGCTGTAACTTATAATGTACTTGAAATCTTACTTCAAACTGCAATTTTGCGGGATCAAAATATCACAAAACAATAAGGTTACATATAACTTTCGTTCTGTATATAATGAATCAGTTGCATGTGCATTGTGGAAGATAAGTTTGCCAAATAAATAATCGTTTGCACGCTATTTTATTAACAAAAACATTCTAAAATCGCATATGAGCCATGCCGATGATAATACTGAAACTCGTTTTATTTTAACGATGAATTCTGTAAGCGAGCAGGCTATATGTTACGTTCATACTTGCTTTTGACCAGCCTTAATGGAAGAAGTAAATAGAGATTCCACAGAAAGAACCAATGAATAGTGAAACATTGTATTAAGACTGGGAGGACATCAGATTCAAAGTTGAAATGAGCTTTTTAGGGAGCATTGGTTATCTGCTTGGAGGTTCGGGGCTACAAGAGATTTTGGGGTTCATTTATGCCAATACAACTGTAGGGCATATGCTTACAGAAAAAGCTATGTTAAGACGAATAAGGGCAAGCGCTCGCAAAGAAGCAGTTCTTAACAGTATTATGTAATCAAAGGTGTATAATACAACCTTTGAATTTCGAAACACAGACAACACCATTAGTACTATCGGAATGGTATCTGATACATTTCAAGGAGTCACTCACCTGGGTAATATATATTGGAGCCATTGTTCCCAAATAACGCCTATTTGAATATTTTGTGGAACAACACACTTTGGAGGTTCACACACACTGATATAAAATACAACCTAAGCCTAAATCATTTGTTAAACAAGAAACCAGGTGCCTATAAGAAAACGTTGGTATCATTAGTAGGGAATTCTGAACTATCTTCATTGTTCACGTATCAATTACGTATCTACCTCGGCACTCTTTGACTTAGATTGTTAACTTGGGGCAGAAGAATTTGTAGTAATCTGGAGAGTTGTAGCTGTAGAACCAAAATATATGCCGACAAATATTCAGTATGTCACTGACAGGGGATTTTTAACACAGCAACGTCCATGGTCAAGAGGCTATACATTAATTATACCGGAATACATTTTTATTATAAGACTTGTTTGTGCGTTTTATTGTCGAAAGGTATGGAAGGAAAGGTATCGGTGGTTGTATTCGATTGGACATTCAGAGGAATCATCTACGAAATATACTGCACACCTTAGATGCAATTCTGACCATGCGTGAAAAACAATCTTCGTAGGTAAACTGACAATAAACACAAAAAGATACGTTCCTTGCTTATTACAAAATAAACAAGACTTCATTAACATGCTAACAGAGGCATTAGATGTAGGTGGTATTAAATCACGTCAAGCAGTAGGAGATGCAGATGAGTTTATTGTGAATGCATCTGTGGAACATGCAGTAAGTCAGTCAATGGTTCTTCCCGTTGATGTTACGGATATTGCTCATTTTATTTTACGCTAACATGGATTTATTAAATATTTACTTTAAACCTGAACTAAGATGAATATGAAATCCAAATTTAAGATTTAAAGCGCAAATTTCACAAAATAAAAGAAGGGAAAGTATAAAAACATATATTGCTCATACATGCTGTTCTTGGCTGTGACACAACCTTCCGTCTGTTTGGTACGGGAACAGAACTATTGTGCTTTTATCTTTGATGACGAAACTTTTACAAAAGTCACAATTGCCCAATCCTGAGAGGAGGCATTAGTTAGTGTGTACAATGGAAAACCGGAATAAACCATTGTAACGCTAATGAGTATAAGTTATTTCAGAAAGTTGCCTTACAAGTATTACATTTGTGACACCTGTGTGTATACCATCAACGTCTGCATCAACAATTCATCATAATATCAGAATGTTCCATCAAATTCAAGTATGGAAGGATAAAAATGGCGTATGTAAGAGGAATGGGACTAGAAAGTAGTACGAGGTAAAATGCTGGACATCCAAACACTGAAAGCACACGTAATATTGTCGCATGATTAGACAAGCATGTAACAAACATGGATTGGAGTGCTCACCAACGCGTGAATACTGTTACAGTCAAAAGTAGAGCGCTTTGGATGCGTTTATATGCACGGGAAAAGGTTGTAGTATAGTAAAAAACAAACCAAGAATATAACAAGTGTGACACAAATGATAAATATTTGAAGTACCATTTTTTCACGTTATACATGTAATACAGGTAGATGGTGTTTTCTTAAAATTCTGTTACCGCATATCATGTGCTCTTTTAATATCAAGCACTAACAAAAGCATGAAGGTTAATACAACATAATTTTAGCACTTAGTCGATATAAAAATGTCAATAATAAAAAAAACATTTCGTATACATTATATACTTTCTACTTGAACAGATAATAACACATTGTCTCATTTAATATAAATATGACTAACAATAAATCCTGAAAAAAGTCAATTTTCATATTCTTCGATTTTCCTAAAGTTAATGTATACAAGGAGTATATCAAATTATCAAAGTCACAATAGAAACCTTCTATTACTTGTAGTTTTTTATTTTGCCCAAAATATTGTATTATTGGACTTAGTATTGTATTCACAACATTTGTAAATATTCACGTGCTGCATCTAGAACATTTTTCCATTAACAGTGTATTCCTTCCACAGCGTATTTTTTGTCTTTTATTTCAGTTAATATCCTATTGCGGCGTCCGTGTGAGATTGTTTATGAAAGCCTTATTTCCAAAATACTTCAGTAACCTTGACAATCTTCATTGGAAACCTCTCGTAATACAGGTAAGTACTGTAGTATGTCGAACCATGACAATCTCCACTTGAAACCACTGGTAATACAGGTGTGTACTGTAATACTGGTATGTACTGTAATACAGGTGTGTACTGTAGTATGTAGAGAAGCAAGTTATTTGCTCATGTTTCATAACCATTTGGCAGTGATGAAATAGATTAGGTGGTGGCAGCTCGAATCTATGGCACTCCCAAATTGTAAATCATCTCCATGTATGATAAAGTTAAGGACTGGACACACAATATCGAGGGAGCAAATAAATTGATAGACAAGGGACAACTCAAGGACATCAAACTGTATCAATGAATATCATGAGTTATGGACTAAATTTACAGACTAGACCTCACCTGTTGTTTTCTTGTCATTTATTGTCAAATCTATGTTCAAACCTTTCAAAATACCACTTATATAACAAAAATAATGTGACAGACATAAGATGAATTAAGGCCTTTTACTTCAAGAACCGGCACATATACCCCAAACTGAGCAATTATCGATTCCACAACTTGTTTGCTGAACAAAGTAAGACATTTTCAGCCAAGAATTCGATATATATACAGCGCACTGATTGGTTCTTTTTGGAGGGGTTACATTTTAGGACCAATCAGCACGCAACACAGAATTAAAACAGGAAATGGTAAATTATGTTACAATTGCTCTGATCAGCTGATAGATCAAGCAAGTGAGCATGGAATAGTTCGTTCGTTGTTGAAACATGTTGTCATACTAGGCTACAATTGTAAGGACCTGTTAAAAATGTGTCACTTCATCAATGACTTAACTTAACATTTTAGCCACTAAATTAGCAATTTGAAAGGGTCTTATATCCGAACGGCTGGCTCGGTAGTTATGATGCTGGGCTGATTTTCGTGAATTATATTTCGTATTCCATGGATTTATAACAGCCGATACCTCTCTTACACGTGAACAAATTTATAAATATTAAAAATTTATTAACTGCAACATAAAAATCGGATAAAACATGTGGCCCCCAAAATATTCAATTCATATTTAAAACGTTCTTAGGTCCGTTGTTGACAGTCCACGTTTTATACCTGCCCCTTGTTATTTCGAAAAGACAACCGACTATTAGTATTTTTAAATTTTAATATTATCGAATCGTTAGTACAATAATTCGTTAACATCCATATTAACATTGATACATGCTAATACCATGACACCGTGACATTGGCAATAGTCTGAAAACAAATGATACAGCTCGTGAGTCATCACGTATCTATCATTTATACAAATGCACACTCAGGTAAGGTCGCCTGTAGTCTAATTTGTGTATGGCATAATTCTAAGTTATTCTTTTTCAGACGGCTCTTGCAGAGTTTGGTCACATAACATGGATAAACCCCGACTTTAAATTGGGTACTCCAGACCTAGCGCCGCTCATTCATGAGTCTCACGACACAGGTATCCTTGTGGTAGGTCAAACTGCTGGTTACACGACACTTGCAGCAACCCATCCCTCCATGATGGAGTTTATACCAACAAACAAGGAGAAATTGTCGTCCACACCACATATAGAAATTCGCGCCATTATGCTTCACAATACACCGGAAGTGCATGAAAATATCATGAAAGTGTTTACCGCATGCGCCATGGAGGAATCGTGTTTGGCACCAAGTGGTGCAAAGTGGCAGTGTAAATTTGACTTCACTGGAAGGAAACCTGCAGGTTGTCATCGCTATGATGAATCCGCTCTCAATATCTTACTGAAAAACTGGTTCGAGTTTGACATAAACAAGTTTGTTAAAAAGAATACCTATTTCAGGCCTTATGATGAAAGATACAGACCGCAATTAAAAAACTGCAGAGACAAAAAGGATATTCGAGATAGTGAACTGTAGTTGAATTGTTCACATTGTATAAATCTAAATTCTTCTAAAATGATTCCATTTAAACGATAAAACGGAAGTACAACGTAAATATGATACATTTGTACAGTAGATCTACTGTTACTGGATATCGTTTGAATGAAAATAAAAACAAATAAAATGTTCAACTATTGCAGATCAATACAGCGCTCCGTAGCGGTGCGTTTTACAACTTGACGAGATAAATTAAGACGAACACGTGAGTACGACACACGTGTGCAAACGCTCCTCTTTTATTGCAATAAACGTGTTGATGCCAGGTTTGAAAGTAAGGTAATCATTTAGTGTAACATGCCAGATAACAAGAGAAAGATTTCTTTTTCCCAAATGAAAATCATATGGTTAATTATATATGCCAAATAGGATTATTCTTTGTAAAACCAATAAAGAGAGTCCTACTACCCCCACCCACTCCCAACCTTTAAAATAGACTTATAAGTGTGAGTGAAAAAAAACGAAATTGGTCAGTTTTCAATGATTTAATGTCAATACAATTGTTGAAGATATAATAAAACTGAAATAGAAAATAAAATAAATCGAAATAAAGTTGTTGTTTTTGTAAAACTAACTTATGAATACATGGAATTAAGACAATAGCACATAGAAGATATATTTGGTAAGTTACACTAGTCTTATATGAAACTGTTCCCAAAGTTTAGTTTCTAGCAGCAATTAGTGAAAAAACGTTAAATACGTATGTCTTAGTGATAACTCAGTCATTATAGGTCAAGATACTGAAAAACAAAATAGACTTTAAAAGAAATGAAACAAAAATATTTAACTACAAGTTTGTATTACATAAATAGTTAACTACAAGTTTGTACTACATAAATAGTTAACTACAAATTTGTATTACATAAATAGTTCACTACATTGTTTGTATTACATAAAAAGTTAGCTACAAGTTTAAATTACATAAATAATTAACTACAAGCTTGTATTACATAAATAGTAAACTACATTGTTTGTATTATATAAATAGTTAACTACAAGTTTGTATTACATAAATAGTTAACTACAAGTTTGTATTACATAAATAGTTAACTACATTGTTTGTATTACATAAATAGTTCACTACATTGTTTGTATTACATAAATAGTTAACTTCAAGTTGTATTACATAAATAGTTAACTACATTGTTTGTATTACATAAAAAGGTAACTACAAGTTTGTATTATATAAATAGTTAACTACAAGTTTGTATTACGTAAATAGTTCACTACAAGTATGTATTACATAAATGGTTAACTACAAGTTTGTATTACATAAAAAGTTAACTTCAAGTTTGTATTACATAAATAGTTAACTACATTGTTTGTATAACATAAAAAGTTAACTACAAGTTTGTATTACATATATAGTTAACTACAAGTTTGTACTACGTATATAGTTAACTACAAGTTTGTATTACGTAAATGGTTAACTACAAGTTTGTTTTACATAAATAGTTAACTACATTGTTTGTATTACATGTACATAAATAGTTAACTACAAGTTTGTATTACATATATAGTTAACTACAAGTTTGTATTACATATATAGTTAACTACAAGTTTGTATTACGTATATAGTTCACTACAAGTTTGTATTACGTAAATGGTTAACTACAAGTTTGTTTTACATAAATAGTTAACTACATTGTTTGTATTACATGTACATAAATAGTTAACTACAAGTTTGTATAACATAAAAAGTTAACTACAAGTTTGTATTACATATATAGTTAACTACAAGTTTGTATTACGTATATAGTTCACTACAAGTTTGTATTACGTAAATGGTTAACTACAAGTTTGTTTTACATAAATAGTTAACTACATTGTTTGTATTACATGTACATAAATAGTTAACTACAAGTTTGTATTACATAAATAGTTAGCTACAAGTTTGTTTTAAATAAATAGTTAACTACATTGTTTGTATTACATAAAAAGTTAGTTACAAGGTTGTACACTTATCTAAGTATACTGACTAGGGGGCATAGTGCAGAGCATATCAACACACTTATATAAATATACTGGCTATGGAGCACAGTGCAGAACATATAAATACAATTATCTAAATATACTGACTAGGAAGCACATTACATAGCATATAAATACAATTATCTACATATACTGACTAGGGAGCGCAGTGAAGAGCATATAAATACACTTATCTAAGTATACTGACTAGGGAGCATAGTGCAGTGCATATAAATACACTTATCTAAGTATACTGACTAGGGAGCATAGTGAAGAACATTTATATACAATTATCTTAATATACTGACGAGGGATCACAGTGAAGAGCATATAAATACACTTATCTAAATATACTGACTAGGGAGCACAGTGCAGAGCATATAAATACACTTATCTAAATATACTGACTATGGAGCACAGTGCAGAGCATATAAATACACTTATCTAAATATACTGACTAGGGAGCACAGTGCAGAGCATATAAATACACTTATCTAAATATACTGACTAGGAAGCACAGTGCAGAACATATAAATACACTTATCTAAGTATATTGACTAGGGAGCACAGTGCAGTGCATATAAATACACTTATCTAAGTATACTGACTAGGGAGCATAGTGCAGAACATATAAATACAATTCTATAAATATACTGACTAGGGAGCACAGTGCAGAACATATAAATACAATTATCTACATATACTGACTAGGGAGCACATAGCAGAACATATAACTACACTTATCTAAATATACTGACTAGGGAGCACAGTGCAGAACATATAAATACAATTATCTACATATACTGACTAGGGAGCACAGTTAAGAGCATATAAATACACTTATCTAAGTATATTGACTAGGGAGCACAGTGCAGTGCATATAAATACACTTATCTAAGTATACTGACTAGGGAGCATAGTGCAGAACATATAAATACAATTATCTAAATACACTGACTAGGGAGCATAGTGCAGAACATATAAATACAATTATCTACATATACTGACCAGGGAGCACAGTACAGAACATATAGATACAATTATCTACATATACTGACTAGGGAGCACAGCGAAGAGCATATAAATACAATTATCTACATATACTGACTAGGGAGCACAGTGAAGAGCATATAAATACAATTATCTACATATACTGACTAGGGAGCACAGTGAAGAGCATATAAATACAAGTATCTACATATACTGACTAGGGAGCACATAGCAGAACATATAACTACACTTATCTACATATACTGACTACGGAGCACAGTGAAGAGCATATAAAACACTTGTCTAAATATACTGACTAGGTAGCACAGTGCAGAACATATAAATACAATTATGTAAGTATAATGACTAAGAGCATAGTGTAGAGCATATCAATACACTTATGTTAGAATACTGACTATGCAGCATAGTGTTGAGCATATCAATACACTTATGTTAGAATACTGACTATGCAGCATAGTGTTGAGCATATCAATACACTTATGTTAGAATACTGACTATGCAGCATAGTGTTGAGCATATCAATACACTTATGTTAGAAAACTGACTATGGAGCATAGTGTTGAGCATATCAATACACTTATGTGAGTATACTGACCAGGGAGCTTAGTGCATAATACATCAATACACTATTCAAAGACTATGCTCCCTAATTAGTATTCTTAGATAAGTGTATTGAAATGCTCAACAATATCCTCCTTAGTCAGTATACTTAGATAAGTGTATTTATATGCTCTGTACTATGCTCCCTAGTCAGTATACTAAGATAAGTGTATTAATATGCTCAACACTATGCTCCCTAGTCAGTATATTTAGATAAGAGTATTGGTATGCTCTGTACTATGCTCTCTAGTCAGTATACTTAGAAAAGAGTATTGGTATGCTCTTCTCTATGCTCCTTAGTCAGTATACTTAGATAAGAGTATTGGTATGCTCTGTACTATGCTCTCTAGTAAGTATACTTAGGAAAGAGTATTAGTATGCTCTACTCTATGCTCCTTAGTCAGTATACTTAGATAAGTATATTGAAATGCTGTGAATTATGATACCTAGTTAGTATTCCGAGGAAAGTATATTGCTATGCTCTGCACTATCCTCTCTAAAATGTGTTCTCTAGACAGTAAACTTTGATGATGTATTATTTTGTGTGTTCTGCGCTATTTTCTCTAGGCAGTAAACTTCAATAATTGTATTGGTATGTTCTGCACTATGTTCTCTATGCAGTAAACATGGATGATGTATTGGAATGCTCTGCACTTTGTTCTCTACACAGTAAACTTCGATGATGTATTGGTATATTTTGCTTTATGTTCTCTAGGCAGTAAACTTCCATGATGGATTGTACAATCTACACTTTGTTCTCTAAGCAGTAAACTTCGATGATGTATTGGTACATTCTGCACTATATTCTCTATGTAGTAAACTTCCATGATGTATGGTATGTTCTGCACTATGTCCTCTAGACAGTAATCTTTGATGATGCATCGGTATGTTCTGCACTATGTTCTCTAGGCTGGAAACTTCGATGACTGTATTGGTATGTTCTGAACTATGTTCTCTAGACAGTAAACTTCCATGATGTATAGTATGTTCTGCACTATGTTCTCTAGACAGTAAACTTCCATGATGTATGGTACATTCTGCACTATGTTCTCTAGACAGTAAACTTCCATGATGTATGGTATGTTCTGAACTATGTTCTCTAGACAGTAAACTTCCATGATGTATGGTATGTTCTGAACTATGTTCTCTAGACAGTAATTTTCCATGCTGTATCGGTTTGTTCTGCACTTTGTTCTAGGCAGTTAACATCCATGATGTATTGGTATGTTCTGCACTATGTTCTAGGCAGTAAACTTCCATGATGCATTGGTTTGTTCTGCACTATGTTCTCTAGGCAGTAAACTTTGATGATGTATCGGTATGTTCTGCACTATTTTCTCTAGGCAGTAAACTTTGATGATGTATTGGTATGTTCTGCACTATGTTCTCTAGGCAGTAAACTTTGATGACTGTATTGATATCTTCTGCACTATGCTTTCAAGGCAGTAAACTTCAATGACTGTATTCGTATGTTCTGCACTATGTTCTCTAGTCAGTAAACTTTGATGATGTATTGGTTTGTTCTGCACTATGTTCTCTAGGCAATCAACTTTGATGATGTATCGGTACGTTCTGCACTATGTTCTCTAGGCAGTAAATTTTGATGATTGTATTGGTTTGTTCTGCACTATTTTCTCTAGGCAGTAAACTTCGATGATGTATTGGTACGTTCTGCACTATGTTCTCTAGTCAGTAAACTTTGATGATGTATCAGTACGTTCTGCACTATGTTCTATAGGCAGTAAACTTTGATGATGTATTGGTTTATTCTGCATTATGTTCTCTAGGCAATAAACTTTGATGATGTATCGGTACATTCTGAACTATGTTCTCTAGGCAGTAAACTTTGATGATGTATCGGTACGTTCTGCACTATGTTCTCTAGGCAGTAAACTTCGATGATGTATAGGTACGTTCTGCACTATGTTCTCTAGGCAGTAAACTTTGATAATGTATTTGTTTGTTCTGCACTATGTTTTCTAGGCAATAAACTTTGATGATGTTTTGGCACGTTCTGCACTATGTTCTCTAGGCAGTAAACTTCGATGACTTTATTGGTATGTTCTGCCCTATGTTGTCTAGGCAGTAAACTTCGATGCTGTATCGGTATGTTCTGCACTATGTTCTCTATGTAGTAAACTTCCATGATGTATTGGTATGTTCTGCAATATGTTCTCTAGGCAGTACACTTTGATGATTATATTGGTTTGTTTTGCACTATGTTCTCTAGGCAGTAAGCTTTGATGATGTATCGGTATGTTCTGCACTATGTTTTCTAGGCAATAAACTTTGATGATGAATCGGTACGTTCTGCACTATGTTCTCTAGGCAGTGAACTCTGATGATGTATTGGTATGTTCAGCACTATTTTCTCTAGGCAGTTAACTTCCATGATGAATCGGTACATTCTGCACTATGTTCTATAGGCTGTAAACTTCGATATAAGTATTAGTATGTTCTGCACTCTGATCTCTATGCAGTAAATTTCGATGACTATGTTGGTATGTTCTGCACTATGTTCTCTAGACAGTAAACTACCATGATGTATTGGTATGTTCTGCACTATACTCCCAAGTAAGTATACTTAGATAAGTGTATTTATATGCTCTGTACTATGCTCCCTAGTCAGTATACTTAGATACGTGTATTAATATGCTCTCCACTATGTTCCCTAGTCAGTATACTTTGATAAATATATTGATATGCTCTGCACTATGCTCCCTAGTCAGTATACTTTGATAAGTGTATTGATATGATCTGCACTATGCTCCCTAGTCAGTATACTTATATAAGTGTATTGATATGATCTGCACTATGCTCCCTCTGCAGTATACTTAGATAAGTGTATTGATATGCTCTGCACTATACTCCCTAGTCAGTATACTTATATCAGTTTATTCATATGTTCTGCACTACGCCCCATAGTCAGTGTGCTTAGATAAGTGTATTTATAAACTCTGCACTATGCTCCCTAGTCAGTGTGCTTAGATAAGTGTATTTATAAGCTCTGCACTATGCTCCCTAGTCAGTATACTAAGATAAGTTTATTGATATGCTCTGCACTATGCCCACTAGTCAGTATTCTTAGATATGTGTATCCATATGCTCTGCACTATGTTCCCTAGCCAAAATACTTAGATATGTGTATTGATATGCTATGCATTATGCTCCCTAGTCAGTATACTTAGATAAGTGTATTTTTATGTCTGCACTTTTCTCCCTGGTCAGTAAACTTAGATAAGTGTATTTATTTGTCTGCACTATGCTCCCTAGTCAGTTTACTTAGATAAGTGTATTTATTTGTCTGCACTATGCTCCCTAGTCAGTTTATTTAGATAAGTGTATCCATATGCTCTGCACTATGCTCCCTAGTCAGGATACATAGATAAGTGAATTTATATGTCTGCACTATCTCCCTGGCCAGTAAACTTAGATCAATGTATTGATATGTTCTGCACTATGCTCCCTAGTCAGTGTACTTTTATAAGTGTATTCATATGCTCTGCACTATGCTCCCTAGTCAGTATACTTATATAAGTGTATTCATATGCTCTGCACTATGGTCCCTAGTCAGTATACTTAGATATGTGTATTCATATGCTCTGCACTATACCCCCTAGTCAGTATACTTATATAAGTGTATTCATATGCTCTGCACTATGGTCCCTAGTCAGTATACTTAGATAAATGTATTGTTATGCTCTGCACTATGTCCCCTAGTCAGTTTACTAAGATATGTGTATTAATATGCTCTGCACTATGCTCCCTAGTCAATATACTTTGATATGTGTATTGTTTTGCTCTGTACTATGCCCCCTAGTCAGTTTACTAAGATATATGTATTGATATGCTCTGCACTATGCTTCTTAGTCAGTATACTTAGATAAATGTATTGTTATGCTCTGCACTATGCCCCCTAGTCAGTATAATTAGATAAGTGTATTGATATCCTCTGCACTATACTCCTTACTCAGTATACTTAGATAAGTGTATTCATATGCTCTGTACTATGCTTCCTAGTAAGTGTACTTAGATAAGTGTATTCATAAGCTCTGCACTATGTCCCCTACTCAGTATATTTAGATAAGTATATTGATATGCTCTGCACAATGTTCCCTAGTCAGTATACTTAGATAAGTGTATTCATATGCTCTGCATTATGCTCCCTAGTCAGTAAAATTAGATAAGTGTATTCATATGCTTTGCAATATGCCCCCTAGTTAGTATATTTAGATACATGTATTCATATGCTCTGCATTATGTTCCCTAGTCAGTATACTTTGATAAGTGTATTGATATGGTCTGCACCATGCCTCCTAGTCAGTATACTTAGATATGTATATTGATATACTCTGCACTATGCTCCCTAGTCGGTATACTAGGATAAATGTATTGATATGTTCTGCACTATGCCCCCTAGTCAGTATACTTAGATATGTGTATTGATATGCTCTGCACTATGCTCTTAGTCAGTATACTTAGATAAGTGTATTCATATGCTCTGCACTATGCTCCCTAGTCAGTAAACTTAGATAAGTGTATTCATATGCTCTGCACTACGACCCCTAGTCAGTATACTTAGATACATGTACTTATATGCTCTGCATTGTGCTCCCTAGTCCGTATACTTAGATAAGTGTATTGATATGCTCTGCACTATACTCCCTAGTCAGTATACTTATATCAGTTTATTCATATGTTCTGCACTACGCCCCATAGTCAGTATACTTAGATATGTGTATTCATATGCTCTGTACTATTCCCCCTAGTCAGTATACTTATATAAGTGTATTGATATGCTCTGTACTATGCTCCCTAGTCAGTATACTAAGATAAGTTTATTGATATGCTCTGCACTATGCCCACTAGTCAGTATTCTTAGATATGTGTATTTTATATGTTCTGCACTATGCTCCTTAGTCAGTATCCTTAGATAAGTGTAATTTTATGTCTGCACTTTTCTCCCTGGTCAGTAAACTTAGATAAGTGTATTGATATGCTCAAAACTATGCTCCCTAGTCAGTATACTTAGATAAGTGTATTTATTTGTCTGCACTATGCTCCATAGTCAGTTTACTTAGATAAGTGTATTTATTTGTCTGCACTATGCTCCCTAGTCAGTTTACTAAGATAAGTGTATTTATTTGTCTGCACTATGCTCCCTAGTCAGTTTACTTAGATAAGTGTATTGATATGCTCTGCACTATGCTCCCTAGTCAGGATACTTAGATAAGTGTATTTATATGTCTGCACTATTCTCCCTGGTCAGTAAACTTAGATAAGTGTATTTATATGTCTGCACTGTTCTCCCTGGCCAGTAAACTTAGATAAGTGTATTGATATGCTCTGCACTATGCTCCCTAGTCAGGATACTTAGATAAGTGTATTTATTTGTCTGCACTATGCTCCCTAGTCAGTTTACTTAGATAAGTGTATTTATTTGTCTGCACTATGCTCCCTAGTCAGTTTACTTAGATAAGTGTATTGATATGCTCTGCACTATGCTCCCTAGTCAGTTTACTTAGATAAGTGTATTGATATGTTCTGCACTATGCCCCCTAGTCAGTATACTTAGATAAATGTATTGGTATGCTCTGCACTATGCTCCCTAGGCAGTATTCTTAGATAAATGTATTGTTATGCTCTTCACTATGTCCCCTAGTCAGTTTACTAAGATATGTGTATTAATATGCTCTGCACTATGCTCCCTAGTCAATATACTTTAATATGTGTATTGTTTTGCTCTGTACTATGCCCCCTAGTCAGTTTACTAAGATATATGTATTGATATGCTCTGCACTATGCTCCCTAGTCAGTATACTTAGATAAATGTATTGTTATGCTCTGCACTATGATCCCTAGTCAGTATATTTAGATAAATGTATTGTTATGCTCTGCACTATGCCCCCTAGTCAGTATAATTAGATAAGTGTATTGATTTCCTCTGCACTATACTCCTTACTCAGTATACTTAGATAAGTGTATTCATATGCTCTGTACTATGCTTTCTAGTCAGTGTATTTATATATGTGTATTAATATGCTCTGCACTATGCTCATAGTCAGTATAATTAGATAAGTGTATTGATATCCTCTGCACTATAATCCTTAGTCAGTATACTTAGATAAGTGTATTCATATGCTCTGCACTATGCTCCCTAGTCAGTATACTTTGATAAGTGTATTCATAAGCTCTGCACTATGTCCCCTAGTCAGTATATTTTGATAAGTATATTGATATGCTCTGCACAATGTTCCCTAGTCAGTATACTTAGATAAGTATATTAATATTCTCAACACTATGCTCCCTAGTCAGTATACTTAGATAAGTGTATTGATATTCTCAACATTATGCTCCCTAGTCAGTAAACTGAGATAAGTGTATTGATATGCTCTGCATTATGTTCCCTAGTGAGTATACTTGATAAGTGTCTTGATATTCTAAACACTATGCTCCCTAGTCAGTAAATTGAGATAAGTGTATTATATGCTCTGCACTATGCTCCTTAGAAAGTATACTTATATTAGTGTATTGATATGCTCTGTACTATACACTTAGACAGTATACTTTTATAAGTGTATTGATATGCTCTGCACAATGCACCCTATTCAGTATTCTCAGATAAGTGTATTGATATGTCTGCAGTATGTTCTCTAGTCAGTATATTTAGATAAGTGTATTGATATGCTCTGCACTATGCTCCCTAGTCAGTATACTTAGATATTTGTATTGATATGCTCTGCACTATGGTTTTAGACAGTATACTATGATAAGTGTATTGATTTGCTCTGGACTTTACTCCCTAGTCGGTATACTTATATTCGTGTATCGATATGCTCTGCACTATGCCCCCTAGTCAGTATAGTTAGATAAGTGTATTGGTATGCTCTGCACTATGCTTCCTTGTCAGTATACTTAGATAAGTGTATCGATATGCACTGCACTATGCCCCCTAGTCAGTATACTTAGATAAGTGTATTCATATACTCTGCACTATGCTCCCTAGTCAGTATACTTAAATAATTGTATCGATATGCTCTGCACTATGCTCCCTAGTCAGTATACTTAGGTATGTGCATCAATATGCTCTACACTATGCTCCCTAGTCAGTATACTTAGATAAGTGTATTTATATGATCTACACTATGCTCCCTAGTCAGTATACTTATATAAGTGTATTGATTTGCCCTGCACTATGCTCCCGTCAGTATACTTAGATAAGTGTATTTATATGCTCTGCACTATGCACCCTAGTCAGTTTACCTAAATATGTGATTTGATATGCTCAGCACTATGCTCCCTAGTAAGTTTACTTAGATAAGTGTATTTATATGATTTGCACTATGCTCCCTAGTCAGTATACTTAGATAAGTGTATTGATATGCTCTGCAGTATGCCCCCTAGTCAGTATACTTAGATAAGTGTATTGATATGCTCTGCACTATGCTCCCATCAGTATACTTAGATAAGTGTATTGATATGCTCTGCAGTATGCCCCCTAGTCAGTTTACTTAGATATGTGTATTGTTATGCTCTGCACTATGCTCCCTAGTCAGTATACTTAGATAAGTGTATTCATATGCTCAGCACTATGCTTCCTAGTTAGTATACTTAGATAAGTGTATTTATATTATCTGTACTATGCCCCCTAGTCGGTATACTTAGATAAGTGTATCGATATGCTCTGCACTATGCTCCCTAGTCAGTATACTTAGATAAATGTACCGATATGCTCTGCACTATGCTCCCTAGTCAGTATACTTAGATCAGTGTATCGATATGTTCTGTACTATGCTCCCTAGTCAGTATACTTAGATATGTGTATCGATATGCTCTACACTATGCTCCCTAGTCAGTATACTTAGATATGTGTATCGATATGCTCTGCACTATGCTCCCTAGTCAGTATACTTATATAAGTGTATAGATATGCTCTGCACTTTGCTCCCTAGTCAGTATACTTATATATGTGTATCGATATGTTCTGCACTATGACCCCTAGTCAGTATACTTAGATAAATGTACCGATATGCTCTGCACTATGCTCCCTAGTCAGTATACTTATATAAGTGTATCGATATGTTCTGCACTATGCTCCCTAGTCAGTATACTTATATATGTGTATTGATATGCTCTACACTATGCTCCCTAGTCAGTATACTTAGATAAATGTACCGATATACTCTGCACTATGCTCCTTAGTCAGTATACTTATATAAGTGTATTGATATGTTCTGCACTATGCTCCCTAGTCAGTATACTTATATATGTGTATCAATATGTTCTGCACTATGCCCCCTAGTCAGTATACTTAGATAAATGTACCGATATGCTCTGCACAATGCTCCCTAGTCAGTATACTTAGATAAATGTATCGATATGTTCTGCACTATGCCCCCTAGTCAGTATACTTAGATAAATGTATCGATATGTTCTGCACTATGCTCCCTATTCAGTATACTTAGATATGTGTATTGATATGCTCTACACTATGCTCCCTAGTCAGTATACTTAGATAAATGTATCGATATGTTCTGCACTATGCCCCCTAGTCAGTATACTTAGATAAATGTATCGATATGTTCTGCACTATGCTCCCTAGTCAGTATACTTAGATATGTGTATCGATATGCTCTGCACTATGCTCCCTAGTCAGTATACTTATATATGTGTATCGATATGCTCTGCACTATACTCCCTAGTCAGTATACTTATATAAGTGTATCGATATGATCTGCACTATGCTCCCTAGTCAGTATACTTAGATATGTGTATGGATATGTTCTGCACTATGCTCCCTAGTCAGTATACTTATATAAGTGTATTCATATGCTCTGCACTATGGTCCCTAGTCAGTATACTTAGATAAATGTATTGTTATGCTCTGCACTATGTCCCCTAGTCAGTTTACTAAGATATGTGTATTGATATGCTCTGCACTATGCTCCCTAGTCAATAAACTTTGATATGTGTATTGTTTTGCTCTGTACTATGCTCCCTAGTCAGTTTACTAAGATATATATGTATTGATATGCTCTGCACTATGCTCCTTAGTCAGTATATTTAGATAAATGTATTGATATCCTCTGCACTATGCCCCCTAGTCAGTATAATTAGATAAGTGTATTGATATCCTCTGCACTATACTCCTTACTCAGTATACTTAGATAAGTGTATTCATATGCTCTGTACTATGCTTCCTAGTAAGTGTACTTAGATAAGTGAATTCATAAGCTCTGCACTATGTCCCCTACTCAGTATATTTAGATAAGTATATTGATATGCTCTGCACAATGCTCCCTAGTCAGTAAAATTAGATAAGTGTATTCATATGCTCTGCAATATGCCCCCTAGTCAGTATACTTTGATTAGTGTATTGATATGGTCTGCACCATGCCTCCTAGTCAGTATACTTAGATATGTATATTGATATACTCTGCACTATGCTCCCTAGTCAGTATATTAGGATAAATTTATTGATATGTTCTGCACTATGACCCCTAGTCAGTATACTTAAATATGTGTATTTATATGCTCTGCACTATGCTCTTAGTCAGTATACTTAGATAAGTGTATTCATATGCTCTGCACTATGCTCCCTAGTCAGTGTACTTAGATATGTGTATCGATATGTTTTGCACTATACTCCCTAGTCAGTATACTTATATAAGTGTATCCATATGCTCTGCACTATGCCCCCTAGTCAGTATACTTATATATGTGTATCGATATGTTCTGCACTATGCTCCCTAGTCAGTATACTTAGATATGTGTATCGATATGTTCTGCACTATGCTCCCTAGTCAGTATACTTAGATATGTGTATCGATATGCTCTGCACTATACTCCCTAGTCAGTATACTTATATAAGTGTATCGATATGTTCTGCACTATGCTCCCTAGTCAGTATACTTAGATATGTGTATCGATATGTACTGCACTATGCTCCCTAGTCAGTATACTTAGATATGTGTATCAATATGCTCTGCACTATGCTCCCTAGTCAGTATACTTAGATATGTGTATCGATATGTTCTGCACTATGCTCCCTAGTCAGTATACTTAGATATGTGTATCAATATGCTCTGCACTATGCTCCCTAGTCAGTATACTTAGATATGTGTATCGATATGTTCTGCACTATGCTCCCTAGTCAGTATACTTAGATATGTGTATCAATATGCTCTGCACTATACTCCCTAGTCAGTATACTTATATAAGTGTATCGATATGCTCTGCACTATGCTCCCTAGTCAGTATACTTAGATATGTGTATCGATATGTTCTGCACTATACTCCCTAGTCAGTATACTTATATAAGTGTATCGATATGCTTTGCACTATGCTCCCTAGTCAGTATACTTATATAAGTGTATCGATATGTTCTGCACTATGCTCCCTATTCAGTATACTAAGATATGTGTATCGATATGTTCTGCACTATGCTCCCTAGTCAGTATACTTAGATATGTGTATCGATATGCTCTGCACTATACTCCCTAGTCAGTATACTTATATAAGTGTATCGATATGCTCTGCTCTATGCTCCCTAGTCAGTATACTTATATAAGTGTATCGATATGCTCTGCACAATGCTCCCTAGTCAGTGTACTTAGATAAGTGTATCGATATGCTCTGCACTTTGCTCCCTAGTCAATATACTTAGATCAGTTTATTTATATGTTTGCACTATGCTCCCTAGTCAATATACTTAGATCAGTGTATTTATATGCTCTGCACTATGCTCCCTACTCAGTATACTTAGATATGTGTATTGTTACGCTCTGCACTATGCTCCCTAGTCAGTATACTGAGATAAGTGTATTTATATGTTTGCACTATGCTCCCTAGTCAGTATACTTAGAAAAGTGTATGGATATGCTCTACACTATGCTCCCTAGTCAGTATACTTATATAAGTGTATTGATATGCTCTGCACTATGCTCCCTAGTCAGTATACTTAGATAAGTGTATGGATATGCTCTACACTATGCTCCCTAGTCAGTATACTTATATAAGTGTATTGATATGCTCTGCACTATGCTCCCTAGTCAGTATACTTAGAGAAGTGTATGGATATGCTCTGCACTATGATCCCTAGTGAGTATACTTAGATAAATGTACCGATATGCTCTGCACTATGCTCCCTAGTCAGTATACTTATATAAGTGTATTGATATGCCCTGCACTATGCTCCCTAGTCAGTATACTTAGATATGTGTATGGATATGCTCTGCACTATACTCCCTAGTCAGTATACTTATATAAGTGTATCGATATGCTCTGCACTATACTCCCTAGTCAGTATACTTATATAAGTGTACCGATATGCTCTGCACTATGCCCCCTAGTCAGTATACTTAGATAAGTGTATCGATATGCTCTGCACTATGCTCCCTAGTCAGTATACTTATATATGTGTATTGATATGTTCTGCACTATGCTCCCTAGTCAGTATACTTAGATATGTGTATAAATATGCTCTGCACTATGCTCCCTAGTCAGTATACTTAGATATGTGTATAAATATGCTCTGCACTATGCTCCCTAGTCAGTATACTTAGATATGTGTATCGATATGTTCTGCACTATGCTCCCTAGTCAGTATACTTAGATATGTGTATCGATATGTTCTGCACTATGCTCCCTAGTCAGTATACTTAGATATGTGTATAAATATGCTCTGCACTATGCTCCCTAGTCAGTATACTTAGATATGTGTATCGATATGCTCTGCACTATGCTCCCTAGTCAGTATACTAATATAAGTGTATCGATATGCTCTGCACTATGCTCCCTAGTCAATATACTTAGATAAGTGTATTTATATGTCTGCACTGATGATTGTATTGGCATGTTCTGCACTACGTTCTGTAGGCAGTAAACTTTGATGATGTATTGGTATTCCATTTTATTTGGTTATTGATAGACATGACATGCAAACTGACATAATTCCCCATTTTACCACTAAAATAGAAATAGCAAATGTTTTGTACCAGTATAACAGGAGTATATATGGATTTATATTTCATATAATTTTAATATGCTATATGAATGATGTTAGATACAAATATAAATGGATCAGTTACATGTATCGTAGAAATAACTTTCCAGCCAAAAACAAAAACAACCACATTAATAACCTTTTAGACATAGTATAAGGTTTACATTATTCATTTGGACTGGTTAGTTAATTGAAGTCTGATATATACATGTGTTCTTAATCAATGCTTAACACATATATATGTATTTGCATCTAGAAATACAGCTATGACTTGCTACATGTAATAAAGATCAATGGATTTTAATTCAGTTGCGCACATCCGTAATATTCATTTAATTATTATTGGCATTAGGAAATACATGTTTTGTATGGCCAAGGCACATTACAAGTGTGACTAAGAATAAATTAGTTGATAAAAAGTTGAGTTGAGTGTAATGGAGTTTGACAGTGAGATATTAGATAACCTGATACATAGTAAAGTTATGCAGTTTTGATAGTTAGGACAGTTTATGATTCTTTTAATATTAAAATGAAATTGTTGTATATATGATTGAAACAGTGGGACATAGCGTTAAGATATAAAATAACAAGAAATGTCACTTGTAAGTGTTCCATGCCTCCCAAACAGTTTGAATATAACAATATATTTTATAATAGGTAGAGACTTTAATGTATCCATGAATATCAAGAATAATGGACTGTTGTTTCAGACTTGACATGCAATTTCATGTTTTTTACATTAAAGTGTGACCTTGACCTTTGTGTTATAATGACCTTGACATCTGATGTAAAGGTCTGAGTATTTCCACAGGTAAATGCAGGTGACACATAATCATGACATGTTAATCATTTGTGGCAACTCCATGAAAAACAAAGTTACAGATCCGACATGAAATATAAAACAAACTGAAAGTGTGACCTAGACCTTTGAGGTTAGGTTCTGGGTCTTACAAGCAACATCTTGTCATGTCATGCTGATGAATTGAGCCAAAACACGAAATCTCAAACAGACTGAAAGTGTTGCCAAACAAAGTTAAAGTGTGACCTTGACCTTTGATGTGGGAGTCTGGGTTTACACTGGACACGTCGCCATGTTATGTTGATTATTTATAGCAAGTATTTATAAAATCCATCTATGCATGACAAAGTTACAGGCTGGACAGGAAATATTACACAAACACAAAGTGTTGATAAACAAACACAAAATGTGACCATGACCTTTTAGGTGCACATGTGGGTCTTACGCGCGACACGTCATCATGTCATGCTGATGAATTGCGCCCATTGTTTTTGAAGCGTATTCATAAGTGACAAAGGTTACAGAGCAGACACGAAATCTCAAACAGACTTTAAATGTTGTCAAACAAAGTTTAAGGGTGACCTTTGATTTGGGTGTTACACGCGACACGTCATTATGTTGATCATTTGTAGCAAGTATTTATAAAATTCATCTATGCATGACATAGTTACAAGCCTGACATGAAATATCAGATGGAAGGATGGATGGATGGAAGGACACTACCATTACTATATGCCACCCAAATAATTTGTGAGGGTGAGGGCATACAAATATCAAGTAAATATATTTCTTTTATTTTGATGAAATATACATAATCAATAATTTAACATATAATTATAAATAAAAACATTACCCACATCTGGTGATACCAGCATTGAAGCAGAGATTCAAATATTACATAATGGTAATTTATAATGCAAAGGGGAGTAATTCACAAAGGGGAGTAATTCACACATCTGGTTACAAACAAGAAATAAAAAACAAATAACCATTCCATGGCAACTTTAATATTTAAACCAATGTCAGATTTGCCTGTCAGACATATTGATAACAACATTAACATCACATATACAAAATTAACAAATTCCACATTTCTATAACATTACAAAGTATTTACATAATTACATATGTACACTGCCCGACATATTTTACAGTTTAATATCAAATACAAACAACACAGTAACATTATTGAACAAGAGGCCCACGGGCTTAATAGTGGTCACCTGAGTACCCTTGCAATTACATAAAGCTAGGAGGACACATTAATTTGAGACTCTGCCATTGTTCAGTTATAACAGAGGTTAAAATCTACATGAAAATATTTCTTAGTTTTACTAAAACAAAACATTCAACCAAGATATTTTTGGATCAAAAATGTAATGCTTAAGTTTTGTTTTAAACTTTACATACATACATACCTAAATGTAATTAATCAGAAAAAAATATGCATCGTTCCACCCCAAGCTAATTACTAGGTCCCTGGGATCAGGGGCACAAAGATTTTAACCATCATGTCAACAGCAACAAATCACACCAAATACCATTCAAATAAATTTATTCTAATATGAGAAATATTTTTTGTCTTTTTCTCATATATGGATTTAGTAAAGTAGGCCCCACCCCATGGACCAAATGCTGAGACCTGGGGGCATGTAATTCACAATTTTTATAATGGACCCATTGGCCTCAATAATCATGCTTACACTTTGATTCTCAGTGCTTCCCATAATAATGAGAAGATTTTACCATGAATACAGCAGCTTTTGCTGATATTTCTGGTGACTATAATACTTTATTAGAATGGTTTTTGGTGTATTTTGTTGTTGCTGACATGACAGTTAATATCCATGTTTTATTTCATGGTCCCCACCCCAGGGGTTTATCATGAATTTGGCTGCTTTAGCCTCAAGTCCAACCTCCAGAGCCTAATGGCGTGACCCAGAGATATGAAATTCACAATATTAATGAAGGACCTATAGACCTCAATAATTATACTTACAAGTTGTTTCCCACCATTTCCCATATCAAAAAGAAGATTTTTAAGTTTACCGTGAATTTAGCTGTTTTCGGCCACAGCCCCAAGGCCCCATTGGGTTGGGGACTATGAAATTCACAATTCACTTTTAATTCACCTTTAAGTACCAAAGTTACACACAAAGTTTCATCAATATTGAGCTAACGTTTTTTGAGAAGAAGTGAAAAATGTGAATTGTTTTCAGACGCACAACGGATGATGCACAACAGACAAAAGGTGATTGCAGACGGTCACATGAGACTTTGTCTCAGGTGTCCTAAAAAACTTATATCCCGTGAATTATTTCATAGCAACAAAAAACTTTGATAATTGTTATATTAAGTCTTTTTTCCCTCCGACTCTAATAAAGTCTGATTTTAAATATAATGTGTAAATCGCACTCGCTCACTCATGGGATTTGTATTAGTAGATAAACTTATGGTAAGTTTGGTTTAATTCAACAATTATTATCATAAATTGCTATCTACATAATTGACATCAGTAGTTGCAGAGTGTATTTATTTTATTTGTGCGTCTTTTTACTTCTGTTTGTTTATCTGAGTATTGATTAACAAGTAAATTCTATAACACAACCTTATCATGACCGACATGATACATGTATACAAATGTAGATGCCAGGCCCAGTTAGCTCAGCTGGTAGCACGTCTCACTACCAAGGGTCGTGAGTTTGAATCCTGGCAAGGCCAAACCGTGATGACTGATATACAACATTAGATGTCATTGCCATTAATTCCTTCCCAGTGATTCAAGTAGGAAAGTTATCAGTTACCTGCAGAGATAGGTGTGCTGGATAACAGGTTAACATTCCATGATCCCAGGTTTACTGATCATCTGTTAGCCCTCTCAATGGCATAAAAATGATACTAAAAACAAACTAAACAAATGTAGATATTAAAAATGTGAAAATGAGGTTAATTTGGTTAGGAAAGAAAATAGTAGAAAACCCAATAGTGTTTTAGATCCCTTTGTGGTATACTGCAGGTAGTTATCAATGGTTATTTAATAATGAAACAGGCACTTGAAATAAATAGCACTAAAGATTCAAATGTAAGCTTAAAGTCTTTCTTCTGTATTTGTTCTATAATAAACACTATCACCAGCATAATTTCGTTGTTTCAACTTAACTTAAAAAAAATAGATATGACCCAATGGGACACAATATATGTCTGGTCAATTTTGGTTGATTTTTGGAACAACATTAATATTAATAATTATTAATACTTAAAAAAACTGAAATCGATCTATTAAAACTCTACATGATCATTCAATGAAACTTTTACCACAACACCATATGATATACTGTATACACACTAACAATGGGCAACATTAACAAAGAATTCAGTGAGGTTATCTCCCCTGTTTAATAATGCCATGAACTTAGTAAAATAAACATTGCTTGTGGATATCAGCAGGTGGCCAAAGGCTGAAATACAAAGTTGAAATTTAATTGAATTAAAAAGATTAAAGGGCTATACCTCAATAAGAAAACACTGAATCTGAATGCTTAAATTCAGATCTTTTACTTCCAGTTCACCAAGTTTCATTTGAATCAGCTTAAAGCTGTGGGAAGAGTTGCATCCACACGGTTGTCAGTCAACAAAGTTGCTTGTTCCGAGTGTGGTGTAAAAGTTAAAGTTCACCCGGGACTTAACTAAATAAATCACAAAAACCACACAGGTTCATGTTCAAAACATGATCCTACTGTACAGTAAGTCTCATTTGTATTACTTAAAAACTGGGGTGTGGGGGTGTTGAAGATGTCACAGTATCACAAAAAGTATGACAAAAGGATGACTAGACAATCACATAGCTAGAGTAACTACTGTTTTACTCAGTATGTGTATATCTATAATATATTTAACAGGGATTCAAAAGAGAGATAAACACAACATGCTCTTGAATCATCCCATCTAATCTTGGTTTATATACAAGATTTATATTGATTTTATTCAAGTTGAATATGTTGTATAACCAAAATAAAAGGGTTCAGAAGCTCTACTGTCTAAAGTGGCCAAAGAAATTTCTGAAATTTTACAAAACAAACCCTTTTGAGGTTGTTGTAGCCATTTATGGAAAATATCCCTGCCCCAATCTTACTGGAAAAAAATGTATTTACTATGAAAAGGAAATGTAAAACAAAGGTAACAGTAAAAAAATGGATGCTCCCTAAACAAGTGCTTGATGGGATAGATAACCTCCCTTTCATAGTGTTGAAGATACACCTCCCATCAAGGAAAGATAACTGAAAATAAGATACAAAAGTTGCAAGTAATTCTATTATTATTCAAGATAGAATTATAGCACATTGACCTCAATCCATTTTGCAAGTTTAGTTCCATCGATACTTTTGAAAATATACCCAGGATAAAGCAAATACAACCAAAAATAAAATAAACAAGTGACCTTAGTTGGCAATCACAAAAGCTCACCCGTGTCGTTTGGCTCAGGTAAGCAAATATCTACAATGTTATCCATTTCTGGGCCCCTCCTGACCCTTTACACATATTAAATCCCTTTAAAAGGGCCCAGTCTCAAACTAAACATAGCTCCAGATTCCCTTTTGGGCCACTGCTTGTCTCATATGTAAGTCTTTTCATTTCAATAAAAAACTGATATAATTGTAATATTTAGTATAAATTGTGACTATCTAAATCATGTCTGGTGCAAGATAGCATTGTTTATTGTCAAAAAACATGTATTTGAATTCACAATTGTTGCTGACATTTGAATTTAGGACTGACACTGTAACAAAATAGCTAGTTTATGTGGCCTGAATTCTCAGGGTGGGCAAGTACAAAGTTATTTATATTGTATAGACATGTATAGTGTCAGATAGTGAAGGTTTGTTATACTGATTACTAGGTAGATAAGGACAAAACATTTTAAAAATATTTTTACATATTCATTTTTGGAGTAAAGAATAAGTAATTTTGACATTTATTTCATAAAATCCATTGAGTATCAAACATTTTATAAAAATTAAATGGGTTATCATTATAAAAACTAAATTCTGAATTGTACAATGTCTTGGTGACAGGTTAATTCATTAATTCATGTTCTGCTTGAAATTTACCTGAGATATGTAGTTATATTTGTATAATATATACATATATGAATATCATAATCATCTGTCAGTTAGCAAAATGCCATCATGCGGAAACTTTTTGATGGAATGGATCAAGCGCTGTTACTTGACCAAAACATACAGTATCTGAGTGAATACTTTTTATGTTATATATCCTATAGTTTAGTAATTCAAATGTTCGATAGCTATATTTTGACGTAATCAGATCTAAAGTTAATTCTTAATAAATTGTCGATATATATTCATACTAAAATGTAGTCAGTTTGATTTCATATCCACAGTATTGAATGTCGTTTATTAAGATATAGGCCTAGGAATCTGGGAACATATTTTGAGCTGTTTATATTGTGTTTATGCTGAAGTATTGAAAATCAGCATTTTAGAATTATATATGTGTAGTTATTCTGTTATTTACAAAGCAAATAGATACCGTATACGTCCATCAGTGTTTATATTATAAAATGTGAAAATGTGGAGAAATGCATTTGCTACCATGAGATTGATAGATGGTGATATATGAATGTACTGTTATGATATATTGATAAAACTATCATAAAACTGATAGCCAGTAAGAAATTTATGTACTATTGGTATATGTTGATAAAACTACCATGAAACTGATAGATGGTAAGTAATTAACGCAATAGTTATTGAGTAAATAGTAAATCTGAGTTTATATATAGCAGCTTTGATGTATGTGTGATGTAGGTCCTGTAACATTAACCCTTAAACAGGAGTCAGTTGGTGGTAATACCATCATAGGATGCGCAACCCACATACTCGTCATATGGACAACTTGACATCCATGATGTCAGAGGGGAGTCAGCATGAGGCGATGTAGGGCTAGTAGCTCAGTACTACGTAGAGCATGGGAAGAAAACCCTGTTCATAAATCCATTGCCATAAGGGATGATAGTAGATTATATCTATGAATAATCCGGATGCCAAAGTAATACTTGAATACATAAATATAAATGTATTTTAAAACAGTATAAAACTTCCATATAAAGAGTAGCAAGTTTGTATCGCGACGTCAGTTAAACTGCAGTGTTGTAAAGTGGACACGCATTTAGTTATTTATGTCATAACATTTTAGATCTTAGACATTATTTAACCAGTATTTTCTTTCATGTTATTGAGTAATATTTCATTAATTTGTATATATTGCAGAATTGTATAGTCATAATTTTGTTCATGTAGAAATAAGATTGTAAATTGTATTTGAAGTATATTTGTATTCTACTCTAGTGAGTTGATGGCCCTTGGTCATTTTGCTACAGACTCCTGGAATAACATAAATGATATAGACGTTATATCCGTAAACGTCTGTAACATAAATGATAAAGACGTTATATCCGTAAACGTCTGTAATATAAATGATGTAGACGTTATATCCGTTATCGTCAGTAACATAAATGATGATATAGACGTTATATCTGTAAACGTCTGTAACATAAATGATATAGACGTTATATCCATAAACATCTGTAACATAAATGATATAGACATTATATCCATAATTGTCTGTAACATAATGATATAGATGTTATATCCATAAACGTCTGTAACATAACATAAACATCTGTAACATAAATGATATAGACGTTATATCCATAAACTTCTGTAACATAAATGATATAGACGTTATATCCATAAACGTCTGTAACATAAATGATATAGATGTTATATCCATAAACCTCTGTAACATAAATGATATAGATGTTATATCCATAATCGTCTGTAGCATAATGATATAGATGTTATATCCATAAACGTCTGTAACATAACATAAACATCTGTAACATAAATGATATAGACGTTATATCCATAATCGTCTGTAATATAAATGATATAGACGTTATATCCATAAACGTCTGTAACATAAATGATATAGACGTTATATCCATAGACATTATATCCGTAAACGTCTGTAACATAAATGATATAGACGTTATATCCATAAACGTCTGTAACATAAATGATATAGACATCTGTAACATAAATGATATAGACGTTATATCTGTAAACGTCTGTAACATAAATGATATAGACGTTATATCCATAAACGTCTGTAACATAAATGATATAGACATCTGTAACATAAATGATATAGACGTTATATCTGTAAACGTCTGTAACATAAATGATACAGACGTTATATCCATAAACGTCTGTAACATAAATGATACAGACGTTATATCCATAAACGTCTATAACATAAATGATATAGACGTCTGTAACATAAATGATATAGACGTTATATCCATAATCGTCTGTTACATAAATGATATAGACGTTATATCCGTAAACGTCTGTAAAATTTCTCTGCATCATCAATTAAGTCCTGATAAGTGGTTAAGTTTCAACTTAGTTTTATAATACCGATATTGACATGTTCCTACTTAGTATAATAGTTATACATGTATCAGCAGATTGCTACTCAGTCCACCTGAGTTTGAATCACATAATAAATTAGTTTTTGTTCATTCCCTAGACCATTTTTCTTTCAGTGCTACACAAATGGTTTATAATATCAAAAATATCTAGGTTCCAACAAAATGGAAAAAAATGACTTTATATCATTGCGCATATCTAGCAACCATTCTTATACTGAAGGCTGATGGAATTGGCCAGGTATATACCATTAAATCAGAAATGTTATAATAATTTCTGTCAGCGAGGCAGTTAAATAGCAAATAAGAATTACTAAATTTCAGTAAATTTAGATTCAATACACAATTTATTCATGTTTAGGAGAGGTACTGGCTGTAATAAATGCATGGAAGGGCTACAACACCATACATTTTGGTCCCAAATACCTGATCATGAACTGTGCGAGAATTCAGTAACACTTAGACAAACTTTGATTATTATGACCTGATGAAAGCTAAAGGCGATACATTGTTTACAAGGCAAAAATCAACATTTTTAATCAACCATAACTCTACTTCAATCAGAAAAAGCTGGTTCAAGAACTCGTCCAAGCTTTCATCATCAATAATATTCTAACCAAGTTAACTTAAGGAAACTTAAGATACTACAGTGTTAAAAGATAAAATGTATCAGCAATTTTCAATTAATCAAATGCACCATAGCTCTGTCTATTCTTGTCAGATATACCGAAATCAAGAAATCGTCCTAAGTTTTCATAGACATGAATATTTTGACCAAGTTTCATCAAAATCAGATAAAAACTTGATATGCCACAAAATCAGCATTTTCCTATAAATCAAAGGCTATGGCTGTGTCCAATATAAGAATTGTACAAGCTTCATAAACATTCTCACCAAACTTGATGAAAATTTAGGTAAAATCAGTTCCATTTAAATAATCTTAATCTCTATTATAATCACACCCACCATAATTGGGCCCTAGAGGCGTTTTTTAACCCCAGGAACACTATTTGTACAAATCTGATTGAACTATATTATATTAAATTATATATTTTCAAAATCTGTTTGGCGACTGATGGATAAAACAATGTTTACATGTTTTTTTTATATTTTAGTAATGATAACCATCTTTATATGTTGTGTACTATAGCCTGACAAATAAGAGAATCATCCATGTGAAGACTGAGTATAACTGGCCTTTTCAGAGTAGTTATTGCTAACAGACAACAACAGATAATGACAGACAGTGGACAACGCATCAGCACTTCCCACCTTCGGCCAGTGAAACTAAAAATCACAATGTTATCCTTTTTGTATCTCCTGCTAACTTTTTATGGACATGCATGCTTCTTTAAAGGGCCATATCTAAGATGACATGAATGAACAATGTTTCACATTCCAAGATGATTAAAATCATTCCTAAAAATAGGTGAGTCAACTGCTGACAATATTTATCCTGTTATTAGGTCCAGATAAGACTAAAATAAGCGTATTTTATCCATTTTTTTTTTTGGCCAATGATGATTTTTTACAAATGTTTCGCTTGCTATTCCAGTTTGTTGATTTAGATAATATTAGTATGAGAGCCCCATTCCTTGATTTGTAAAACTGACATAGTCTTGATCATCTTCAATGCTTGCTTTTCATAAATATTTTTAGAAAAATAAGCATTGCGAACACTGTTGATCGGATGCTGCGCACATATAATATTTAAACGATATGACAGTGCGAACGATTGTTTATATAAAAGGGCGATCATTAATAAGTATATTTTGTCCCATTAGAACAATAAGGTACCAAGTGCATAATTTATGAAATAAGAAGGCAATTGGTACCTTTTTGCACCAATGGGGCAAATTTTGTCATTTTTACCCCTGGTATTTATTCCTAATGTGTTTTTAATAACTATTATAAATGCGTGAAAATGTTAATGTCGACATATCAAGAGCTCTTCTCTTACGGCAGTCAATGCATATATTGTTTAGTTATGTCACTACTGTGTAAGTGAAGTGAAGATGTAATAAGTACTAGCCATACAGCAGTGCACACACACAACCCAATAATGCTTGAGAAGAGTTCATTTACAGAAATTGTTGATGATGATGATGACTAATGATGGCTTCACTCAGATGAATTTATAAATAGCATATATTATATCAATTTTATCTAAGAAAAGCTTAACTTTAAATACAAGTTCTATCTTTCATAGACAATTTCTGCAATAATTTCAACCATTAGTTGTAAAGTATTAAAACTTTTTGTAGGTATTGAGCAGACATAATTTCCATGCTGTATCCTTCTTGTGAATTCTTCTTACAATCTTACTATTTGTCCTGGCCTCTGTAGTCACGGAGAACTAAACAATACAGTGTGGCACTGCACTGAAGCCTTGGTCATAAATGTGTCTGTCTCACCGGTGTGAAGGCTGCAGTTGTATTTCCTGGGCTTTCTGATGTAGATAGAAGCATCCCTGATGAATCTCCGGTCTCGGACATGTCTGTTGACTCGGTCACATCAGAAGCCTCGGAATCTGGTAGTTGGAATGATAACAACACATATTACATGAACATTTCTATCATGATCAATTTTAAATGAGATGAATTTTTTTTATTTTCTTACAGAAATACTGGTAATCTGAAAATAAATGACAACAACATAAGCACAGCAAGCAGATGCAGAACTTTTATTTCCATTAATATTTTGCAATAGTGTAAAAGAATTGCAAGTAAATTACTTTTTTAATGGGATTTAATGGAATAATTAACACATAACAAGTTTATTATGGCATCCAGTTGTATTGGTGGACTAAAACCTTAGATACATACAAATTATAGGAAGAGTCAATTTTATGCCATCAAGAAGTGTCATGATATAAAACTTGAAGTTCTGTGTGAATGATCAAACAACAAAAATGACAACCAAACAATATATCGTTGCCATGTTTGATTTGATCATCGCTCATCTTCTACTCACCAATTTCCCTGGTGGTTTAGAGGATAGTTTCAGTGATTGATTCATGCCAGCATTGAATATCAACAGTTTCTTACAAGAGGTCACCACTAACATGGTCCCCCACCACTTCGTTAATCCTTAGAGGCATTTCCAGAGAAGTGGATTTAAATTATGCAAAATGAAAAATCGCCAAGCACAGAAATCACATGTTAATGCCGCAAAAATGAGATACGTAGCCAACTGTTATATGACACATTGTCTTGCCCCAGTGAGCACTGATGTGATGTATACTAAATCGAACCATAAATATATAAGTTATAACCCTAAAACAGAAGAAAAAATATCTTTGACAGAGACCCAACTCATTCGCATGACACATCGTCTTGGGCTGATTAGCATTTGTGCTAATTTATTTAAAAATCCAACCACAACAACAGAAGATACTGTCCAAACAGCAATGGACGGATGGATGGAACTGTGACCGTGACCTCTGAAGAACAGACCCAAATCATTCGCATGACGCATCATCTTGTCCTAGTTGAACATTTGTGCCAAGTTATTTAAAAGTCCAATAACAACTCAAGAAGATAAGTCTGGACAGCAGTGGACGGACGAAGCGGTGACCTTGACCTTTGATGAACAGACCCAAGTCAGTCACATGACACTTCATCTTATCATAGTGAACATTTGTGCCAAGTCATTTAAAAATGCAATCACAACTAAAGAAGAAACGGTCCGGATAGGATGAAACACAGTGTATACATTGGATTTTCAAACGCTTAACCTTGAGTTATGATCTTGACCTTTGGCAAACAGATCCAAGTCATTCACATGACACATTGTATTGTCCTAGTGAACGTTTGTTATTTAAATTCCAATCACAACTAAAGAAGATAAGATCCGGACAGCAGCGGACGGAGCTGTGACCTTGACCTTTGATGATCAGACCCAAGTCAGTCATATGACACATCGTCTTGTCCTAGTGAATATTTGTGCCAAGTTATTTAAAAATAAAACCACAACTAAAGAAGATACGGTCCGGACAGGACGACACACAGTGTTTACATTGGATTTTCAAACACTTGAGATTTGACCTTGACCTTTGACAAACAGACCAAAGTCATTTGCATGACACATCGTATTGTCCTAGTGAACATTTGTTATTTAAAATTCCAATCACAACTGACGGAGATTTGTTGTGGACAGCAGAAGACACATGAATGCACGGACACACGGACGGACGGACGGAAGCACAGACAAACACAGCTGATTTCTATATCCCCCTGCTCCGCTCTATGAGTGGTGGCGGGGTATAATAATCAGGGTGATTCAGTAAATGCTGACAAGTGCCAAACACTGAAGCCATTTGAAAACTTTGTTTTTATCGAGTAAAATTGAAGCGCGATTCTTTATATAGACACCATTTTTTTACATCCGGGTTACACGGAAACCAGAAATGGCTGTCAATTTTAGTTTTATCAAAACACGAAAACGTTTTTCTATCCTATTTTGTTTTTTCATTAAATATATACATATCTAAGTGTATCAAATCTGTTGTACATGAATATGAGTTATATCACATTACAATGCAAACAATACCATTCACTTACAATCGATAGCGCAATAAGTGTGAATAACCAACAATGACTTTTTCGAGGTAATATTATCTGTATAAAATGCAGTCTGCGTATAGCGCTGTTTCATTTTGTTGACCCCAAGAACCGGGTTATAACGGGACCCGAGTGTATTAGTAATTAATCCTTCCACCCATGAATGGTGAAATCAGTAAATAATTAAAGCCATTAAAATACAGTGAAAGTGTGCATTTTCTTATTTGATATTTTATATTCACAGTGGCAAACTCACTTGACTGCTATGGAGGGGTGCAAAAAATTGTGTCCCGCTTCAGGTTATATGTTTGAAAATTCATGATATAGAGATGAACCACTGGTGATATCAAGTGCAAAAAGTGTAAATTGCATCGCTCTATACCATAGTTGTCTCAACTGAGCACAAAATGCCATTGCTCCTTTTGCAGAAAATACAAGTTTTGCATGGTCACTCTATATAACCTATGGTATTATGGCAGAGCAGAATTGGTTCTGTTGTTGGATCGGATCCTACGACACTGTTAACCCTCTGTTGGTCTTTGATCAGTAGAGATAAAAACAAAACAATCACCAATGATATACATCTAAACTTGCCTGTAGTTTGCATATCCTGTGAGTCACGTAGAGGCATGAAACCAAACATATGGGGTTGAGGTCGACTACTGATGGGTATGTTGTGAATACTGGCTATACGAGGAATTGTTTGCTCTGGACTGCTACCCTCAAAACTGCTTGATGATACACTGCTGCAAGGTATGGTGTTAATGTACAAGTAGTAAAGTGCTATTTTTATCACAAAGTGAAACTACATGTATTAAGAAGTTTTGCAATCAATGCAAGCCAAAACTTACACAAAGAACATCAAACAGAGATGCAATTCAATATCAATTTGTTTGTTGAATAATTTTTAATAAAAGGGATACATAAAAGCAAATTTTATTAGAAAATGAGTCTTGAGTTATCCAGATTAGGCCAGTTATCAAACGAGTAATTTTAATCCAATTTTTACCAAACTTGGTCACAATATTTATTGGCAAATTTGTCACATGATGATGACACTTTCTTTTTGTTTGTTGAATGCCAGCAAGAAAATATTACCATCATGTAACATAATTATGCCCCCAGAACATAAAACAAGAGTTGTTGGAGGGACAGCGCATTCATCTATTCGAATATTTGTTACAAAAGTACAAATTTGATTGAGACTGATGACAAATCCAAGCAAATAAGAGTTATCTAACATACAAAATTGAAAAATTTGAGTAGGTCGAATAACTGCAATACCTTGTATGAAGTTTCAATCCAACACACGCAGTGACTGCTGAGTTATAAAATTTCTAAGTCAACAAAGGCCTTAATTTGCAAAAAATCTGGCAAGAGTTATCCCACTTGATAAATTTAGTTGGTTTCATGACTACAAAGCCATATGTAAAGTTTCAATCAAATACATTGAATGGCTAGTGTGATATGAACTTGACGGTACTTGCACGCAAAACTTTAACCCAAAATTCTAAGCCAAAGAAGGGCAATAAATTTCATTATATTTGTGCAAAAGTTATCTAACTTAGTTATTTTAATAGGTTTGATAACTGGGAAGTCTTGTGTGAAGATCCAATCAAATAAATTAAGTGGTTGCAGGGCTAGAAATTTCTTATAAAAGCTTCTCCTCCTCCCCTTTCCAACATTAACAATATCAAAGTCAGTTTCTTAAATCTTACTCGTCCTGACCAAATGTTCACTCGTCATGGTGAGTGGACAAGAAGAATTTTCCAGCCTTGGGTTGGTAAGATATAGACTTTATGGTACTTGCACGCAAAACTTTAACCAGATTTTCTAAATCAAACAAGGGCAATAATTTGCATTATATTCATGCAAGAGTTATCTAACTTAGTTATTGTAGTAGGGTTGATGACTGGTAAGGCTTGTGTAAAGTTTCAATCAAATACATTAAGTGGGTGGTGCGATATGGACTTGATGGTACTTCCACGCAAAACTTTAAAAATAATTTTTTTAAGTCAAACAAGGGCAATAATTTGCATTATATTCATCCAAGATCCCAGCAAAAAGTGGTTAGGTTAACTGATTGTCTGTTAGCCCTCAATGACATAAAAATGACACTAACTGTTCAAAGAAACAAACCTATGTGCAAGTGGGTGGGGTATCAGTCTATCTGGAGTGCTTGGTCCTGTGTGAAACTTCTTGGGAGGACTCATGTAACTCTCAAACCTGTGGTCTCCATCAGGTTCCACTGGAAACAAAAATGTACACTTTTATACTGGGATGTTACTACTCAACGAGGGGTGTTCAGTAAATAATGCGATTCTTGTACTATCTGCATTGCTGCATATCCATTACACTGTATGCAAAATAAATGGCAAAAAAGCTAAAAATGTGCTTGTAATTTTGACCTTTATTCTAGTAGGTCATTACTTGGGATCGAAGCTAAAAGACATTTACGTAGAAGAATGTGACATTTATGGGGAGGTTCAAATGTTGTTTAGTATATATATTTGTAGTTCATGTTTGTTTTTTTTTCATTAAAATGTGACCTTCATCTTGACATCTGATGTAAAGGTCTGGGTATTTCTACAGGTAAATGCAGGTCATAGTGATATATACTTGGTAACTGTGCTATGTATACTTGTAATAGGTCTTAATATTCATGGTATTTAATACTGGTATTCAACGATCAAATTTTATGAAGTTGGTTACTTACATTTTCGTTTGCCGAGTGAACTTGGTCTCATAATTATTGGACTCAAACTTCTGAAGTAAATCAAATGAAAAATATGTATTAAATACATGTATTAAAACATACATTTATTTAGAAAAAGCTAATTTAAAACTTGGCAGATTTTTGTACATTCTGAATATGACACAGGTAATGGAATTTGGAATATAAACCAAAAATCAATGTAAAATCTTTAACGGTGTTATCATTTATGCAATAAAAGAGTCTTAAATGTTTAACTAGTTTTAGTAATAGACACACAAATGAGCACTCAATGTGATGAATAAGTGCACAACAGCTCACTAGGCCTACAGCTGAGCTAACTCAATAACGAATGCTCACTAGCTCAATACCATAACAGGCACTCAGTAGCTCACTACAATTCTTACAAAATGAGTGTTCACCAATACCAGTCAGCTCAATGTTATAAAGACCAGTCAGCTCAATGTTATAAAACAAGCACTCGGTAGCTTGTTGTTATAAACCAAAGAATATGCGAATATGCAACTGTCTCAATAATGAGAGCTCGCTAGCTCGCTGTCAATACTACAAGTGAGTGTTCACCAGGTAAACAATTGTATAGGTAGATACTGCACTACAGAAAGAAGCCTGCAATGATAATTATAACAGCAGCTCAAGTTGTTGAGTGAATCATTTGTGTTATACAGCCAGGTAACCCTTTATACTATATCGTATCTAAACCCGATATTCTTCTATGTTTCTACGATGTTAATCTGTCTGTGGCAAATCAAGAACTGACATTTTTCAAGGCCGCATGGCCATTTATACCCATTCTACACGATGTGGCTTCCAGCATTTACATTGTGCTCCAAAATATAACTGAACAAAATCAACATGGTTCTCTTCCTATAATTAATAGTATCACAGCAAAACTGGGTTCAAGGTAGTTTCACTTTCAACACGAAAGTAAAACAATTGACTGAGAATTGAGACGGAATTTATCAATTTTTATTAATGAAATGGTAGATTCGTTATTTATGTTTGCAACAGTGATATATTGTTTATTGTTCATAAAATATTTGTCTAAGCCAGATCTTATAACTGAAAATATCACAATATGATATGCAAAATATTAAAGCGCCAGGCTTTTTGAAAAAGATTTTTGGAATTTTAGAAAAATGAAAATGATAAGCCCCCGAGGTGGAGCCAAATTTGACCCATAGTGCCATGATATGAACAAGCTTCAGAGAGCTTCGTGTAAGAATACTTCAAAACATATTTAGAGAAAACCTGTCAAGTGGTATCAGAGAAGAAGTGACTTGAAGCAAAAGTTAACAACATACGGACGAACAACTAATACAGGGTAATTCACAAAAGCTCATCTTGACCTAAAAAGGTAGTCATTGAATAGACGTAAACATTAAAATTCAAGCATAATCTCTTCATGCTCTATATTGCCAGTATACCATAAGTATTACAGGATTAAGATTTTTTTTTTGAATGGGGTTCAAAGCCATTTTCAACACATTTCAGGTTATATATGGCATATCCAGTATTATTGGTGGACCAAGACCTCAGAATGAATCCGAGTATAACCACCGTCCTTCTGTAAGTAACTGGCAAACTTTTTCACATAAATTTTTGGAGAGGGCGAAACTCGAACATACAACCTTAAGCTAAGAGATTTGATCTTGAGATGATGCCTTAGACAACTCGATCCTGAAGGATCTTTTATTCAGATTTTGGCAGTTTTCAGTTTCATTGGTCATATAAGTTAAAATAACATTTAATCTCTGAATTGTTCTATATCCTCAGTTTCATTCTCCGTAAGTAGCTTTTATGTTATCACAGGATCCAGATTTGACACAGAAGTGTTGCACATGATTTCAAACTTTTTTGGAGCATAGCATTGTTTGTAAAAAAACATGTGGCTTATTATAAACTGACCAGTCCAAATTTACTGTTAGATCAAAATCTGGTCCTTATCCCCCCAAATAAATGCTTCTGCTAATAAATTCCCAACACACATTACAAAGAATAACTTAAGAATATCAAGGGTTTTATCTAACTTATTTATTTTACTTCGATTATGTCTTGCTCAAGGACACATAGCCACAGTGGAGGATCAAACCCATGACCATACGATCATGGATTCAGTTCTCTTCCACTGGAAGGGTATTACTGACTTCAATATTTGACCTATGGACAAAATCAGAGTTATTCCATTAACTTAAAGACAGTCTTCCCTAATGGTAGTGCTTAACCTCATCTTCAGTCTGTGCAATGTGCTAAAGATCCGTCCACAAGAGTATGAACCAACTCAGGTACTGAAAGAATCAGCTGAAATATTGCATCTATATTTGGTTAATATTTGTAACTACATCAATTTTGTCCAACCTGTCACATTAGGCTTACAGGTCCTTCAACAAAACAAATTGCACTTTTACAAAGTTCTTGATCGAAGATAGCCAGAAACACTGATGGATGTATCGATGGACCGTAAACTGTGAAACCAGTAGCATTCAATAACCATAAAGGGCACTATTCTAATATGTTCATGAGCACAACAGAAGAGACACATAGTATAGAATTAACACAAATATCTGTTCACATACCTTACAAATGATTTTCTCGTCGGACTAGGACTTGGACTAGGTGTAAATGTGTGATTCTTTATTGGAGCCTGCATTGATGGTGAAAAACATTGCTGAAAGGAAAATAAAACACATCCCAGGTTATTGGAGCCTGCATTGATGGTGAAAAACATTGCTGAAAGGAAAATAAAACACATCCCAGGTTATTGGAGCCTGCATTGATGGTGAAAAACATTGTTGAAAGGAAAATAAAACACATCCCAGGTTATTGGAGCCTGCATTGATGGTGAAAAACATTGCTGAAAGGAAATTAAAACATATCCCAGGTTATTGGATCCTGCATTGACGGTAAAAAACATTGCTGAAAGGAAATAAAAGCAAACATCCCAGGTTATTGCAAGAAATAGATTCAGTAACATAATTATGTAAACAAAAATATAAACATGGATTACTCTCGATTTGTTCCAATTTCACCAGTTCAAGATATAATCTGAGATTTCATGATGAGCAATCATAAACAGCCTTGATTGGTTATGTTAAATTAGAATGCAAGACTGTATCAATCTCTGGTCCAATTTGACCGGTTCAAGAAATAGTTTAAGAGATCATCCTCATAAACATCCCTGTCAAGTTTGGTTAGGATTAGATTTACAAAAGGTGAAGGTGATATGATGTTTACAAGGCAAACATTAGCTTTTTTTCTGACTACTAATTGATTTACCTCAAAACCAATCCAAATATCCCAAACAGTTTCATCAAAATATCTTAAAGGAAACTTGTTTTTGCATGGAAACTACATGTACTTGTGAACTTTCCATGTTAGGAAACTATACTCAAAATTTCATCAAAATATCTTGAAGGAAACTAACATTATTGAGCGGAATCATTGTTGACCCTATTTACCTCATACATGTATCAACTGATAGCTTCTTCTCCATGGTACAAATCTATTTACTAAATTTCATTGCAATATCTCAAATGAAATTAAAGTCACTGAGCAAAAAATATTTTTTTCATTTTAAGTAACACTGACCTTGGCCACATTTAACTCAAAGCCAATTCCAATCTTCCTTTTCATGTCAGGAACATATTATTAAACACAAAATTTCATCAAAATTACTGAAATATCAAAATATAAAACACTTTTTCTATTTCTAGTAACAGTGACCTTGACCCAGTTTACCTATAAACAAATCCCAAGCTTTTTTTGTATTCTTCTATTTAGCTGCCAGATTGAATGGGTCATATGAACAACTCATGTGAGCTTTTATGCCTATAAACATTCAACCCCAGCTTGGTCACTAACTGATGAAATTTACAGGTACTACAATGTTTATCAAAAATAATTTATTTGAAAAGCCAATACCATATGTACATGTTCAGAGCATGCTCCTGCTGTATAGCAAGTTCCATTATATCGTCTTAAAACCGTAAGAGAAGTTGCGTTGTTAGGGTTGTTGATTTGACCCAGGGACATGATTTGAACAAACTTGAAAGAGCTTCATGTAAGAATGCTTCTCACAAAATTTGGTGAACATCTGTGAAGTAGTTTCAGAGAAGAATCATTTAAAGCTGAAGTTAACAACGGCCGACAGACACAGGATGACCACATAAGCTCAAATGTGAGCAGCTCAGGTGAGCTGTAAACTGATAAGCCCCGGGGGTGGGATAAAATTTGACCAAAGAGTCAAGATTTGGACAAAATTGTGAGAGATTGATGTAAAAATGCTTCAAACTAAATTTGATGATAACCTGTCAAATGGTTTCAGAGAAGTCGTGTTAAGTTAACAAAGGCCAACACACAGACATAAGGTGATCACAAAAGCTTACCTGTGAGCTAAAAATCTAAAGGAAAACTTATGTTATTTAACAGAAACTATTTTATCTATTGTAAGTAACAGCAACATTAAACATGACCTGATTTTCTTCAAATTAATAATCTATTCTCAGAATATAGATATACGAGGGGTTATCCAGAAGTTTGTGGACAAATTTAATAAAATCCATATTCATGCAAGTAAATCGCTATATTTTGCACAGCTTAAGTATTGGTGCATTTCTTATGTTAATAATAATGTTATGGTATCCATAGCAACATGCATACATAGTTAGTGCCGCAGTTCAAATTGTTGAACAATTTGACAGATAAATATGTGAAACAAGAGGGCCAAGATGACCCTATATCGCTCACCTAAGTGACGTTGAGTCACCCAACTTAAGTAGATTATATAATACATATACACTCAAAATTCCAGAAAAACGAGATTGACAAGTAGTTAGAATTTTGATTTGTTTTGAAGATGTAACCGATGTGTAGAAGAGTTGTGTGATAACAATAGTATCCTTATGCAGATATCTGGATATCAAATATCGAAAGAAAGTTTTCACTATATATCCATATAAAGAAAACCAGCCTCCACTCCTGGCAACTATGTTTTTCGACGAATCGCAATGGCTGGAACAAACTTGGTAGAGGTTCACCCATGGTAAATGTCAGTGAAATTACATTGAAATCAGTCAGTAGATTCTGACAAGAAGGCTTTTGAAGTTTTTACTATAGCTGCCTATATAGTAAACTAGCACATCACTGTGGCGGTCATGTTTTTTAACAAATCACAATGGTTTGAACAAACTTGGTAAAGGGTCATCCAAGGTATATTTCTGCAAAATTGTTTTAACATCGATCTGGTGGTTTCTGACAAGAATATTTTTTAAGTTTTTACTAAAGATTATATAGTAAACTAACCCCACCCCCTGGCCACCATGTTTTTTGACGAATCGCTATGATTTGAACTTGGTGAAGGGTCCTCCAAGGAACATTTCTGTGAAATTATTTTAAATCGAGCCAGTATTTCTGACAAGAAGATTTTTTAAGTTTTTACTAATTAAACTTGCCCCGCCCCCTGGCAGCCATGTTTTTTGACGAATCAAGATGGCTTGAACAACTTGGTAGAGGGTCACCCAAGGAAAATTTCTGTGAAGTTATATCAAAATTGGCCCAGTGGTTTCAGACAAGAATATTTTTTAAGTTTTTACTAATTAAACTTGCCCTGCCCCCTGGAGGCCATATTATTTAACAAATCAAGATGGCTTGAACAACTTGGTAGAGGGTCACCCAAGGAACATCTCTGTGAAGTTATATCAAAATTGGCTCAGATGTTTCTGTCAAGAAGAGTTTTTACTATAGCTTTTTTACTAAAGATTATATAGTAAACTAACCCCACCCCCTGGCCACCATGTTTTTTGACGAATCACTACGGTTTGAACAAACTTGGTGAAGGGTCCTCCAAGAAACATTTCTGTGAAATTATTATAAAATCGAGCCAGTATTTCTGACAAGAAGATTTTTACTAATTAAGTTTTTACTAATTAAACTTGCCCCGCCCCCTGGCAGCCATGTTTTTTGACGAATCAAGATGGCTTGAACAAACTTGGTAGAGGGTCACCCAATGAACATTTCTGTGAAGTTATATCAAAATTGGCCCAGTAGTTTCAGAGATGGAGTTGTTAGAAGCTGAAAGTTAACGACAGACGACCACCGACGGACACCAGGCGATCACAAAAGCACTTATGAGTCTTTGGCTCAGGTGAGCTAAAAATAACAATGATTTCCCTGTAAAACTCGCGGTAAATCATTATATTATTGATGACACATCATCAATGTCTACAATGGTCATTCTAGTAATTGTATGGCGCATAAGTGTTAGGAGTTAAAACAAACTTACACAAAAAAAGGCAAACTTGTTAATATTAAGCAAAACTTCCATCCAAGAAATGAGTGGAATACATTTTTGTGTCAAATTAGTAAAACACTGATCATGGCGATATATATGCTTAGTAAAGCTCTGAGAAAATGATTTGTAGTGTGTTTTGTAGTCTATAAACAGCACAAATGGTACAGTGAGGAACAGGAAACATTATTGGATGATAACATGTGTGGTCGCACTGTGTCAAAATCACATCAACGCCACGTCAATGTGGTAAAAGGTGCCTCAATAAGGATTGTCGTAATACAATTCATGAACTATGCTGTGAACTAATTATAGGTTACGGTACAGTGCACATGATAATTAAGAATAATAACATGCAATTCCTTAGAGTGATCACAGGGTTCCTCGCTTGATAAAATGTATGAGCAGAGCGACCAGCAAGAGCAGGGGAATTACTTGTGAAATAAATTGATGTAGCGACAACGTAACATAAATCTGACTTGCGGCAGATAGGCGTACATGACATGTTTGAAATACATGTAGCTATTTTATTTTAAAATATATTTTCTTCATGTTTTGCATACCGTTTGAAGTTATATTATATATAATACATGTAAAAATCCAAATAAATCCGACATGTCATCTTCATATTATGAGATTTGTCCACGAACTTCTGGATAACCCCTCATATAATCTTAAAAGAAACTCAAGTTATTCAGCGGAATCCTTTTCAAGACAACAAATGGACAGTCAAAGCTTACCCTTTAAGGCCCCATCATTCCTAAAATAGCCGGATATATATTAGTATAATAAGGGTCATAACTCTGTGTGTGTGTGTGTGTGGGGGGGGGGGGGGGGGGGGGGCCAAGCCCAAAGGCAGACCCCTTAAAAAAAGTAGGTACAGTGGAGGTAATTAATATCTTGATAAACTTACCATAAACTGTCTTACCTTGCCTACTCTAGTAAGTGATGGTGCACCAACAAGCATGTTAGGTGAGGCTGGAAGAGTGGAGGGGATTATTATCTTGATAAACTGTCTTACCTTGCCTACTCTAGTAGGTGATGGTGCACCAACAAGCATGTTAGGTGAGGTAGGTAGAGTGGAGGGGATTAATATCTTGATAAACTGTCTTACCTTGCCTACTCTAGTAGGTGATGGTGTACCAACAAGCATGTTAGGTGAAGTAGGTAGAGTGGAGGGGATTAATATCTTGATAAACTGTCTTACCTTGCCTACTCTAGTAGGTGATGGTGTACCAACAAGCATGTTAGGTGAGGTAGGTAGAGTGGAGGGGATTAATATCTTGATAAACTGTCTTACCTTGCCTACTCTGGTAGGTGATGGTGCACCAACATGCATGTTAGGTGAGGTAAATATGTGAAGTGACTCGCTAAATGACCGTGGCCGTCTTGGTGTATTTTCTGCAATCATTGGCTCATGATCACCCTGTGAAATACATGAAAGTTGAGTGAAGGGCTGCACTTTTATTTATCTATTCATTTAGTTTTACTAATTTATTTTAGCTTGATTGTGATGAAAGCTCAGAGCTTATATGAACCGCTCTCTCTCGAGTCCACTTCCTGGGTAGTACCAGAACTGAGTGTTGTTTTATGAGAAGCATCGGGTCGAGCTTTGGATCAAACCCACAACCTCCGGCATCAGCAGCCAACACTCTGTCTATTACACTACTGCCCTACTATTCATTTATTGCACTGCAATAAGGCAGAACAGTTGGTTATTTTATAACTGGAAGATAGAAGGTTCTGATACAATAAGGCAGAACAGTTGGTTACTTTATTTCTGGAAGATAGAAGGTTCTGATACAATAAGGCAGAACAGTTGGTTATTTTATTACTGGAAGATAGAAGGTTCTGATACAATTAGCAGAACAGTTGGTTATTTTATTACTGGAAGATAGAAGGTTCTGATACAATAAGCAGAACAGTTTGTTTTTTTATTACTGGAAGATAGAAGGTTTTGATACAATAAGCAGAACAGTTGGTTATTATATTACTGGAAGATAGAAAATTCTGATACAATAAAGCAGAACAGTTGGTTATTTTATTACTGGAAGATAGAAGGTTCTGATACAATAAGGCAGAACAGTTGATTATTTTATTACTGGAAGATAGAAGGTTCTGATACAATAAGCAGAACAGTTTGTTTTTTTATTACTGGAAGATAGAAGGTTTTGATACAATAAGCAGAACAGATGGTTACTTTATTACTGGAAGATAGAAGGGTCTGATACAATAAGGCAGAACAGTTGGTTATTTTATTACTGGAAGATAGAAGGTTTTGATACAATAAGCAGAACAGCTGGTTACTTTATTATTGGAAGATAGAAGGGTCTGATACAATAAGGCAGAACAGTTGGTTATTTTATTACTGGAAGATAGAAGGTTTTGATACAATAAGCAGAACAGCTGGTTATTTTATTACTGGAAGATAGAAGGTTTTGATACAATAAGGCAGAACAGCTGGTTACTTTATTACTGGAAGATAGAAGGTTTTGATACAATAAGGCAGAACAGATGGTTATTTTATTACTGGAAGATAGAAGGTTTTGATACAATTAGCAGAACAGTTGGTTATTTTATTACTGGAAGATAGAAGGTTTTGATACAATAAGCAGAACAGCTGGTTATTTTATTACTGGAAGATAGAAGGTTTTGATACAATAAGGCAGAACAGCTGGTTACTTTATTACTGGAAGATAGAAGGTTTTGATACAATAAGGCAGAACAGCTGGTTACTTTATTACTGGAAGATAGAAGGTTTTGATACAATAAGGCAGAACAGATGGTTATTTTATTACTGGAAGATAGAAGGTTTTGATACAATAAGCAGAACAGCTGGTTACTTTATTACTGGGAGATAGAAGGTTCTGATACAGATAACTTCTCTTTTCTACAAAGGAGAAGTAATTATCATGAGTACACAGATGAAAGGTGATGGCTACAATAGTTACTATATACTGATACTGGGAGATTTGTCTACACATAGTTTATTAAGCTTTATTGACTTTCAGTGCATGGGCTACCACATTTGAATACCGGCAAAGCTTGTTGTTTTAACCTTAACACTTAACTGTTCTCCACAGGCCATTTAAGCACAGGGGCACCCAGTGCTTGACTATCAGAAATGGTATTCCCCTAGGCTAGAATTCTTGAACAAATTTTGCAAAAGCTTACTTTCCTCTAAATCATTTTTTTCCCATGTTAATGCCTAAAATGAAACATATTAAATATAAGGACTTTACCTGATCAATACAAGTTTTACTAATGAAAAATATTTCATTGAGTGCCTTGCACAGCGCTTGAAAATGATGTTGAAGGTGTTTACACACTCTTACCCCCAGCGCTTGCATTCCTTCCTGACTAGAACATATGCATTGGTGTTTTAAATATTAAAATTTTACAGGGGAGCCGGCTCTTCTCTAGGTTCTTTCTCCCCAATAATTTAAATGCTCAGGACTATACAAATTAAAGTTCAGTCAAACCTGTTTTAAGCAGCCAGTCAAGGGAAAGAGCAAAATTGGCCTTTTAAGACAGGTTGTTGATCTATGGTATAAATAAATGCAGGGACACTGGCTTTCAAAAAGGATTCATGCAATAGACAATAGTGAAAGATGAACATGACCTAGTCTTCCACCCTAGTGATGCACAGGGCAAAAATAGTTTGTCTTCACATGCACGCAGTCAGACAGTCAAACTTCAGCAAATCCCAATCACATGAAGAGTGTCATGTGCTGTTGATTGTTGTACATGTATCACCCTGTTGATTGTTGTACATGATGTATCTCCCTGTTGATTGTTGTACATGTACCACCCTGTTGATTGTTGTACATGTACAACCCTGTTGAATGTTGTACATGTATCACCCTGTTGATTGTTGTACATGTATCTCCCTGTTGAGTGTTGTACATGTACTGTACCACCCTGTTGATTGTTGTACATGTACCACTCTGTTGAATGTTGTACATGTATCACCCTGTTGATTGTTGTACATGTATCTCCCTGTTGATTGTTGTACATGTACTATCCTGTTGATTGTTGTACATGTACCACCCTGTTGAATGTTGTACATGTATCACCCTGTTGATTGTTGTACATGTATCTCCCTGTTGATTGTTGTACATGTACTGTACCACCCTGTTGATTGTTGTACATGTACCACCCTGTTGACGGTTGTACATGTATCACGCTGTTGATTGTTGTACATGTATCTACCTGTTGATTGTTGTACATGTACTGTACCAACCTGTTGATTGTTGTACATGTACCACCCTGTTGATTGTTGTACATGTACCACCCTGTTAAATGTTGTACATGTATCACCCTGTTGATTGTTGTACATCTATCTCCCTGTTGATTGTTGTACATGTACCACCCTGTTGATTGTTGTACATGTACCACCCTTTTGAATGTTGTACATGTATCACCCTGTTGATTGTTGTACATGTACCACCCTGTTGATTGCTGTACATGTACCACCCTGTTGATTGTTGTACATGTACCACCCTGTTGATTGTTGTACATGTACCACCCTGTTGATTGTTGTACATGTACCACCCTGTTGATTGTTATACATGTACCACCCTGTTGATTGTTGTACATGTACCACCCTGTTGATTGTTAAGTCTGTTCTTTGTTTGTTTTTATCCTTGTATAACATGCAGTCATGAAATGATTGGGATATGAATATAATTATGATTTCTGATATCTACTTTCACTTTGTCAGCAGTGTAAACACTGAACAGGAAATAATCTCTTGAATGACACATGACACCTACTTTTCTCATCATATTTTGGTAGTGCAGAGGTTGACAAGCAATAAAACGCAAGTTTCACTTCTTTCCTTTGGGTCTCTGTGAATGACAACACTGTAAACTTTGTTTTTAATTTACTATTTAGAATGAACGACATGACTTACCAATGAAAAATCTGTCAAAGAGGTTGATATTTGAATTGCAGACCTCAAAACCCTGAAATAGTTGAAAAAAAACATTGATATATTATAATCTTAAAATTCACCCAATAACCGAATACATGTAAACTACATACAAGAACTGTAAGAAGGACAAGCATGCTCCACTATTCTAAAATACTAAAAAGCATTCAATTTTGGGAAACAATAGTTATTACTAAAGTTATTGAACAAACACCTTCAGAATGGAAATATGCCCATAACAAGCCGACAGGCAGCATTGAACTTATGGAGCCATGACTAATAAGTTATCCTCAAACTTTCTTTCCTTGTTTGGAATCTATATGCAAAATGATTAGTTTACAGAATCAAATTTTGAAGAAAAAAAAGATTTAAAGAAAAATACACGTTCTTTTTTGAAAATTCAAACAAGAGTTAAACAAATAACTTTAACCTATTAAAGGCTCTAAAGACAAAAGTTAGGAAACTTAAAAGTAAAACATAATATGAATGTGCTTATGAAGTTTAGTCACTATGTTAGTAGTTTGTTCAGAAACAGAGAAGGCTAAAAATGAACGGGTGTCATTAAACTATATAAAATTGTGACAAAGCAATCTTGCCAACCCCATGATTTCACCTGCGTAATTGGAGCAACAAAAGACTACGGAAATAAGACTTTTAAGAATCACTGGTAATGTGTTCAGTGATACAGGAGAGCATTTTTTAAATCAAGCCGGACAGTGCATAATTAGTAGTTGTTTGAGACGTTCTACTACTGTTGGCAGATTTTATATATTGGACATGCTACTAATTCTTTTTACAAAGACCAATCCTGCTGTTCAGCTCTTAATAAAATTATTGAACTTTGATAAATAATTTTAAGAGAAAGTTCAAGTTACTGCATTTTAGTTCTAACACCAAATTATAATGAATTTGCATAAATATCTCCACACTTCATAGTTTACCCTTGTTTTAAATATTAATTCCAAACAAAACAAATAGTTGGTGACTAAGCAACTTCCAATTTTGTCAAATACTAGTACCTCTCTCGCTGTACGTCTCTCTCCGCAATATGACTTTCTTCCTGCTTCAGTTGGTTTAATCTGTCTGCTACTTTAACTGGTGTCTGTAAAAACAATACATGTTATCAATCATGTCTTAACCAAACACAAATCAAGCTAACATGTAAGATGAAGCATATAATCAACTAAATGTAAAAATCACATCAAACATATATCATCATTATATCAATTTATTTTTAACCCAAATTTAAAGGTTGTGATCACTTAATCTTTCCCTATATCCATCATGCTGCCTACTTAAATACTTTGATTTTGGACCCAATGTTTCCTTTCATCAAGTCACAAAATAGGCATTATATATATACATATTCTGCCATACTTATATTTATCATATATTTTGTATAACAATTATAACAAGAGGGCCTGAGGATGCTCTGTGGCTTAGAGTGGCCATAATCCTTTTTGAAATTTCACAATATTAACAGTTTTGGGGTGTCCTCTTATGGATAAATACCACATCCTTACTGCACAAAATCCCAATTACTATCAAAAGGAAATGCATAAAAACCCATACCATTACTCTGTAAAAAATAAAATAATGTCCCTTACAGAACCACTATACATCCCAGCCCCTTGATTTGCCTAAACTTCATTTATGGTAATTAAATCCTCTTATAAAGACCCAATCTCAACTGCTTCCACTTAACAACACTGTAGATCTAAACATGATTAAAACAATGCCTAAAATAGATTTCCCATAAAATTCCTGTGTAAAAATCAAGATCCCTTTACTGGGTCCAAACAGATGAATGAATTTGGCTCATAAGATTTTTGATATTTAACAGTTTTATCCTTTTTTTGGCTTCTGCTGTCCCCTTACTCTAAATCCTCTTTAAAGGACCCAGTCTCAACTGTTATGTCTAAATAATGCTTCAGACATTAATAAGATTAGAATTATACCAAACACAGACGAGAAAAACATAATTTCCCATTGTATTCATACATGTACATAAAATCAAATCCATCTTACCTAGCCTCAATGTATTCTAGTCCATTACTTTTTTTAAAAAAACTTGAAACCTCTACTCATACCAAATTTGTCTGGCTGGTTCTTGAGAACAAGATTTTTGAAATATCAGAATTTTAATGAAAATTTTCTAGGTTAAAATGATAATGGCCATGAACAAACATGAGAGAAACTGATTAGGTGATACTAAATGCAAAATATCAAGGCCTTGCACTTTTGGAGAAGATTTTTGATACTTTGAAAAAACGAGAAAGAAATATGTTCCAAAGTATGAAGTAAAATAGTTAAAAGAACAAAGGGCCATAACTCCATCTAAAATGATTTAATCGAAACGACAATACCACAGGCACATATTAATACCATATACTTGCTGTTCAATAAATTCATTTGAATTGGGTTAAACTGTGGGGAGAGTTGTGCCTGCAAGGTAATTGGTCCTAAGTATGGAGTAAAATCTAAGTTCAAAGGGTCATAACTCCATCAAAAAGAATTTAATAGGAATGCCGAGACCATAGGGACATGTTCAGACTATGTACTTGCTGTACAGCAAGTTTCATTTGGAATAGGCCATAATAAATTAATTGCTAGATTATCATACCCGCCCGCCCCCTCATTTTCATGCCGCCCCGACCCTTTTTATTTTCATAAAAAAAAAAAAATACTTAAAAATAAAAATAAAAACCTCCCGCCCTTCCAGTTTTTAAGAAAAATTTGGATGATAATCTAGCAATTAATTTATAATGGCCTTAAGTTAAAATTGTGGGAGGAGCTGCATCTGTAAAGTTGTTGGTCCAAAACGTGACGGAAAGACGTCATTTCAATATCCCCCAATTTTCTCCAAAAAGCAGGGAATAAATAACGATGAAAAGTTTAGAACAATAAATTATGAGGTAAGGGTCATTTTACTATAGAGGTAAAATATCCCAAGGGTCATATTACAAAGGAGGTAAAAATACTATATATGACACCAGTAATTAAATAAATGAGAAAAATAGAATTTCCTGTTTTCCCATAGTATTCCTATATAAAAAAACCTTTACTGGACCCTATGTCCCTTTATTTGAAAACACTTGAACACCTATTCATAACGATCACTTACACTGAATATGAACACGTTTGGCACATCAGTTTTTGACAAGAAAGCTTTTGTAATTTCAAAATGTCATCCCTTTTCGGGTCGCTACTGATCCCATGTGGATACTGAATCAACTTTCAACAAAATATAGAATGTTATAATACAGTATTATATGTTAGAAGACTTACTGTTGCTGCAGGCAGGTTCATAGAGCTGGAACTGAATCTCCTCGTTCTCTGCGAGTCTGTAGACTGGAACGAGCTGGGTGGACTGGAACAAAAGCAACAACATTGGCTTCAATCCCTCACGTGTGGCGACAACACAACATAATGTTGACTTTAGAAGGGCCATTTATAACTCTTTATATTTATTAACATAGGAGACCGCGGCATGGTCTAGTGGTAGAGCGTCTGCCTCACATGCGGATGGTCATGGGTTCAATCCCCGGCCGGGTCATACCAAAGACTTTAAAAATGGTACTAGAAGCTTCCTCGCTTGACGCTCAGCATTTAGAGGAGAGTTCTAGGTCTGGTCGGCCCAGTGTCAGTATAATGTGACTGGGTGGGGTATCATACCAAGTGTCTGCGGCATGTTACTCCAGTGTGACAGCGCTTAGAATACTGTCTCAAGTAGACACCGTCGCGATATGACTGAAAAATTGTTGAAAGCGATGCTAAACACCAAATATAGTAATTCCTAAAAAGATTTGTGTATAAAACCAAGGACTTGTATAATAGGATAAAAAACTTGCACCTCTCTACTAAATGTTGATAAAATAGCATGCGAAGAACTAACAATTTGGCAAATTATCATTCAAATTTCACAGGCAAATGATTTCTTTTATGTAAATTGAAGTAAAATTTCAAGTACATTTGTGTTTTTTAGTTGCAGTATACAAACTTTGTAATCATACATATTTCAGTAATTTTAAACAAAATTTACTGGGAATGGTCTTGATTTTTAGAGACTGGACATGAACTGTCTGACAGCATTTAATATCTGTATACATTGTACATGTAACATAAAAATAACAGGCAAATCTTTATAATCAGACCACCTTTAGTATCAGCAAAATAGTAGATACTGTTTATATGAACATGGGGTGGAGGTGAGGAGAGGGGCAAAGTACCAAAGTTGAAATGGGAGAAAAACAATATTTTAAAAAAAATGTTTCTAAAAGTAAATGTTGCCTTACATGGCCCCTATACACCTAATACACTTAATCCGCCCAATCTTAAAATACCTTGCCAATGCAAGGATAATTTATATCATATATGAACAATATTGGGATATCAACTACTGAGGGAAAAGACTTATGAAATTTCACCATTTCAACCCTTTGGCCCCTTTTTGAAATTCATTCATCCATATTGAAGCAAATCTTATTTGCTATGGATAGACAAATGTTTATAGAACTATTCTGTTTATTCACATTTACTGTTCTATTTATCTTTAAATAGTGCTCAATAACTTCATAAGAAAACACAGTAAAGTTAAACAAAATATCAGAGACTGCCGTTATGATACGAAACTCTTGGCGACTATTGCTTGTATATTTATGATAGCAGACAAAATAATAATTTTTAGCAGACAAAAAAAATTTATCTGACTGCATATTTGCATCTGAGCAAAGAATTATGGGTAAACTGATATAACAACATTTTTGGCTATCGGCACAGTTTCTATTCCTCTTCTCTCTAATTCCATGGTTATCATAAGGATTTATATAAAAAAGAAAAGCAACTGATTGAGATTTTATGAATGCTCTCATATTCATGCAAAATCTCAAGAAATCTTGTTTACAATTATTGTAACTTCCATTAATCTCAGGAATATAAATCAAATTTCATTCTTTACAAAATGAAACTATTTACAAAACCAGACCATGTCCCAGCAAATTGTATTTAAAATTGTTGAAATACTTATGATTACATAACTGTATACTGCAACTAAAAAACAGCAAATACATGTATACTTGAAATTTTACTTCAAACTGCAATGTTATTAACATTATTTTAAAACACCTCGGGTAACATACACAGCTTACAAATAAATGTATGTATAAGAAATCAGTTGCCTGTGAAATCTGAATTATGGATTTGCCAAATAATTAATCCATTGCATGCTATTTTATCAACATCTAGCTGAAAGATGCAAGTTTCCTATCGAATGTCGGACGAAGCGTACCACTGCCTTACCGTACCAGGACGAAGCGTACCAGTTTCTAGGACGAAGCGTACCACATATAGATTATATAGGGAAAATTTAATAATATTAATGTATTGTTTGTTAAACTGTTCAAATGTGTATTATGTTATTTTTTTTTATCTAATGTTCATCTCGTCTAATTTGCATCGATAAGTACTGCAATATAGCGAAAATAAAGCGAGAATAATAATAAATTAAATTTTGAAAAGGTCTAGTATAATTTATTTATATTTTTACTGCAGGGATCACACATCTATATGTTTTCTCGTTCTATATTACCAAATATACAATTACTATATTGTACTGCTTTTACAATTAATCATGATTAATTAACCTGATAATACCCATTACTACTTTCTTTTTGTCAGATTACTTTAATTTACCACTGACTTGAGCAAATGATACTTGTTATTCACACCTAGTTGACAACGTATTATCGAGCGTCCCACCAGGTATTTACTACTATATTATATATATGTGGTACGCTTCGTCCTGAAATGGTACGTAAAGGCAGTGGTACGGAAAGACAGTGGTACGCTTCGTCCAGCACCCTTCCTATCCTTCTATATAAGATGATATGATGCAATCAGGGGTTAAAATGAAAATTATTTAAATCAGGGGCAGATACAGGAGTTCAGTTTAGAGGTGTGTACTTAGGGGGGCGCAACACAAAATCTAAATGGGTACAGGGCTGGAAAATTCCACTTGTCCGCTCACCATGACTAGCCAACAATTGGTTAGGACGTGCAAGATTTAAGAATCTGACCTTTTCATTTCTTTGATTTTAAGCATTCAACTAAAAAATCTTAGAAAGGCGGGACGGGTAGATAAGAAAGTTCAAGCCCTTGGGTACACAGTTATATGTTTTTTCCGTAGAAATATAGTGAATTTTAATAAAAAATGGGAGTTATATAATACCTAACGTCAATGCTAGCACTTGACACCAGCACATTTATCATTGGTGCACTATTACATCTTTTTAGCATTCCTGGAGCTGGTGAGCTGTTACCATTCAAAGAACTCTCCAAGTCACGACTGCTGAAACATTGTGATACACCATGTATCGGTGTAGACATATTGCCCGTTGATGGCGGATCCACCTCCATTCTCCAGCTTTTTAATCACACATATTTACATCATCAAAATAATTCAGCAAAAACATTACTCTAGTCTACAAATGCAACCTGGATTTTTAATCAGCAGTTTTGACACTCAGCTGTTTATATTTTTTTCTTACAATATGTACAGAAAGAAACGATTGCACAACTTTAATTCCATGAACATAATGCAGGATCGTGTCATATCTGATGCAAACATGGAAGCAAATCAAGAACAAGATTTTATAAATCTTATATTTTTTATCATTTCTACAGAAATCACCGGTCCAAAAAGTCAAAAGAACAAGATGATAACATGAAAATTATTTTGCCAAGTCACGCGTCGTAATTACATTTGCAGTATTGCAATGCTTATATGTGTTCACGTCTGCTGCGATCACTTGGTGTAAACGAAATTTCTATATATTCTCATTTTTTATTAAAAGTTTTGGCCCCTTCCTTGCACTTCCTGCGAGAAATGGTCATCGTAACCGCATAAATTGGTGACTTCATCAAACTTTGTGTATCGGATTATATCATTCAAGAATATTTTAATGTAACACCGTTTGTGTTAGTCTAGGTCACCTCTAACGCTTGCTTAAACGTGTTCAGCAGAGGCAGTAGCAGTGGTAGTGGTGGTGGTAGTGGTAGTAGTAGTTGTAGTGGTACTGTAGTGAAGTGTAGTGGTAGTAGTAACGATCAGTAGTAGTTTGAAGTAGTAGTTTTATATAGCATAGGCCTACATGTAATACAGTAGGGACAAACTGGGCTCATGTTTTAGTCTTGGTAATCTCCAACGCTTGTTTTTAAAAACGTCTTTAAGCGGACTGCAGTAGTAGTAGACTAGTAGCAGTCGGTAGTGGTAGTAGTAGTAGGGCCTATCTAGTAATAGTACTGTAGTTATAGTGGTGGTAGTCGATCTAGTAGTTAGTAGTAGTAGTAGTAGGAATGCTGCTGTAACACTCGACCTTCATTGTTCTTGTCGCTAAGGGAATCACCAAACCACTTCCCAAGACATTTAGTTGCGTTGCCGACCAGAGAAGGGATCAGCTCTCTCTGCACTGCCATGTCTGCATGCGTCCAGATCTTGCCCTTCCCTATGATGAGACCCTTGATTTCCCAGGTATGAATACAATCCTGGCCCATGTCACAACATCTTCAAGAGCCTTCAGGATCCATCTGGCTCGGAAGTTGGATGTGGGATCTGGTTGTGATCGTAAGGTCGTCCATGAATTCTTCTTGTGGTGGTAGTCTGATAATCGCATTGGTCATCGGTCCTCTTGTTTCTCTGTCGCCTGCCCTGATTATGAGATTGATCCCCAAAACAAATAGGATGACAGAGATTGTGCAGTCTGTCACGATCACCTTCTCCAGTCTGATCCAAGATGTTGTGAAGTCTGCTACTGAGAAGCGAAGCCTGATTCCATTGTAGTAGCTCCTGACAAACCTATGCACATGCGCTGGTATATGGTAATGGTCCATTGCCAGTTCTATCAGCCTGTGGATGACTGTTCCATATGTAGTGGCGAGGTCTAGCCATACTACTGTGAGATCAGATTTGTTGATCTAAGCCTCCCTTATTAGTTGACTTATAGCACTGGTATGCTCGATGCAACTGGAAAAGCCTGGAATGCCACCTTTCTGACTTGATGTGTTGACATACTCGTTGTCTGTTATATGGGTAGTAAGGCGTCGGGACAGTACAGCAAAGAATATCGTCCCTTCTACGTTCAGCAAGGATATAGTTATGAACTGCCTATTTTCCTTCGAGTGTTCCTCCTTGGGCACAAAACAACCTTCTGCTCCCTGCCATTGAACCTTGATTAAATGCTACAGGCGTTTTAGTAGTTTTGGACATTTCTTGAAAACCTGGTAAGGTATCCCATTTGGTTCTGTCTTGGTCTTGGCTTTTCTGACGACATCTTGCACTTCCTTCAATGCTGGTTATTTTGTCACTAGAGGTGTTGTCAGTTCAGGTACTGGTTCTGTCCTCTGGTTTTCCTCCAATGGTGTCTATTTCGAGGGAGCTGAGTGAGTCGACCTTAAGTAGTCCTCCACTTTCTCCTGACAGCTCTTGGTGGCCGGACTTACTGTTTTCCAGAATGCCCTTCATGAATTTGTGGGGATCAGCAATATATGCTGCTTTCTTCTTCGCTTTCCCACGGCGAGATTGCCTTATTCTCTCGGGTTTCCTCAAATCTTCGGGTCTAGCCCGGAGTTGCTGTCGAAGATCATTGAGTCCTATACGTTTGCCACGTTTGTATATCTTGCCCAAAGACCTTATTTCTTGCCGGATTTTCTCGATTTCCCTTTGACGGCTGCTTGTTGTTGGAGCAACAGTTTTCTTTTGCATATTGACTGTTCTGAACCATTCTTTCCCAACAGCATACACAAGTCTGGTCAGTGTGTTGGGCTTCCCAACTGCACTCCCGGATGAAGCTTCACTCAGTGTCCTATCTAGGTCCTCATCGAATGTTGCCCATGACTTGTCGTTTATAACTGGCCATTTCACTCGTCCAAGCCTCATTGGTTGATCTGCTATAGCAGAATCCTGCAGATCTCTATCGGTGTTGTGCTGATCACCAACTCCAGCCGGCGCAGAAGAGTGGAGATCGTAGTTCCTCAATGTGGTTTCCCTCCGTCTCGTCAGATAAATATGTGCGCTTCCTTTGTTCTAGTTCGTGTTTGCATCCCGCCTTTGACTGATGTATCTTCAGACCTCTACTGTTATGCAGATCTTACCGCAGAAACATTGAACCTCGTCTACACTAACTTCTCCTGTCATAGTCCGTTGAACTAGCCTGGTCGTTTTCCCTGAATCCGTCTGTTTGGGTCTTTCATCCCCACTCTCGCAAGACTCTGGGAATATCTTTCCAATTTGTTTGTTATAGCCTGTGTGTGATTGGTTTCTTACGAGACCGTCAGATCGGGTTGCCGACCCCATGCCCGTTCTCCAGTCTTTCCTGGACGTCAGCTGTCTCTCCAGTAGTCACTAGACTATTTCTGATTCTACCCAGTCTATTTCCAAATGTCACTGGATACGATATATTATATGACAATGTATTTCATCTTAATTTAACACTTCTAATTCGTTAATCGACATGATTGTACAATTTGGCTTTTCATTCAAAACCAAGCATTACCTCTTCTAAGTGGATATTCTACATACTTTTGTTATGTTAAAAAAATAAACATGTATGCCTAACGCCTTTAAAAGCGTTTTGTTCAATATCAAATATATTGGTAATACCAGATTTGCTGTAATGTTTATCAGTTCATGTCGACCGTAGTTAATTTTTATCAGTTCATACATGTCGATCGTAGTTAATTTTTATTAGTTCATACATGTCGACCGTAGTTGATTTTTATCAGTTCATACATGTCGACCGTAGTTGATTTTTATTAATTCATACATGTCGACCGTAGTTGATTTTTATCAGTTCATACATGTCGACCGTAGTTAATTTGTTAAATTTGTGTTTTAAAGTGAAAAACAAGATAGAAAGTTGTGTATTAATTTATCATTCATGTCATATATTGATTTCATACAATAACCAAATTTGCATGCGTTTTTAAAAGATTTAAGTATGTTTGTATTTGCACATTTTCAAGTGTTTACAGTCAAAAGCTTAAACTAGCAAAGACATGCGGCAACTTTGATCCATTTTTGCTTGGCATTATTTCTGGAAATTGTAGATCATATAAAATGGTGCAATTATCCTAGGGGCCACTCTAAAACGCAGATTTTCATAGTTGACGTCAGCTACGGGCTGACCAAATTATGCGAGGAAAACGCTGACCAGTCGGAAATGTATATCAATTTGATAAAGATCATTACTCCGAGTAAGCGGTTTAAATGTATTCTATATCGCCGTTGTTTGTTCTTCTGTTGCCAAACATGCCGATTGTTTGTTCTTCTGTTACCAAACATGCCGACTGTTTGTTCTTCTGTTACCAAACATGCCGACTGTTTGTTCTTCTGTTACCAAACTTGCCGACTGTTTGTTTTCCTGTTACCAGATACGCCGACTGTTTGTTCTTCTGTTACCAAACATGCCGACTGTTTGTTCTTCTGTTACCAAACATGCCGACTGTTTGTTCTCCTGTTGCCATGTGTTTATATGACACCAGTTTAAAAAAAACAACATTGTAACAATTCTTATTTTATGTTAAAAACTTGGGAGATGATTAGTACGTACATTCGGTACCTCCATAAATTATGTTCGAGTTATGTGGGTGTCAGACGTGTGATCATTATAAATAATATTCCTACCCAAAATATCTCATAACTTGATCAATATTTGGTGGATGGGATATGTATTCAATATAACATTTGTATATTCCAATACAAAACTACACTGGTCTTTTGTACAGACGGAGTGACAAAGGCATGATAATTTATGCTTGTTTGATTTTAAATAATTACAATTTTCTACCTGTTCTTAAACATGACACCACGGGTAATACACAAATCATATTAGTATTAAGGTAGATACCCGTCGCATAATCGATAAGCTTAAAATTAAAATGTAGAATAGTTTTATTATGCTTCCCTATGACCATGAAACGCTGCCTTTAGAATAAATAACAAAACAGTACACTGCTAACACGGGAATAAATACTTCAGACTTAAGGAAACATATGTGTGATACTGTATGATATTAAACGGCAAGTGTAGCGTTTTGAATGTGTTTGTTATTAATGTATATGCCAAGTTTCATCGATACACAACAGCAAGAAGGACAACAAGAAGAAATAGTTTTCAGTAACGCCTTGATAATAACAATTGCCTAAGATTCACCAAAGATAAAACTCACAGCAGATAGTTGAAGATGTTAAGGGCAGTTTTATTTGTGGTCACTAGTTTGGCCGTTCTTGACTGGTCTCTGGCAAGGACTGATTGTGCGATGAGACATTTCGATGGCTCCTCGACTAATGACGGACTGGTGTTTTGTGGGAGTGGATTCCATCAATGTCAACACATGAAGGAGGCATGCTGTTCTGAGTAAGTAAATATTGAGTAATGAGTGCGGTTTTATCGTCGTTTTTAGTCTGTAGAACCGACCCAGCTCTACCGATTGGGTCCGTTAAATAGCATTGTTGGGAAAGCCACATTTGAGCACGTTGATTGGTCATTTGCTTCAACTGAAAGCTTGAATGACTTCACAGTTTAGTATGCATTTAATTGCTATGAATTGTGGGACATACTATATGTATTTTTTTCATGGTCATCATACAAACCCCATAAGAGAATCATAATTTTATTATACTACCAAAAAAAAACCCTGGGCATTTAGTGTTTCGTTTATCTCTTTATTAAAAGCAAATCTAGTGTTAGATTGATCTCTATATTAGAGGCATATATAGTGTAAGATTGATCTCTATATTAGAGGCATATTTAGTGTAAGATTGATCTCTATATTAGAGGCATATATAGTGTTAGATTGATCTCTATATTAGAGGCATATATAGCGTTAGACTGATCTCTATGTTAAAGGCACATATAGTGTTAGATTGATCTCTATATTAGAAGCACATATAGTATTAGATTGGTGTCTATATTAGGGGCGCATGTAGTTGTGGGTTTATTTCTCTAATAGAAGCATCTTTAGTGTTAGGATGCTCTCTCTTATAGAAGCAGCTTTAGTGTTAGGTTAATCTCTATATTAAGAACACGTGTAGTGTTAGGTTGATCTCTATATTGGGAGCACGTATAGTGTTAGGTTAATCTCTATATTGGAAGCACGTGTAGTGTTAGGTTGATCTCTTTATTAGGAGCACGTGTTGTGTCAGGTTGATCTCTATATTAGGAGCACGTGTAGTGTTAGGTTAATCTCTATATTAGTAGCACGTGTAGTGTTTAGGAGCTCGTGTAATGTTAGGTTGATCTTTATATTAGGGGCACGTGTAGTGTTAGGTTGATCTCTATATTAGAAGCACGTGTAGTGTTAGGTTAATCTCTATATTAGAAGCACGTGTATTGTCAGGTTAATCTCTATATTAGAAGCACGTGTAGTGTTAGGTTGATCTCTATATCAGGAGCACGTGTAGTGTTAGGTTAATCCCTATTTTAGGAGCACGTGTAGTGTTAGGTTGATCTCTATATTGGGAGCACGTATAGTGTTAGGTTAATCTCTATATTGGAAGCACGTGTAGTGTTAGGTTGATCTCTTTATTAGGAGCACGTGTTGTGTCAGGTTGATCTCTATATTAGGAGAACGTGTAGTGTTAGGTTAATCTCTATATTAGTAGCACGTGTAGTGTTTAGGAGCTCGTGTAATGTTAGGTTGATCTTTATATTAGGGGCACGTGTAGTGTTAGGTTGATCTCTATATTAGAAGCACGTGTAGTGTTAGGTTAATCTCTATATTAGAAGCACGTGTATTGTCAGGTTAATCTCTATATTAGAAGCACGTGTAGTGTTAGGTTGATCTCTATATCAGGAGCACGTGTAGTGTTAGGTTGATCTCTATATTAGGAGCACGTGTAGTGTTAGGTTGATCTCTATATTAGGAGCACGTGTAGTGTTAGGTTGATCTCAATAGTAAGGGCACGTGTAGTGTTAGGTTGGTCTCTATATTAGGAGCACGTGTAGTGTTAGGTTGTCTCCATATTAGGAGCACGTGTAGTGTTAGGTTAATCTCTATATTAGAAGCACGTGTAGTGTTAGGTTAATCTCTATATTAGTGGCACTTGTAGTGTTAGGTTGATCTCTATATTGGGAGCACGTGTAGTGTTAGGTTGATCTCTATATTAGGGGCACTTGTAGTGTTAGGTTGGTCTCTATATTAGGAGCACGTGTAGTGTTAGGTTAATCTCTATATTAGAAGCACGTGTAATGTTAGGTTAATCTCTATATTAGGGGCACTTGTAGTGTTAGGTTGATCTCTATATCAGGAGCACGTGTAGTGTTAGGTTGATCCCTATATTAAGGGCACGTGTAGTATTAGGTTAATCCCTATATTAGGGGCACCTGTAGTGTTAAGTTAATCTCTATATTAGGAGCACGTGTAGTGTTATGTTAATCTTTATATTAGGTGCACGTGTAGTGTTAGGTTGATCTCAATATTAGGAGCACCTGTAATGTAAGGTTGATCTCTGTATTAGGGGCATATGTAGTGTTAGGTTGATCTCTATATTAGGAGCAGGTGTAGTGTTAGGTTAATCTCTATATTAGGAGTACGTGTAGTGTCAGGTTTATCTCCATATTAGGGGCACGTGTATTGTTAGGTTGATCTCTTTATTAGAAGCAAGTGTAGTGTTAGGTTAATCTCTATATTAGAAGCACATATAGTGTAAGGTTAATCTCTGTATTAGGAGCACGTGTAATGTTAGGTAAATCTCTATGTAAGGAGCACGTGTGGTGTTAGGTTAATCTCTATATTAGGAGCACGTGTAGTGTTATGTAAATCTCTATATTAGGAGCACGTGTAGTGTTAGGTTGATCCTTATATTAGGGGCACGTGTAGTGTTAAGTTGATCTCTATATTAGGAGCACGTGTAGTGTTAGGTTAATTTCTATATTAGGAGCACGTGTAGTGTTAGATTGATCTCTATATTAGGGGCACATGTAGTATTAGGTAAATCCCTATATTAGGGTCACGTGTAGTATTAGGTTAATCTCTAAATTAGGAGCACGTGTAGTTTTAGGTTAATCTCTATATTAGGAACACGTGTAGTGTTAGGTAAATCTCTATGTTAGGAGCACGTGTAGTTTTAGGTTAATCTCTATATTAGGAACACGTGTAGTGTTAGGTAAATCTCTATGTTAGGAGCACGTGTAGTGTTAGATTGATCTCTAATTGGGGATCGTGTAGTGTTAGGTTGATCTCTATATAAGGAGCACGTGTAGTGTTAGGCTGATTTCTATATTAGGGGCACATGTAGTGTAAGGTTAATCCCTATATAAAGGGCACATGTAGTGTTAGGTTAATCTCTATATTAGGGGCACATGTAGTGTTAAGTTAATCCCTATATTAGGGTCACATGAAGTGTTAAGTTAATCCCTATATTAGGGTCACATGAAGTGTTAAGTTGATCTCTTTATTAGGGGCTCATGTAGTGTTAGATTGATCTCTATATTAATAGCACATTGAGTGTTATGATGATATCTATATTAGAGGCATGTGTACTGTTTGGATAATCTCTATATAAGGGGCTGATTTAGTGCTAGGTTAATCCCTATATTAGGGTCACATGCAGTGTTAGGTTAATCCCTATGTTAGAGGCTCATGTAGTGTTATGTTAATCCCTATATTAGGAGCACATTTAGTGTTAGGATGACATTTATATTCAAGGCACATTTAGTGCTAGGTCGATATCTATATTAGGAGCATCTTTAGAGTTAGCTCGATATCTATATTAGAGGAACATTTAGTGTTAGGTTGATATATATATTAGAGGCATCTTTAGTGTTAGGTTGATATCTATATAAGAGGCACATTTAGTGTTAGGTTGATATCTATATTAGAGGCACATTTAGTGTTAGGTTGATATCTATATTAGAAGCACATTAAGTGTTAGGTTGATATCTATATTAGAAGCACATTAAGTGTTAGGTTGATATCTATATTGGAGGCACATTTAGTGTTAGGTTGATATCTATATTAGAGGCACATTAAGTGTTAGGTTGATATCTATATAAGGAGCATCTTTAGTGGTAGGTTAATATCTATATTAGAGGCACATTTAGTGTTAGGTTGATATCTATATTAGAGGCACATTTAGTGTTAGGTTGATATCTATATTAGAGGCACATTTAGTGTTAGGTTGATATCTATATTAGAAGCACATTTAGTGTTAGGTTTATATCTATATTAGAAGCACATTAAGTGTTAGGTTGATATCTATATTAGAAGCACATTAAGTGTTAGGTTGATATCTATATTAGGAGCATCTTTAGTGGTAGGTTAATATCTATATTAGAGGCACATTTAGTGTTAGGTTGATATCTATATTAGGAACATCTTTAGTGTAAGGTTGATATTTATATTAGGAGCAATTGTAGTGTTAGGTTGATATCTATATAGCACACTAAGTGTTAGGTTGATCTCTTTATTAGGAGCACATTTAGTGTTGGGTTAATCTCTATATAAGGAGCACATTTAATGTTAGGTTGATATGAATAATAGAGGCACATTTAGTGTTATGTTGATCTCTTTATTAGGAGCACGTTTAGTGTTAGGTTGATATCTATATAAGGAGAACAATAAGTGTCAGGTTGATCTCTATTTTAGGAGCATTTTTAGTGTTATGTTGATATCTATATAAGGAGCGCATTAAGTGTTAGGTTGATGTCAATATCAGCATTTTTTAGTTTTAGATTGATATCTATCTATATTAGGAACACTTTTAGTGTTAGGTTGATATCTATATTAGGAGCATCTTTAATGTAAGGTTGATATCTATATTAGGAGCAATTTTAATTTTACATTGATATCTATATTAGGAGCACGTTTAGTGTTAGGTTGATATCTATATTAAGAACAATTTTAGTTTTACATTGATATCTATGTTAGGAGCATCTTAAGTGTTAGGTTGATATATATATATATTAGGAGCATATTTAATATTAGGTTAATTACTATTAGGAGCGCATGTAGATTTTGGTTGAGTATATAAAAATTGTATCTTGTGTCTTAATTGATATAAAGTTGATAAAATACAGGTATTTAGTTTATATTAATTTATTTTAGCTCGACCGCGATGAAAGCTCAGAGCTTATATGAACCAATCTCCAGTCCGCTTCCTGGGTAGAACCAGTACTGAGTGTTGTTTTATGAGAGGCATCGGGTCGAGCTGGGGATCGAACCCGCAACCTCTGGCGTGAGCGGCCAACACTCTATCCATTACACCACCACCGCACTTTAAAGGTATTAAGTTTATTTGTTTGTCGTTTTCTATTAATTACTTCTACCACATTATTTTCCATTTTCAGTGTGTATGCGACCCCTGTTCAGATGACCCTTGTAATCCTGGGACCCATGGCCCTGATACTATCATTCCTGTTTGTGGTACTTATTCTCAAGACAGTTGTGGGCGCCGTCAAAGATGGTAAATATTTTATTTATACCGCACTATTAAATACCAATCAACGTGAATTCAATGTCATTCTATTCTAAAAAAACAAGACAGGCACAACCTATTAATACTATAAAATAGAATAACTGTAATAGTCTGTTGACATGGATGCATATGTATATGCAAGTAGGAATAATGTGGCAGAGTATATGTGTTTATAAAAATACTATAACAGAGTATATATGTTTATAAAATTTCAATATAAAACAGAAAAGTACCGGACTGGAGTTGAGCAGGTAACCGAATAGTAATTGTGTAAAAATTGTCATTTTAATGGCAGACCCAAATAGAATTACGGCAGAATATACGCTAATTATACTTGATATTTTTATACAATAGAAAATAAATTATAAAATTTGGATTGGGGCATTGGCGCAGGCAATTACTGAATATGGCTTATTTTAATACAGTAAAGACACCCAAGCAAATAAGTGCATGTTCAAACAATGCCACACAGCATTTCCCATAACTACATTCCGTACTGTAATCTATGCCAGAATGTATCCAGCTGAATACATTCCGTACTGTAATCTATGCCAGTATGTATCCAGCTGAATACATACCGTACTGTAATCTATGCCAGTATGTATCCGGCTGAATACATTCCGGACTGTAATCTATGCCAGTATGTATCCAGTTGAATACATTCCGTACTGTAATCCATGCCAGTATGTATCCGGCTGAAAACATTCCGTACTGTAATCTATGCCAGTATGTATCCGGCTGAATACATTCCGTACTGTAATCTATGCCAGTATGTATCCGGCTGAATACATTCCGTACTGTAATCTATGCGAGTATATATCCGGCTGAATGCATTCCGTACTGTAATCTATGCGAGTATGTATCCGGCTGAATACATTCCGAACTGTAATCTATGCGAGTATGTATCCGGCTGAATACATTCCGTACGGTAATCTATGCGAGTATGTATCCGGCTGAATACATTCAGGACTGTAATCTATGCCAGTATGTATCCAGCTGAATACATTCCGGACTGTAATCTATGCCAGAATGTATCCAGCTGAATACATTCAGGACTGTAATCTATGCCAGTATGTATCCGGCTGAATACATTCTGTACTGTAATCTATGCCAGAATGTATCCAGCTGAATACATTCAGGATTGTGATCTATTCCAGTATGCATCCAGCTGAATACATTCCGTACTGTAATATATGCCAGTATGTATCCAGCTGAATACATTCCGTACTGTAATCTATGCCAGTATGTATCCGGCTGAATACGTTCCGTACTGTAATCTATGCCAGTATGTATCCGGCTGAATACATTCCGTACTGTAATCTATGCCAGAATGTATCCAGCTGAATACATTCAAGATTGGATCTATGTCAGTATGCATCCAGCTGAATACATTCCGGACTGTAATATATGCCAGTATGTATCCAGCTGAATACATTCCGTACTGTAATCTATGCCAGTATGTATCCAGTTGAATACATTCCGTACTGTAATCTATGCCAGTATGTATCCAGCTGAATACATTCCGTACTGTAATCTATGCCAGTATGTATCCGGCTGAATACATTCCGGACTGTAATCTATGCCAGAATGTATCCAGCTGAATACATTCAGGACTGTAATCTATGCGAGTATGTATCCAGCTGAATACATTCCGTACTGTAATCTATGCCAGTATGTATCCAGTTGAATACATTCCATACTGAAATCTATGCCAGAATGTATCAAGCTGAATACATTCCGTACTGTAATCTATGCCAGTATGTATCCGGCTGAATACATTTACAACTGTTCATGTATATGCCTAAACACATATTTTTATTGGGAAAATGATGATGTCACTATCTCATCATTATATTAATAGGTAGTGAATGATAGTTTCTAGGCGTTTATTAATAAATGAAAATATATATTGTGTAGATATGGATGTCAGCGGGCGACATACTGTGCATGCACTTCACCAATGACCGATTAAAGTACAGACGAACTGAAGCTATTTGCATCTATCCCCGTTGAGAATTATCCAACAGTCACGTGTACACATGGAGTGGAAGAAGCAGAACGTTACATGTTTACATGAATTATATATCTTTGTAGAACAAAACATTAAACTGTTTCAAAACATAAGACTGTTCCATATACTTAGTGGGAACAGTTGTTATATGGAATCACACTGCTGTAACAGTAGTTAAAGATATCAATAAAATAGCACCACCCTATATATCAAACCTTTTGATATTTTCAAATAATACACCATATAACTTCCGATCTATTGATAGAAAATATCTCGTTTCTCAAAAGGCTTTCACTAATTATTTAAAAAATTACTTTAATTTTAACAATACACAAATATGGAATGATATACCAGTATCAATAAGACATCTTTCAAATACATGTATACACTCATTTAAATGTCAATATACAAATATATTTTCCAATCAGCAGACAAATGATATTCGTTGTTGTTTGTATAACATAGTATAATATATACATACATATGTACAAATGTTATTTAACATGGATGCTACTAATTGAGTGTTTGTCATAAGCATAGTTGTTCTTATACGTTCGTATTTGTCAATGTTTTAAACAAAGAATGCAACATTAAAATTATGATGTGTACCTTGATTTTAAAATTGTATTATGTCATAATGTGTTCCTTCTATAAATAAATATATTATTATCGATCATTCATATGAGGAAATATAAACCTTTATAAAGTGTCCCAATTTTCATTCACGAATCAAGAAGATTGGATACAACTGAATACTTAACTTGGTAAAAGTATCTTGTTTCTCTTTCTTATCTCTGTCATATCTACTGTAGCAGGACCGATCGTGCGAATGACAATAACCAATCAGTCGTTAAAGATAGTACTTGTGTGCGAGCGTTAATGCGTGCGTATGTGTGTACATGTGTGTGTCATTAATTACGTTTGTTGTTGCATTTTATACGTGCTACGAATGTATTTTCAATGTACCAAAATTATCTTTAAATTGATTAAATGTGCAGTAATTCCCCCGAATGAATCTGTGTAGAACCACCGTCCTTCCGCAAGAAACTGGCAAATTGTCCCACACAAATGTTTTTAGAGCGAGTGGTACTCGAACCTACTACCTTAGCGGTGAGAGGTAAGTGATCATGTCACGGCGCCTCAGACAGCTCGGCCACGGCGGACACTATAATAATACTCAATATGTAGAATAAAAACAAGTTGGCTGCTTTTAAAAAGCATCCATTGGTTAGGTCTTATAAACGATGTGGCAATTAAAGTGAATGAATGTGTAAGTTTGGTTCCTTGTATAGGGTACTAAGTACACGGGTGATACCAAATCCCGACAAAGTTCCGGCTGACACAGCGAATTCCCGGCTGCATGTGTGCATGATAGTAACTTTGATGTTTAAATGTACTGATAACAATCATTATGTATTGCCATTTGCATATTTAAAAAAAAAAACTTACCTTATATATTGTCTTATGTACTTACTGCTATGTTCTATACAATTTACTACTGTGATAATAATATATTTTAAAATAATTCGTATCCATATTTTAAATTAATTTGTGGATACATTATTTTTAAAAACAACAGTTAAAATTACTGTTTTTTCCAAAATTTGTGCATTCGGAGATATATCTGACTCTGACGACTGCTGAAAATATGTCACACCGGTAAACTCTCTTTATATTTCTGTTGTATCGAATAAAATAAACAAATGCAGCTGTTTAATTTGGTTATTGTTAGCTCTACTGGCCAAAAACCAGAAGTGCTTATGCGATGGCGCGTTGTCTGTCGTCCGTCGTCTTTTGTCTGTCGTCTGTTAGCAGCACTTTCTCTGAAACCACTATGCCAATTAAACTGAAACTTCACATGGATGTTTCTGTTGCATAGGAGACTATACAGATTTTTTTTTTCGATCTGAAATTCAAGATGGCCGCCGTTACTAAAAATAGTCCAAAACTTAAAAAAACATCTTCTCATGAACGGCCCAACAGATGTTCAAAATGTTTATGTAGTAATGATGACCAACTATAGCTTTGTTAGATTTGTTCAAATGGTGTCCCAAGGGTTAAAAATGACCTTGCTTTGTATTAATTTTACATATTTCTTGATTTATAGTCATAATGTCTTTTTCTAAAATTATCTGTTGTTGTATTTCCACAGTTGTTAAGTCTGTTTCTGTAAGTCTGTGTTTAAGAATTTGAAAAGATGCATATTTTTGAATTGTTGCAAGAAAAAGTGTTGTTGTGTCATGTCTCAGTTTCCTGGAAATTTTATGTAATTCTGTTATAAATGTTTTTGACTTTATTTGTTGAATTATATGTAATGTATCCTCCATTTCTGAAGGTCACTTTTTCTGTCAAATTACAAAGGCCAGCTGCTATCAAAATGACTGTTTGCTCATCAGGATAAGAAGCCATTTTATTTTGAACAGCATGATAGACCTGTGATGTTTTACCACCAGGAATGACAATCAAAGATACATGATAGTGATCAGGAAATGGATGAAATTTGTTTATGTGTTGATGCAGATACGTCCCTCTCGAATCTGTTCCAATAATTATATGGTGATGCATGCTGTAAATGAATAAAAAAAGAAAAGAAATTACGAATATGCTTTTGATACAACTGACATGGTACCTAATAATTAAAATATTTGTGTGTGTGTGTTTATTGATTCCAAGTGAATGTTAGATGCATTAACATTTTGATAAGCGCTTGGAGCCGATTTTTCTTGTTCAGTTAAACTTTTGGTTGGTTGGTTTACCTCGTTTGTTATGGGCATTGGTAACAAAATTTGGAAATGACCATTGTCGAGCAACAGATTAATTGGCAATATTTCTTTATTTTCAATTTGTGGTGGTTCATATGTACAAAGTGTAAAAGTTTCTCTTGCACCTTTCAGCCAAACTTTAATCTGGCAGTTGTACAGAAGTGGTGCCGCCTCAATTTCACAAGCTGTGGCCCATTCATTCAGTTTCAACATTGAGGTCCAATAGGATCTTTTGGTTATTGACAGACTATTAAAAAGACTTGCTTTTTCTCCCACTGTTCCAGTTAAGGTATATATTGCTGCAGATTGCATGTCTGTGCTGCCTTGCGACTCGGAGGGAAACATCCCCACTGTAGACTCTATATGTAACTGAGACAGTGAAAAAAAAAATACATCACCAGGTAAATTTTTTACAACAAATTTATTGTTGCAAATATTCATGCATTGAACGAAACTCAAATTATTCATTTTTTTAACTTAAATTGATTTAACAGACACATATACATAAATAGATATCTCATTATTTTTGTTTTGAAAGCTAAAAGAAAGAAAGAACAAAAGAAAGAAGAAGAATTATTTTGCTACTTTAATTTTACTTAAATTTATTGTTTTAGATTTAGATTTACATTATGTTTAATTTTATGTGAAATAGAGGTGACTAAAGCATTAATAACCTGCAGAATATGGAGTGAAATACCCTCTTAACAGTTGTGTTGTTCTTTTACTGTTAACAGAGCAGACGGCGTTTGTTTACTAATTATGCGTTGTCAAATTCCGCTTCGTTTCGATTGGCTCACTTCTGGTCATACTCATTTGCATACGTTCTATTTTGCCTGGTTTTCGGACCTACTCAATAAATCGACTATTTATTTTGTAGGTCAGGGAACCAGACTAACGTTCTATTTAACTACGTCATCTGGTAAATTTCCCTATAGCAGAAATTTATTTGTGAAATAAATACATTATTATAATGTATGTTTTGTGTATATTTTAGTGTTTTTAAATATATCATATTTTGTACGTAATTATAAGAAGAGATTTGAACTAACTATTCATGATTCAAGATAAAAAAGTTGCTTTGTAAACTCAGATTTTCGTATAGAATTCCTATATTTTATGTAATCAAATTAAAAACAATCTACGTAGCCGAGTGTTCCAAATTACACATGAGAAAAAAACAGAGGGTTATTTCCGGTTTTTAACGTTAGTATATGTTTGTAAATATGTCTTTTTCTTTAATCTTACGTAATACCATAAGAGCTCGCATACTCGCTCGCTATTAAGCTTTTATTTGCAAACATACAGTAGTGTACAGTGTCATATTTACAAGTTGTTTTTATTTACAAAACTATAGTAACCGAGTACAGCATGTAATAGTCATATGTTTAACAAATCGGTTATGAAGCAGTATACGTCATTTTGTATATAGTTAGCACACTTGCCTATATACTTAAATATGCATTCTTCTCTTCAGTCGCTGGTTAAAGTTTGTTATTCTAATTTATATGCACGTTTGGTACGTTAAACAAGTTACGTGTTGCATGAGCAACTAATGTTGTCCATTTATCCTAAACTTGTGGATCCTAACGTCCACAAAATGAAGAATCAAGTAATTTAAAAGGTCCCAGTCTAGGTAGATATGAGAGTTTGTTGGTAATGTTGTCTTCTATCCTCATTTTCTACCACTGAACAACACGCTGTTATCTGAAGTTGACAAAAATAACTCTATTAGTAATGAAGGAACACTATGTGATTTTTATATATACATTGTAAAGATTAACACAAACACGTAGTTTCTATTTGCTTTAAACACACATCACGACGACTGTCACACGAAGCAGTATTACAGGGTGCAATATTGAAATTCACGCCGCTGACATTTGCTATCCTACTCCAAAAAATCGCACTATTAAAGGGCAGACCAAGGCGGTAATACAAACGTCCCAGGCATATTGGTCTCTTACAAAGTACGCCTGTAGTAATACATACAAACGTCCCCGGCATATTTGTCTCTTACAAAGTACGCCTGTAGTAACACATACACACGTCCCAGGCATATTGGTCTCTTACAAAGTACGCCTGTAGTAACACATACACACGTCCCAGGCATATTTGTCTCTTACAAAGTACGCCTGTAGTAACACATACACACGTCCCAGGCATATTTGTCTCTTACAAAGTACGCCTGTAGTAACACATACACACGTCCCAGGCATATTTGTCTCTTACAAAGTACGCCTGTAGTTATACATACAAACGTCCCAGGCATATTGGTCTCTTACAAAGTACGCCTGTAGTAACACATACAAACGTCCCAGGCATATTGGTCTCCTAAAAAGTACGCCTGTAGTAATACATACAAACGTCCGAGGCATATTGGTCTCTTACAAAGTACGCCTGTAGTTATACATACAAACGTCCCAGGCATATTGGTCTCCTAAAAAGTACGCCTGTAGTAATACATACAAACGTCCGAGGCATATTGGTCTCTTACAAAGTACGCCTGTAGTTATACATACAAACGTCCCAGGCATATTGGTCTCCTACAAAGTACGCCTGTAGTAATACATACAAACGTCCCAGGCATATTGTCTCTTACAAAGTACGCCTGTAGTTATACATACAAACGTCACAGGCATATTTGTCTCTTACAAAGTACGCCTGTAGTTATACATACAAACGTCCCAGGCATATTGGTCTCCTACAAAGTACGCCTGTAGTAATACATACAAACGTCCCAGGCATATTGTCTCTTACAAAGTACGCCTGTAGTTATACATACACACGTCCCAGGCATATTGGTCTCTTACAAAGTACGCCTGTAGTTATACATACACACGTCCCAGGCATATTGGTCTCTTACAAAGTACGCCTGTAGTTATACATACACACGTCCCAGGCATATTGGTCTCTTACAAAGTACGCCTGTAGTAACACATACACACGTCCCAGGCATATTGGTCTCTTACAAAGTACGCCTGTAGTTACACATACAAACGTCCCAGGCATATTTGTCTCTTACAAAGTACGCCTGTAGTTATACATACACACGTCCCAGGCATATTGGTCTCCTAAAAAGTACGCCTGTAGTAATACATACAAACGACCGAGGCATATTGGTATCTTACAAAGTACGATTGTAGTTATACATACAAACGTCCCAGGCATATTGGTCTCTTACAAAGTACGCCTGTAGTTATACATACAAGCGTCCCAGGCATATTGGTCTCCTAAAAAGTACGCCTGTAGTTATACATACACACGTCCGAGGCATATTGGTCTCCTAAAAGTACGCCTGTAGTAATACATACAAACGTCCGAGGCATATTTGTCTCTTACAAAGTACGCCTGCAGAATACATACAAATGCTCTGGTAACGGCATATATAACAAGAGTTGTCAGAAGACAACAACGCTCACCGATGAGATAAAACTCACCACCCATGCAAATTGAGATTGGAGGCAAACACCAAAACTAAATGCAAAAGTTTAACCTGGGTGTCTACAGACGAAACATTAATTCATATCCAATGAGTAGTTGCATAGATATGTTACCTGATAAAAAACTTTAACCTGAAAAATAAAGTCGAAAAAGGGTCATAACTGTGCCAAAATGCAATCCCGAGTTATGGTTCTTGTCTCTGTGTGCTCATTGATGATGATGAACACACATGCCAAGTTTCATTCATATCCAATAAGTGGTTGCATAGATATCTTACCTGATAAAACTCTTTAACCTGAAAAATTAAGTCGAAAAAGGGCCATAACTGTGCCAAAATGCAGCCCAGAGTTATAGTTCTTGTCTGTGCGTGTTCCATTAATGATGGTGAACACACATTGGAAGTTTCATTCACATCCAATGAGTGGTTGCATATATATCTTAAACTTAAACGCAAAAGTTTAACCTGGGTGTCTACAGACGACGACGACGACGCCGACGACGCTGACGCTGACGACGACGACGGTTCCGGCGAGCTTAAAAGAAACAAGCGATGCTTTACGCATACATTCATTATTGTCTGAAGCATCTATATACTAAATAACATTTGGAAAACACTGTGTGGTTATTTCTTGTCAAACATACATTTTAAGACACAATTCGGGTATATAAGTGGTGAAAGAATAGCAAAAATAGCATGCGGTAACATGTTCTTTTTAAATCTTAAATATTAGGAACTTCATCAAATTCTATTCATAAGAAAAATGACAAAATATACAGCAATCGCCTTCAATAGCTTATCAATACATAAATAGAATACAAAATTATAACCCTCTCTTTTAAACTGCCGTAAATGTTTATAGACAGAAATCTTAATTCGATGCCAAAGCATATATCAGACGAGACGGACACTGTATCTGCGTAATACCATGACACACTCAACGAGACGATTAACAACAGAATAATAATTGACAGTTAATCATACGATTCAGAAACTCCTTAACATTGCGTGATATTGGATAAAATGATCCCTTTGAAGTATATAACACAACCAGGAAGGAATAGAGTAGACTCGGGTTCAATTTGTAACTGGTTAATGGAATAAAATGTAAATAAAACCGACAAACACTTTAGAAATTTCTCACTGGATCTTACTTCAATATTTATAAATTTCTGAAGTTCCGGATTCAACTCGAGCTTCAAATGTCATTGAACAGCAGACCATACAACGTGTAAATAGTGTATACAGATAACAGCAGACGATACAACGTGCAAATAGTGTATACAGATAACAGCAGACCATACAACGTGTAAATAGTGCATACAGATAACAACAGACGATACAACGTGTAAATAGTGTATACATATATAAAAGAAAATTTGAGTATATTATACAATATCTAATGGATATGAGTATTGAAATGTCGATATTAAGAGCGAATACGTGTGGTGGGGTGCGAGAGTGTATGTATGCGTGCGTGCGTGCGTGCGTGCGTACGTGTGTGCATGCGTATGTGTGTGTGTGTGTGTGTGTGTGTGTGTGTGTGTGTGTGTGTGTGTGTGTTTGAAAATGTGTGCATGCTATTTACTCAACTTGTTATGTGTTTATGTGTTTAATTATTTACATGTTATTACAACATTGTAATTTGATGAGAAACTATGTATAGTTTAAATCAATAAAATATTCTTCTTCTTCTTCTTAATATAACAGCTGACGATATAACGTGTAAATAGTGTATACATATAACAGCAGACCATACAACGTGTAAATAGTGTATACAGATAACAGCAGACGATACAACGTATAAATAGCGTATACACATATGAATGCCTAGCAGTTTCTGATCAAGTACATAAATACGGCAAAACACTGTATTCTGAGTACTTGGAGGAATTACTCCAGGTTAGCATGAACTTGCCATGGGTAAAATCGTAATAAAATGTGGTTTTATAAAAAAATATATACAAGTTTACTTGCAAATGTGCTTAGATAGTAAAAAAATTTAGGTTACACTGGATGCTAGGTCCAAGAAGAGAGTATATACGAATTTCCACTGGTATTTATTGCTCATACGATTCAGAAACTCCTTAACAGAAACTCCAAAATTGACACCCTATACATACAAGCGGGACTGTTATTTACTTATTTTGCAAAATTGATTGATTAACTACCCGTGGCGAGAATTATTATCAACTACATTCACTTTTTACGAAATAGCACATTTAATGTCCATGCTCTGTCGCTCATTTATGCTTGAAAGATTGCAGTGCTTGTATTAGAGAATCTGGGAAATAAATGTTCCACTTACCGTCCTTGTCACTACAGAAGGTGGCGCCACATATCACCAAGGCCATCATACCCATCACGAATAACGCGGACGTGCACAGCGTTAGGCCCACTATCTCAGCAGTACTGTACTGGTCATTATAGTCTCTGTAACAAACACATTGACCAATATAATATAACGAACAGATCAGTTTTTCGATAAGCCGAGAAAATAAGAAATAATTCCATGTTATTATTTATAATTTATTGCAATTGTGAAATTCATTCAGGATTGTTCGGAAATAGATTACAGCTTAAGCCGATGTAACATTAAATTTTGACCCCATTGAAAAATGACCTTAGGGTTACTTTTAAACGGATGAGTGATCCATTTTTAACATTGAAAACTGACCCCGACCGTTATTTAATGACCCACCCACAAGTGAAAAATTTACCATCATCAACAGTTGGAAACTGACCGAATAATCAACCGGACCACTTTCAGCATTGGAAACCGCTATTATAAATTTGGATGTTCTCGTGGATGTAAAGTGTGAATTATAACCGGAAAATGTTGATATACGATATAATTATATAAAAATGGTCGGTATGCTTTAGATACATTGTTTCATTGTTGACAACACGCGTGGTATCGGAATGGTGTTTGTTGGAATTACCTTTCGTTAGTGTGGTTGTTGTTTCACAAGTTAATAATGCAACGAAGCATTCCTACATCAACTCTTTCTCTTTCTCTCTCTCTCTCTCTCTCTCTCTCTCTCTCTCTCTCTCTCTCCGTCGGCGTCACACTTTCGGTTAAATTTTGCATGCACATCTCAGTATCCACCTACTAGATAGATTTGAATCTTCACCAAGTCTTTAGGGCTATCAAACAATCAAGTTAATTAAGTCTTGGTCGAAATTAATGCAAATTATGGCAATTGTTCGACTTAGAAATGCTGGTTAAGGCTTTCCGTGCAACTTGATATCATGCACATATCTCAGTTACCTCATATGTGATTGATTTGAAACTACACTAACGCCCTCACGTTATCAAACATAGTCTCCCAGCTATGTCCCAGCTATGTCCCATACATCTGATGGTGATTTTGACAATTATCCCCATTTTCTGCATTTGTATATTTTTCATATTTAACACGCATCTGACCCACGGAGAGGGCTGGAATGTTGGAAGACCTTGTGGCCCAACCCAATTTTTATGTTATAGATAGAAATAGATTATTATGTTTAAACCACAAATGAATAACTTTTCCTCACTTAAAACGTTTAATAACTCAGAAACAGATATTGAACCCAAAACTTAATAACACTCACGTGTGTGTGAAAAGTGCATGTGTGTAACAAATAATATAACTTGGTTTGGTGTTAAGTATGTTTTAACAAAGCAGTGCGAATAGTCCAGTGCGCTGTCTTACGGACATGTCTTATTTTTCTACCAAGCTTTCCTATTTTTGATGCAATCCATAACCTTTCTTGCAATATGTAAATATATTCTAACAACATAAAGATAAACAAGAATGCAGATTGTACATCGCTGTTAAAGGGAGTTGCCTTGCATTATATAATGACATGATTAAATTAAATGGTTCGAATGGATTTTGTCAATGTCAGTTTGAAGAGAAATTATATAATCTATTAAGCGACCTTTGACCAACATGACTCTCTTGTTTAAAGTCAAGATCACTATAAACTAGATATTGAACCCTTAAAATCTATATGAGGCACAGCATATGCAATGCCATATTACAAAAAGTTTAGATTCCCATCTAGGTTTTCTGAAGAAAGTAAACTTAGGACGGGTTTTGCTTATATTTAACAAACCGATAAAAAAGACCTCATGTCTGATCAAAATTTAACACTGATAGGTCAATTTTAAACATTGAAATATGACCCTTGGGGTCATTTTTCAACGAGGTCAAAATTTAATGTTACACCGGCGTTACGAGCCATGAGAAGCATTGCGTGTTTCATTGCCAATCATGGGCAAACTCAGTAAAAAAAACTGCTTTTTTTACACGATCTGTTCTTTCAAAGGATACTATTATTAGATATCATTTCATACAATTGATGTAAACACAAACCAAACTTATTCGAGTTGTAGCAAGTTATTATTTATCTTCACGTCACTGAGTACTAGTATTAAATACGTAAAACACTAAATTAGATGATCTTAGATAATAAACATTTAATAAGATTTAACTTCAGTTCCAATTCTTAATATCAACCCTTTCCGGCTCGGTAAAGTTAGTAGAACAGCAGAGTTCCAATTCTTAATATCAACCTTTTCCGGCTCGGTAAAGTTAGCAGTACAGCAGAATAGCAGAATGAGTTTTTTATCATTCTGCCAGCAGAACAGCAGAATGAACTATTTTCATTCTGCCAGCAGAATAGCAGAACAGCAGAATGAACTATTTTCATTCTGCCAGCAGAATAGCAGAATGAAAATTGGACAGATGGAAGTTGTTTTTATCACTTATTTTAGTACAGTTGTCTGCATGAACACACCGTCAGTCGTTTTTTTACAAACAATCACCACCCAGAAGATAAAGGGGAACCGTTATTCTCATTTCACCAAAAGTAATATTCTCATTTTTTCACCGAATTAACGTTCAAACTAACAATTATTAGCCGGGTTCACCTCCATGTACCATGTTCATAATAGTATCAGCTAAAGTTTCAAACTTAACTTGTACATGTGCACAACCCGTTCCAGTGAAATGAAAGAGTGTTTTTTTTTTAATCGTGTCATCGTTGATTCGCTTTATAAAACATTATGCTTGACGTATTTCGCTAACGAATAATTTTAATTATTATTAACTTTTTTTTATTATTGATTTTAGTTTACTTTCACGCATGAACATGCAGGAAGGCTTACAAAACAGTATTATTACAAACAATCACTACCCGGAAGTTAAAGGGGAACTTTTTCTCATTTCACCGAATGGAAAATTCTCATTTTTTTCACCGAATTTACGTTAAAACTAGCAATTATAAGCCGGATTCATCTCTCTGATCCATTGTCCACCTTTTTGTGTGTCTTAAGCAAAATAGCAATATACAAAAAAAAAATTGATTTTCATATTTCCAGCAAAATAGCAGAAATATTTTCATTCAGCCAGCAAAACAGCAGAATAGCAGAATGAAAATTGGACTAAAGTACTCAGTGTATATGTATTATATGTAAGTGTGTGGTATTTATGTACTCAGTGTATATGTAGTATATGTAAGTGTGTGGTATTTACGTACTCAGTGTATATGTGGTATATGTAAGTGTGTGGTATTTACGTACTCAGTGTATATGTAGTATATGTAAGTGTGTGGTATTTACGTACTCAGTTATATGTATTATATGTAAGTGTGTGGTATTTACGTACTCAGTGTATATGTAGTATATGTAAGTGTGTGGTATTTACGTACTCAGTGTATATGTAGTATATGTAAGTGTGTGGTATTTACGTACTCAGTGTATATGTGGTATATGTAAGTGTATGGTATTTACGTACTCATTGTATATGTAGTATATGTAAGTGTGTGGTATTTATGTATTTTCTTTTCAAAGTGCTCCGGAGAGGTTACCCTTGTCATGTGTTTTAGGGTGATATCAGTGAGCACATCTGTAATAAAGTCACGTACCTGATGTGGCAGTCAAGTTCGTTTAGCAGCATCCAATGTACTCAACATATATTTGTTACAAGGAGTTCAAATACTTTTTTTTGACACAAGTTCTAGGGTTTGCTAATGAGGTTTGTATTTAGTAAATGGCAGGTAAAGCAGCTAGCAAGCTTTTAACGTGACTAGCACATGTTCTATATATCAATTTACATTTCATATGGGAGATATATAAGTCCGAGTCTCCAAAATAGATGTAAACATGTAGCGAAATAAACATACACGAAAATGCCGCTGAATGTTGAGGTTTTTGTTGAAATTTTAACACATCATCCCTTCTCCTGAACGTTTCTGCAGTCTCGATTTAAAAAATATTCAAAAATTATACATTACGAAGAAAGAAAAGATTATCTATAAAACATACCCATCAAAGCAACATCCCCGATTGTTTCCGCAACAGCTGTACGGAGGTCGACAATAATACGTTCTTGAAGTCGATGTTGTACACCGTTCAGCATCCGTTTGAGAAAGGTACGAACAATCTACAGTGGACGCTGCCACCCCTATACCACTCACGAAGAACGTTAATACGAGAACCGCGGTGAGATTTCTTACACAATCCGCATACATGTTGGCAGTTGACAGTAAAACAAGATTAATTAAATCAAATATGCTATTTTATTTTTTATATATTTTTGTTGCGTTCTATTCTTCTAATGTCAAGTTATAATTGTGATTATACCAGCCTTAAATTGCATTCATACATCCAGTGTTCAACAGTTCCCTTTCGTAACACTATTTAGAATGAATACTAATTAATAAACATTGCCCGCTTTTTTATAAACAGTTACAAAAACTATAAAATTGCTATTACACACTTCACCCATGTTATATGTATATTACATTCATATTACATTTAGATTGTCATAATCAATAAGATTTACAATGAATAGATTTATGTAAATATAACCAATCTATGTAATCAGAGCCTTTGCCTATACATCTGGATCTATGTTGTTGATGTGTACTATATTTTATTTACTGTATAGATATATCATTACAAAGCCGAGCGCGCGACAAAAGAATTGTGGTTAAATTTGATTACTTTTATGGCTGGCTTATACCGGTTGTATCAAAGTTTCCATACACACTGCTACACATATATTATATTGAAACAGCATTGTGTTTTTCGTAATAAACAGAGATTAAGACAATCGTGCGTTGTCATCTCTCTCAACCGGTGTCCAATAAGAAGATCTAAGGTAAGTTTATTTGCTATTTACATTTTCGCTTACATTCACCATTGATGAAGACGTAAAGAAGTTCTCACTAGTCATTTTTCAGTCATAATCTAAACATAGTTAAACTGCAAAACTGAGAACTTCTGTATATGGCTTGTTTATGAACTATGGCCTTTTATACATATCAAGTAGTGAACTATTCCTTACCGAACAGGCGTTTATTGAATACTGTACATGGGTTGACGGTTGTGTTGTTCCTTCCAATCATGGCGCTCTTTCAGTACTGCTGATGGAATACTGCTTAAGCTTAAGCTGGTTCTAGGAGGTCGTTATGGGGTGTTACAAATGTTATCAGATTTTATTAGCTCTCACAACAAAATTCGTACGTGCTGCGTGGCGTCTGTACAGCCCATAAAGGATACCCTTTTTTATTCTATATTATTACATTTGTTATATATATTGGATAAATAGACAGACATAATCAGGACCCTTTTTATCCTCTATCATTACATATGTTATATATTGGATAAATAGACATACATAATCAGGACCCTTTTTATCCTCTGTTATTACATATGTTATATATTGGATAAACAGACAGACATAATCAGGACCCTTTTTATCCTCTATTATTACATATGTTATATATTGGATAAACAGACATACATAATCAGGACCCTTTTTATCCTCTATTATTACATATGTTATATATTGGATAAATAGACAGACATAATCAGGACCCTTTTTATCCTATGTTATTACATATGTTATATATTGGATAAATAGACTGACATAATCAGGACCCTTTTTATCCTATATTATTACATATGTTATATATTGGATAAATAGACTGACATAATCAGGACCCTTTTTATCCTATGTTATTACATATGTTATATATTGGATAAATAGACTGACATAATCAGGACCCTTTTTATCCTATGTTATTACATATGTTATATATTGGATAAATAGACAGACATAATCAGGACCCTTTTTATCCTATGTTATTACATATGTTATATATTGGATAAATAGACAGACATAATCAGGACCCTTTTTATCCTATGTTATTACATATGTTATATATTGGATAAATAGACTGACATAATCAGGACCCTTTTTATCCTATATTATTACATATGTTATATATTGGATAAATAGACTGACATAATCAGGACCCTTTTTATCCTATGTTATTACATATGTTATATATTGGATAAATAGACTGACATAATCAGGACCCTTTTTATCCTATGTTATTACATATGTTATATATTGGATAAATAGACAGACATAATCAGGACCCTTTTTATCCTATGTTATTACATATGTTATATATTGGATAAATAGACAGACATAATCAGGACCCTTTTTATCCTATGTTATTACATATGTTATATATTGGATAAATAGACTGACATAATCAGGACCCTTTTTATCCTATGTTATTACATATGTTATATATTGGATAAATAGACAGACATAATCAGGACCCTTTTTATCCTATGTTATTACATATGTTATATATTGGATAAATAGACTGACATAATCAGGACCCTTTTTATCCTATATTATTACATATGTTATATATTGGATAAATAGGCAGATATAATTGGTGCATTAGTTTATAATTCATTTGTTATGCAAAGGGAAACTAGTCGTTGTTTCTCTTGTGAACTTATTAAATTTGGTTTCTAAATGCTTTAAGCAATTATTTTTAATTTTAAGCGAGGCAATAATACAGTGGATAAATATATATATATATACGTATAAACAAATTATTAGTAACGAAGAGTAAGTATGTATGTTATAAATAACAACATTATGAATGGATATAGGCCTACTTCGAAATAACTTTGCATGCTTAAAATTATTAAACGGTTTAACGAATAATATTCTATGTTTATAAGTATTTTCAGTAACAAAAACAATAAGCATATAACATATATATTATTTGTCTTCGTTCCAGTAACAAGAAACAATGATGCTACAAATAAATATATTACTCCCTGGGTTAGTTTTGTTGACGTTTACAGCCACTGTGCAGTGCCGGGTGAGCGCCCAGGCCACATACATCCCAGCCTGCTATATAGACACCACAACGTGGGCGTATGTTGATACTTTTTACAACCTTTTTAATATATATGATTTTAGAAAAGCAGATTTTTTTACAACGGATATATCATTTTGTTTAATTCAAATATAATGTTACTTGGCTTGATGTTTTCATTACTACGTATGAGGGTTTATATATTGAATGCCCCTCGTATTTTCATAATTATCAATATCATAACGTATCCTTTTGGTTTAGTTTATTATTTCCTTATTTATATTTGTTAACGATTCCGTTTAAGTATTAACGTTTACCGTGTTTTCACTGTCTTACCGTATTCAATTTCATTAATTAATTTCAATCACACCGTGCCAGCCCGTCCTTAAAGAAAACAAGGAATCACAGTTCATTCATGTTTCTGATTTTTACACGTGTAGGTTTGCTGGTGACACGACACTGTACAGATGTAACAACCCTTCCTACACGACGTGCAGAGTTGACACCAGCACCCACCTTTGTTGTGGGCCGGACCACTATTGTTGTGAAAACAATTACAGCTGCTGTTTAAAGTAAGATAACTTTTATGCAGAGGAATTTCTTTTTTCTGTTTCCTTTTGAGTTCAGTGCTCATTTTGGAATAATGCCGCACTACCAGGGCCTTGTTTCCGAGGAAGGTTTACGTATTGTACGTAGCATAGACAGTCGATAATATTTCACGTACATCGGATATGCCTTTCATTGCACACGGGGTTGATGGCTTTACATTATCCCATGGCGTACCGCCTTGTCCGAATAAGACACGATGAGAGTACGCCTTTAAATACCCGGAAGTAGAACCACCGGAAGTGGAAGCCTCTGAATCTCGTATGCGAATGTAGCTCCTTTAACGTAGATGATTTTAACCTGTTTTCATAGCGAATCATTCATTGTATAATAATGTCTGTCAATGCCGCATACACAATGCCGCATACACAATCTGCTTATGTAAAATCAATACGTAAATGTCTGTCAGTGCCGCGGCGTGGTCTAGTGGTAGAGCGTCCGCCTTGCATGCGGAAGGTCGTGGGTTCAATCACCGGCCGGGTCAAACCAAAGACTTTAAAAAAGGTACTAGGAGTTTCTTCGCTTGTTGCTCAGCATTTAGAGGAGAGTTCTAGGTCTGGTCGTGTTGGTCAATGCCGTATACATAATCTGCCTATGTAAAATCAATACGTAAGTGTCTTTCAATGCCGCATACGCAATCTGCCTATGTAAAATCAATACGTTAGTGTCTGTCAATGCCGCATACACAATCTGCCTATGTAAAATCGATACGTAAGCGTCTGTCAATGCCGAATACGCAATCTGCCTATGTAACATCAATACGTAGGTGTCTTTCAATGCCGCATACGCAATCTGCCTATGTAAAATCAATACTGAGTGCCTGTCAATGCCGCATAGGCAAAATGCCTATGTAAATTCAATACATTAGTGTCTGTCAATGTCGCATATACAATCTTCCTAGTGTCTTTCAATACCGCATACACAATCTGCCTATGTAGAGTCAATACATAAGCGTCTGTCAATGCCACATACACAATCTGCCTATGTAAAATCAATACATAAGCGTCTGTCAATGCCGCATACACAATCTGCCTATGTACAATCGATACGTAAGTGTCTGTCAATGCCGAATACGCAATCTGCCTATGTAAAATCAATACGTTAGTGTCTGTCAATGCCGCATACGCAATTTGCCTAAGTAAAATCAATACATAAGTGTTTGTCAATGCCGCATATGCAATCTGTCTATGTAAATTCAATACATAAGTGCCTGTCAATGCTGCATACGCAAAATACCTATATAAAATCAATACATTGGTGTTTGTCAATGCTGCATATACAATCTGCCTAGAGTCTGTCAATGTCGCATACACAATCTGCCTATGTAAAATCAATACATAAGTGTCTGTCAATGCCGCATACACAATCTGTCTATGTAAAAGCAATACGTAAGTTTCTGTCAATGTTGCATACACAATCTGCCAAGGTAAAAGCAATACGCAAGTGCCTGTCAATGCCGCATACACAATCTGCGTATGTTAAAGCAATACGTAAGTGCCTGTCAATGCCGCAAACACAATCTGCCAATGGTGTCTGTCAATGCCGCACACACAATCTGCTAATGGTGTCTTTCAATGTCGCATACACAATCAGCCAATGTAAAAACAATACGTTAGTGTCAGCCAATGCAGCATACACAATCTGCCAATGGTGTCTGTCAATGCCGCATACACATTCTGCCAATGTAAAAACAATACGTTAGTGTCTGTCAATGCCGCATACACAATCAGCCAATGGTGTCTGTCAATGCCGCATACACAATCTGCCACTGGTGTCTGTCAATGCCGCATACACACTCTGCCAATGTAAAAACAATACGTTAGTGTCTGTCAATGCCGCATACACAATCAGCCTATGTAAAAACAATACGTTAGTGTCTGTCAATGCTGCATACACAATCAGCCAATGTAAAAACAATATGTTAGTGTCTGTCAATGCCGCATACACAATCTGCCAATGGTGTCTGTCAATGCCGCATACACAATCTGCCAATGTAAAAGCAATACGTTAGTGTCTGTCAATGCAGCATACACAATCTGCCAATGGTGTCAGTCAATGCCGCATACACAATCTGCCTATGTGCCACATACACAATCTGCCTATGTAAAATCAATACATAAGTGCCTGTCAATGCCGCATACACAATCTGCCTATTTAAAATCAATACATTAATTTTTTTAAATGCCGCATACACAATTTGCCTAGTGTCTGTCAATGCCGAATACACAATCTGACTAGTGTCTGTTAATGCAGCATACGCAATCTGCATATGTAAAATTAATAGATAAGTGTCTGTCAATGCTGTATACATAATCTGCCTATTGTCTGTCAATACCGCATACACAATCTGTCAAGTGTCTGTCAATGCCGCATACACACTCTGCCTATGTAAAATCAATACATAAGTGTCTGTCAATGCCACACACACAATCTGCCTATGTAAAATCAATACATAAGTGTCTGTCAATGCCGCATACACAATCTGCCTATGTAAAATTAATACACTAGTGCCTGTCAATGCCGCATACACAATCTGCCTATTTAAAATCAATACATAAGTTTTTGTAAATGCCGCATACACATTTTGCCTAGTGTCTGTCAATGCCGAATACACAATCTGACTAGTGTCTGTTAATGCAGCATACGCAATCTGCATATGTAAAATTAAAAGATAAGTGTCTGTCAATGCTGCATACATAATCTGCCTATTGTCTGTCAATACCGCATACACAATCTGTCAAGTGTCTGTCAATGCCGCATACACACTCTGCCTATGTAAAATCAATACATAAGTGTCTGTCAATGCCGCACACACAATCTGCCTATGTAAAATCAATACATAAGTGTCTGTCAATGCCGCATACACAATCTGCCTATGTAAAATTAATACACTAGTGTCTGTCAATGCCGCATACACAATCTGCCTATGTAAAATCAATACATAAGTGTCTGTCAATGCCGCACACACAATCTGCCTATGTAAAATCAATACATAAGTGTCTGTCAATGCCGCAGACACACTCTGCCTATGTAAAATCAATACATAAGTGTCTGTCAATGCCGCACACACAATCTGCCTATGTAAAATCAATACATAAGTGTCTGTCAATGCCGCATACACAATCTGCCTATGTAAAATCAATACGTAAATGCCTGATAATGCCGCAGATACAATTTGATAACGCGTTTCAATATTTTGACGAAATACAAAAATGGCATGTCCATTATAGAAAACATAATTAGCAATGCATTGTAAATCATATGTTCATCCAAATATCAAGATTTAGTTGTTTGAAGTCATATAAGCTTAACATTTCATTCGATAAAATGTTACCTGACCAATATCTTTAACATTTAAAGATTTCATATCAGGAACAGTGAATATTAGAAAAACAATATTACACTATTTACAAATAGACCAAAAGTTTATCTAGATTTAGATTGTTTAAGCATCAAAGTACAATGCATAGCGGTGCTTTGAATAACTATGCCCTGACAGAGGGGAAACAGCTGCCTGTACGTGCTTAATAAGTATATTGTATAGATTCCGGGGTATCCGAGATTAGGTTAATATAATAACAGCTAATTGCTGCTCTGTTCAACAGAAATAGTTCATTTGTATTTAATTTTTAAATTTTCCAGCGAGAGTTGGAACCGCTACGAAATAGCAGGAATTGCAACGGGAATAGCAGCATGGGTCGGCATTCTGATTGTATTCATGCTTTGTACATTGCCAAGACCTATCTTGTTTATAAAGAGAAAGATAAGTGAGTTTTATTTTCTTTATTACAATTCATACAAACCGGCAGGAGTTAATTAAAATGTTTGCTAAGTAGACATGTGAAGATAGTATGCCTACTTATTCAACAATTCCTACAAACCTGCAGGAGTTAATTAAAATGTTTGCTAAGTAGACATGAGAAGATAGTATGCCTACTTATTCCACAATTCCAAAGATGCAGAAATACCATACATGTATATTATACGTGATAATGAATAATGGTAGATCGAAGCAAATTTCCTAATACTTATTTCATTGAATTTCCACCTCAAAATCTTGTTATCAGCTATCAAAACAAACAATATGAAAATATCAAAATATATATTATATAGTATTCCATAATATTGTGTTTACTCCTTCATTGTTTTTAAATACATAGAAGGTTTAGACTCGTTTTGAATTATGGTTAGTATATTAGCCATAAAGGTAGTGCATAGCTAAAGTTACCCTTTCTTATTGCTAGATAAGTGGAGATCGTGGTCCAATGGTAAAGCATCGAACCCAGGATTGGATGGTCGTGGGTTCGACCCTTTTCATACGGCCACGCGTGGTGTCCTTGAGCACGACACCATTTCCGGATATGCTTAGTACTGGTTCTTATGACCCAGGAAGACTTCGAGCGTGATTTGTTTTATAAGTTGTAATAACTTGTTTCACAATCGAAGTAAATTAAATAAGTTTAAACTATGTAAACTAGTTGCTAGATACACAGTTTAATGAAGGAGATACACTATTTGTTTTATAGTGGTGCATATTAATGTTTGTTTAAAAGTGGTGTGTACTTCTTTTATTGTTATGGTGCATCCTTCTGTTTGTTTTAAAGTGGTGTATACTTCTGTTTGTTTTATAGTGGTGCATCCTTCTGTTTGTTTTAAAGTGGTGTATACTTCTGTTTGTTTTATAGTGGTGTATACTTCTGTTTGTTTTATAGTGGTGCATACTTCTGTTTGTTTTAAAGTGGTACATACTTCTGTTTGTTTTATAGTGGTGCATACTTCTGTTTGTTTTAAAGTGGTGCATACTTCTGTTTGTTTTATAGTGGTGTATACTTCTGTTTGTTTTATAGTGTATATTTACCCAACATTTATTTCCAGAGATGGAGAACTGGTTCATGAGTAAGGATATGACTAGTTGGTTTATATGTTCTGTTTTAAATCAGTATTTTTTTTATCTTCTCAGAAGGACACTGTATCACCTAACGTACACGCATTTTGTAATGATTTAAGGTTCGGGTGAAGGTCGCTTATAAGGACACTGTATCACCTAACGTACACGCATTTTGTAATAATTTAAGGTTCGGTTGATGGTCGCTTATAAGGACACTGTATCACCTAACGTACACGCAGTTTGTAATAATTTAAGGTTCGGTTGATGGTCGCTTATAAGGATACTGTATCCCCTAACGTAAACGCATTTTGTAATGATATAAGGTTCGGGTGATGGTCGCTTATAAGGACACTGTATCACCTAACGTACACGCATTTTGTAATGATTTAAGGTTCGGTTGATGGTCGCTTATAAGGACACTGTAACACCTAACGTACACGCATTTTGTAATGATTTAAGGTTCGGGTGATGGTCGCTTATAAGGACACTGTATCACCTAACGTACATGCATTTTGTAATGATTTAAGGTTCGGGTGATGGTCGCTTATAAGGACACTGTATCACCTAACGTACACGCATTTTGTAATGATTTAAGGTTCGGGTGATGGTCGCTTATAAGGACACTGTATCACCTAACGTACACGTATTTTGTAATGATTTTAGGTTCGGGTGATGGTCGCTTATAAGGACACTGTATCACCTAACGTACACGCATTTTGTAATGATTTAAGGTTCGTGTGATGGTCGCCTATAAGGCTACTGTATCACCTAACGTACACGCATTTTGTAATGACTAAAGGTTCGGGTGATGGTCGCTTATAAGGACACTGTATCACCTAACGTACACGCATTTTGTAATAATTTAATGTTCGGGTGATGGTCCTTATAAGGATACTGTATCCCCTAACGTACACGCATTTTGTAATAATTTAAGGTTCGGGTGATGGTCGCTTATAAGAATACTGTATCACCTAACGTACACGCATTTTGTAATAATTTAAGGTTCGGGTAATGGTCCTTATAAGGACACTGTAGCACCTAACGTACACGCATTTTGTAATGATTTAAGGTTCGGGTGATGGTTGCTTATAAGGACACTGTATCACCTAACGTACACGCATTTTGTAATAATTGAAGGTTCGGGTGATGGTCGCTTATAAGGATATTGTATAACTTAACGTACACGCATTTTGTAATAATTTAAGGTTCGTGTGATGGTCGCCTATAAGGCTACTGTATCACCTAACGTACACGCATTTTGTAATAATTTAAGGTTCGGGTGATGGTTGCTTATACTGATACTGTATCGCCTAACGTACATGTATTTTGTAATAATTTATGGTTCGGGTAATGGTCGCTTATAAAGATACTGTTTAACCTAACGTACACACATTCTGTAATAATTTATGGTCCAGGTAATGGTCGCTTATAATGATACTGTATCACCTAACGTACACACATTTTGTAATAATTTTAGGTTCGGGTAATGGTCACATTGTATCACCTAACGTACACGCATTTTGTAATAATTTAAGGTTCGGGTAATGGTCGCTTTGTATCACCTAACGTTTACGCATTTTGTAATAATTTAAGGTTCGGGTAATGGTCGCATATAAAGATACAGTATTTAAGGTTCGGATAATGGTCGCTTATAAAGATACTGTATCACCTGACGTACACGCATTTCAAAATCATTTAAGGTTCGGATAATGGTCGCTTATAAGGATACTGTATTACTTAACGTACACGCATTTTGCAATCATTTAAGTTTCGGGTAATGGTGCTTATAAGGAGAGGTATCACCTAACGTACACGCATTTTGTAATAATTTAAAGTTCGGGTGATGGTCGCTTATAAGGATACTGTATCACCTAACGTACAAGCATTTTGTAATACTTTAAGGTTCGGGTGATGGTCGCTTATAAGGATATTGTATCACCTAACGTACACGAACTTTGTAATAATTTAAGGTTCGGGTGACGGTCGTTTGTAAGGATACTGTATCACTTAACGTACACGCATTTGGTAATAATTCAAGGTTCGGGTAATGGTCGCTTATAAGGATACTGTATCACCTAACATACACGCATTTTGTAATAATTTTAAGGTTCGGGTGATGGTCACTTATAAGGATACTGTATCACCTAACGTACAAGCATTTTGTAATACTTTAAGGTTCGGGTGATGGTCGCTTATAAGGATACTGTATCACCTAACATACATGAATTTTGTAATAATTTAAGGTTCTGGTCACGGTCGCTTGTAAGGATACTGTATCACCTTACGTACACGCAGTTTGTAATAACTTAAGGTTCGGGTAATGGTCGCTTATAAGGATACTGTATCACCTAACGTACACGCATTTTGTAATCATTTACGTTCAGGTAATGAGCGCTTTGTATCACCTAACGTACACGCATTTTGTAATAATTTAAGGTCCCGGTAATGGTTGCTTTGTATCACCTAACGTACACGCATTTTGTAATAACTTAAGGTTCGGGTAATGGTCGCTTATAAGGATACTGTATCACCTAACGTACACGCATTTTGTAATCATTTACGTTCAGGTAATGAGCGCTTTGTATCACCTAACGTACACTCATTTTGTAATAATTTAAGGTCCGGGTAATGGTTGCTTTGTATCACCTAACGTACACGCATTTTGTAATAATTTAAGGTTAAGGTCATGGTCGCTTATAAGGATACTGTATAACCTAACGTATACGCATTTTGTAATAATTTAAGTTTCGGGTCATGGTCGCTTATAAGGATACTGTATAACCTAACGTACACGCATTTTGTAATAATTTAAGGTTCGGGTAATGATTGTTAATAAGGATACTGTAACACTTAACGTTCACAGATTTTGTAATAATCGATGGTGTGGGTGATAGTTGCTTATAAGGATACTGTAGCACCTAACGTACACGCATTTAGTAATAATTTAAGTTTCGGGTAATGGTCGCTTATAAGGATACTGTATCACCTAACGTACACGCATTTTGTAATAGTTTATGGTTCGGGTAATGGTCTCTTATAAAGATACTGTTTCACCTAATGTACACTCATTTTTGTAATAATTTAAGGTTTTGGTAATGGTCTCTTATAAGGATACTGTATCACCTAACGTACACGCATTTTGTAATAATTTATGATTCGGGTAATGGCCGCTTATTAGGATACTGTTTTACCAAACGTACACGCATTTTGTAATAATTTAAGGTTCGGCTAATGGTACTGATAAGGATACTGTATCACCTAACGTACACGCATTTTGTAATAATTTATGTATCGGGTAATGGCCGCTTATAAGGATACTGTTTTACCAAACGTACACGCTTTTTGTAATAATTTAAGTTTCGGGTAATGGTTCTTATAAGGATACTGTATCACCTAACGTAAACATATTTTGTAATAATTTATTGTTCGGGTAATGGTACTTATTAGGATATTGTTTTACCTAACGTACACGCATTTTGTAATCATTTAAGATTCGAGTAATGGACTTTGTATCACCTAACGTACACGCATTTTGTAATCATTTAAGATTCGAGTAATGGACTTTGTATCACCTAACGTACATGCATTTTGTAATAATTGATGGTTAGGGTTATGGTCGCTTATAAGAATACTGTATAACCTAACGGACACGCATTTTGTTATAATTTAAGGTTTGGGTAATGATCGATAATGAGGATACTGTATCACTTAACGTACACGCATTTTGTAATAATTTAAGGTTCAGGTAATGGTCGCTTATAAGGATACTGTATCACCTAACGTACACGCATTTGTAATAATTAATGGTTCGGGTAATGGTCGCTTATAAGGATACTGTTTCACCTAATGTACACGCATTTTGTAATAATTTATGATTCGGGTATTGGCCGCTTATAAGGATACTCTTTTACTTAACGTACACACATTTTGTAATAATTTATGGTTCGGGTAATGGCCGCTTATAAGGATACTGTTTTACCTAACGTACACGCATTTTGTAATAATTTAAGGTTCGGGTCATGGTCGCTTATAAGGATACTGTATCACCAAACGTACATGCATTTTGTAATAATTTATGTTTCGGGTAATGGCGGCTTATAAGGATACTGTATCACCTTACGTACACGTTTTTTGTAATAATTTAAGGTTCGGATAATGGTGGCTTATAAGGATACTGTTTCACCTAACGTACACGCATTTTGTAATAATTTAAGGTTCGGATAATGGTGGCTTATAAGGATACTGTTTCACCTAACGTACACACATTTTGTAATAATTTATGGTTTGGGTAATGGTCGCTTATAAGGATACTGTATCACCTAACGTACACACATTTTGTTATCATTTAAGGTTCGGGTAATGGTCGCTAAACTTTAATGTCAGTATATTGCTATGTTCTGTTATTGGGTTAAGGTATATATTGTAACTCTAACACTGTATAAACGGTTGAATGGAACAAAAATTAAGCCCCGTGCACATGCATTATTGGTATATATGCAAATTTGCCTACTGGAGTAAATATGGTTATGTGAGCGCATTTATGCACATGAGTAAACTCCATATGAAAGGTTCACCTAGTGGGACCAAAGTGCAAATTAACCTTTACATGCGTTTAAAAGTAAGGTGTAAGTATTTCTCTTCATGTTTTGCTAACGTAAGTGTTCTTCTATATAATACTTACAAGATCGCAGTTTTGATACCGAGTTGATTACTTGTGTTCATGTTCAGAACCTTTCAATATTTTAGATTTGTATGTAGTAAATTATACTTCATTAGCATTCAATAAAGCGGAGCGATAGTGCAGTGGTAGAGAGTTGGCCACCAACATTAGATGCTACGGGCTCGATCCTCGGCTCAAGCCGGTGCCTCTCAAAAACAACACTTACTGGTTCTATACATCTGGGCTTACTTGTCATTCAAACAGAGACAAACTAGTATAAATTAAAGTTGTTGAAGATATTATGCATCTCTACCATTCCTTTAAAGACCAGAAATATAAATTTGTACGTTTTAGTGTTCATGATTGGAACAAAGGCAAATGTAGTTCGGTTCCGGTGGTTCAGTAGGAGAATGTCATTCTCGGAATCGAATGGCGCCGGGTTTGATTCCTGGGCATTTCACTAATGTCTTCAATGCTTAGTACTGGTTCTCAAAGAGTCTATTTCAGCGATATGGATCCTTTTAACATGTCGTAAAAAACATTCAGTGAGCTTAGATGGTTCACTAATTCGGCGTCAACATCTGACTAACGAAAATAATTGAAATAATTCAACGATTAAGATCGGTTAGTGCAACATGTGTGTGCTCAAATAATGTCATTTGACAATAAAACTGCGATTCTAACCACGTATTGTCTTCGCACACAAAGCGACATCTACTTCGTCAGCATTGACATGATTGTCGTCATCACCGTTGTTGATATTTGCTACTATTCGTTGTACACGAAGGTCACATTTATCACGCAGGACATCATTTACTTCAATCAACGTACACGCAAACACAGCATCAGCCTCTAGGCGTTTCTGTCGGCATATCTACCTACTGTCAAGACGTGCAAAGGAGTTATCGATTGTCAATCTAGATCTGTTAAGGCGATTGTTGAAATGTTACGAACATTCGCCAGGTTAATACGTTAGTGGCTATACAAAATCAATAGGAACATGGCCATTGCTGGTTCCTTGTCACCTTGTCAGACTGACGAAACTTCAGTTGAGGAAAAGCAAAGACTTTGCCAAGAATTTCATTGTTGACTCTTTCCAGTCAGCCAACATTGATTGCACGAAATATGTATTTATGATGACAAACTCCTTTTAAAAACAACGATTGATATATCTTCCTGTTAAGGATCGGTAAGTCAGTGTCATCAATTGCTCCACCACAATTTAAAAAGTCAAAGCATCTGGCCCGCAATGACGGTTTTCTGATCGTCTCTACTTCGAACTTCGAACTGCGACGAACTCTTCGAGGATATTTTTAAATAAAGCCTCAAACACTTTGTGGACAACACCAAACTGATTGCCTAACAGTTATATACTCATTACAGGAAGCAAACTGTTCTATACTCATTACAGGAAGCAAGCTGTTCTATATTCATGACAGGAAGCAAATGGTACTATATTCATCTCAGGAAGCAAACTGTTCTATATTCATCTCAGGAAGCAAACTGTTCTATACTCATCTCAGGAAGCAAACTGTTCTATACTCATTACAGGAAGCAAACTGTTCTGTACTCATCTCAGGAAGCAAACTGTTCTATACTCATTACAGGAAGCAAACTGTAATATACTCATCTCAGGAAGCAAACTGTAATATACTCATCTCAGAAAGCAAACTGTTCTGTACTCATCTCAGGAAGTAAACTGTTCTATACTCATTACAGGAAGCAAACTGTTCTATATTCATTACAGGAAGCAAACTGTTCTGTACTCGTTTCAGGAAGTAAACTGTTCTATACTCATTACAGGAAGCAAACTGTTCTATACTCATCTCAGGAAGCAAACTGTAATATACTCATCTCAGGAAGCAAACTGTTCTATACTCATTACAGGAAACAAACTGTTCTGTACTCATCTCAGGAAGTAAACTGTTCTATACTCATTACAGGAAGCAAAATGTTCTATACTCATCTTAGGAAGCAAATGGTACTCTATTCATCTCAGAAAGCAAACTGTTCTATACTCATTACAGGAAGCAGACTGTAATATACTCATCTCAGGAAGCAAACTGTTCTATACTCATTACAGGAAGCAAACTGTTATGTACTCATCTCAGGAAGCAAACTGTTCTATACTCATTACAGGAAGCAAACTGTAATATACTCATCTCAGGAAGCAAACTGTAATATACTCATCTCAGGAAGCAAACTGTTCTGTACTCATCTCAGGAAGTAAACTGTTCTATACTCATTACAGGAAGCAAACTGTTCTATACTCATCTCAGGAAGCAAACTGTAATATATTCATCTCAGGAAGCAAACTGTTCTATACTCATTACAGGAAGCAAACTGTTCTGTACTCATCTCAGGAAGTAAACTGTTCTATACTCATGTCAGGAAGCAAACTGTTCTATACTCATTACAGGAAGCAAACTGTTCTGTACTCATCTCAGGAAGTAAACTCTTCTATACTCATTACAGGAAGCAAACTGTTCTATACTCATCTTAGGAAGCAAATGGTACTATATTCATCTCAGGAAGCAAACTGTTCTATACTCATTACAGGAAGCAAACTGTTCTATACTCATCTCAGGAAGCAAACTGTTCTATACTCATTACAGGAAGCAAACTGTAATATACTCATCTCAGGAAGCAAACTGTTCTATACTCATTACAGGAAGCAAACTGTTCTATACTCATTACAGGAAGCAAACTGTGCTATACTCATTACAGGAAGCAAACTGTTCTATACTCATTACAGAAAGCAAACTGTAATATACTCATTACAGAAAGCAAACTGTAATATACTCATCTCAGGAAGCAAACTGTTCTATCCTCATTACAGGAAGCAAACTGTGCTATACTCATTACAGGAAGCAAACTGTAATATACTCATCTCAGGAAGCGAACTGTTCTATACTCATCACAGGAAGCAAACTGTTCTTTACTCATCTCAGGAAGCAAACTGTGCTATACTCATTACAGGAAGCAAACTGTGCTATACTCATTACAGGAAGCAAACTGTAATATACTCATCTCAGGAAGCAAACTGTTCTATACTCAATACAGGAAGCAAAATGTGCTATACTGATTACAGGAAGCAAACTGTAATATACTCATCTCAGGAAGCAAACTGTGCTATACTCATTACAGGAAGCAAACTGTTCTATACTCATCTCAGGAAGCAAACTGTTCTATACTCATTACAGGAAGCAAACTGTAATATACTCATCTCAGGAAGCAAACTGTTCTATACTCATTACAGGAAGCAAACTGTTCTATACTCATCTCAAGAAGCAAACTGTTCTATACTCATCTCAGGAAGCAAACTGTTCTATACTCATTACAGGAAGCAAACTGTAATATACTCATCTCAGGAAGCAAACTGTTCTATACTCATTACAGGAAGCAAACTGTTCTATACTCATCTCAGGAAGCAAACTGTTCTATACTCATTACAGGAAGCAAACTGTTCTGTACTCATCTCAGGAAGCAAACTGTTTTGTACTCATCTCAGGAAGCAAACTGTTCTATACTCATTACAGGAAGCAGACTGTAATATACTCATCTTAGGAAGCAAATGGTACTATATTCATCTCAGGAAGCAAACTGTTCTATACTCATTACAGGAAGCAGACTGTAATATACTCATCTCAGGAAGCAAACTGTTCTATACTCATTACAGGAAGCAAACTGTTATGTACTCATCTCAGGAAGCAAACTGTTCTATACTCATTACAGGAAGCAAACTGTTCTATACTCATCTTAGGAAGCAAATGGTACTCTATTCATCTCAGAAAGCAAACTGTTCTATACTCATTACAGGAAGCAGACTGTAATATACTCATCTCAGGAAGCAAACTGTTCTATACTCATTACAGGAAGCAAACTGTTATGTACTCATCTCAGGAAGCAAACTGTTCTATACTCATTACAGGAAGCAAACTGTAATATACTCATCTCAGGAAGCAAACTGTAATATACTCATCTCAGGAAGCAAACTGTTCTGTACTCATCTCAAGAAGTAAACTGTTCTATACTCATTACAGGAAGCAAACTGTTCTATACTCATCTCAGGAAGCAAACTGTAATATATTCATCTCAGGAAGCAAACTGTTCTATACTCATTACAGGAAGCAAACTGTTCTGTACTCATCTCAGGAAGTAAACTCTTCTATACTCATGTCAGGAAGCAAACTGTTCTATACTCATTACAGGAAGCAAACTGTTCTGTACTCATCTCAGGAAGTAAACTGTTCTATACTCATTACAGGAAGCAAACTGTTCTATACTCATCTTAGGAAGCAAATGGTACTATATTCATCTCAGGAAGCAAACTGTTCTATACTCATTACAGGAAGCAAACTGTTCTATACTCATCTCAGGAAGCAAACTGTTCTATACTCATTACAGGAAGCAAACTGTAATATACTCATCTCAGGAAGCAAACTGTTCTATACTCATTACAGGAAGCAAACTGTTCTATTTTCATTACAGGAAGCAAAATGTGCTATACTCATTACAGGAAGCAAACTGTTCTATACTCATTAAAGGAAGCAAACTGTGCTATACTCATTACAGGAAGCAAACTGTAATATACTCATCTCAGGAAGCGAACTGTTCTATACTCATTACAGGAAGCAAAATGTGCTATACTCATTACAGGAATCAAACTGTTCTATACTCATTACAGAAAGCAAACTGTAATATACTCATTACAGAAAGCAAACTGTAATATACTCATCTCAGGAAGCAAACTGTTCTATACTCATTACAGGAAGCAAACTGTGCTATACTCATTACAGGAAGCAAACTGTAATATACTCATCTCAGGAAGCGAACTGTTCTATACTCATTACTGGAAGCAAACTGTTCTTTACTCATCTCAGGAAGCAAACTGTGCTATACTCATTACAGGAAGCAAACTGTGCTATACTCATTACAGGAAGCAAACTGTAATATACTCATTACAGGAAGCAAACTGTAATATACTCATCTCAGGAAGCAAACTGTTCTATACTCAATACAGGAAGCAAAATGTGCTATACTGATTACAGGAAGCAAACTGTAATATACTCATCTCAGGAAGCAAACTGTGCTATACTCATTACAGGAAGCAAACTGTTCTATACTCATCTCAGGAAGCAAACTGTTCTATACTCATTACAGGAAGCAAACTGTAATATACTCATCTCAGGAAGCAAACTGTTCTATACTCATTACAGGAAGCAAACTGTTCTATACTCATCTCAAGAAGCAAACTGTTCTATACTCATCTCAGGAAGCAAACTGTTCTATATTCATTACAGGAAGCAAACTGTAATATACTCATCTCAGGAAGCAAACTGTTCTATACTCATTACAGGAAGCAAACTGTTCTATACTCATCTCAGGAAGCAAACTGTTCTATACTCATTACAGGAAGCAAACTGTTCTGTACTCATCTCAGGAAGCAAACTGTTTTGTACTCATCTCAGGAAGCAAACTGTTCTATACTCATTACAGGAAGCAGACTGTAACATACTCATCTTAGGAAGCAAATGGTACTATATTCATCTCAGGAAGCAAACTGTTCTATATTCATCTCAGGAAGCAAACTGTATATACTCATTACAGGAAGCAAATTGTTCTATACTCAACTCAGGAAGCAAACTGTTCTATACTCGTCACAGGAAGCAAACAGTTCTATATTCATCTCAAGAAGCAAACCAATAAAGTTGATTCTCTACATCGATGGCCTCTCGAACAATATTATCATGTAGATACAAGCTGGCTTCAAGGGCATATGTAATCAGACGTCTGCCTCTTCATTCTGAAGTGTTCAGTCCATTGTTCGCCACCAAAGTCCCCACAACCACAAGGTCCGCGTACCAATAATCGGATTTAGGTCTGCTCCATATTATTTTTTCATATCCAAATCAAACAGCAAAATATAAATCTATGCAAATGGAAACACTATGTGTCTTTTGAATCTAAAGAGTCCGTCCAGTTTGATTGCAATGAGGTTTTAATCTAGTCTTCCAAGTCATGTGAACGCTTGGTAAAACCCTAATGTATATTTTGTGCATGTCAACGGGGCTTAAGATTACGCTACGAACACTTTATAATGTATGGTCCTTCTAAAATAACTTGGGTCTAATCATCATAATTATATGTGTGTATGTGCTCCGTGTTTTGGAGTGAAATAATTTTAGAAATATATTATTTGAATTATTGTCGTTTGTAAATTGTTTTCATAACATTATTATAATAATGATACCGTTTTTAAAATATTCAATCACGACTTATTGGGACATGCTTAAGATGGTTTTATTTTCCATTTAAACAATTGGTGTTTCTTCATTGAATTCTAGCCCTGGTGTGTTTCTAACACTCATTTATCGAGATGATCAAATAAATATATTCATTTATTGATACTACCATATGTTATAAAATAAAACGCTGTTTTTCTTGTTGTAAACATGAAGTAGTTATGTTTGGTATAAACTACCTATAATTACAATTGTGTTTATTTTCAGGCAAGATGAGACAAATTTCAAAAATTCATCCGGACGATCATTAGTATGCACACCAGAAAAATGCATATCATGTTACTTTATTTTTTAAAATCTTTATTTGAAATATAAATTGTATGTCTAATTGATTTAATTTTTTAATTGAATGCCAAATTGCATATTATGTAACTTGAATGTTCTAAATTTGGTTACTAATTTGAGCCCTATGGAAAATGTAATAGTGGCGAGACACGTTACAAATCATTAACCTGTTTACAATAGCCAGGCCAGTCTACGTACCTTGGAGTAATCACGTTATTTGCGTCCATTTCCGTTGGTCATTAAATAATATGCCATGCACGTATTAATCTTTTAGTACGTTTTAAAAAAGTTTTAATGTTTGTCTTATCTTCAAGATATAGGTAAGCACAGCCTTGTGAAAGCACTTTAAACTAATAAATAAATATTGAAGCCTGAACAAGCATTATGACACCATACAGATATGTAAACAATGTTAAATTTTGATGCAGGAAATACGTGCCAGAATGGGACTGAGCGTGAGTGTCTTCACTTCTTGTTGATAATCAATCGGAATTCCTCTATAATATTTGCAGATTTGTATTGCATTTGGGGCTGCAAGGCTATAAATTGTCAATAAAGCGATTTGTTTAAAAAATATCGTCTTAGTCCCAGTAAATGAAACAAAGGCTTGATACGGCCCATGTTACACATATTACACGAAATCAAAGATTCTAGTTTAAAACGTTCAAAACCTTTACAACAAGCAAGATTGGCCATCTTTCTGGTAACAGAAAATTTATTACCATATATACAAAAAACTGTTATTGAAACAAGCTATAAATATGAACATTCTATAGTCTTAATTAAAACTTTGATAATATAGAGCATGGAAAAGGTTTTTGGAAATTTAATAGTTCATTACTTACTTATATAGATTATTTAAACTTGATAAATTGAAAGATTGAGGAATTAAAACAACAATATTCTGTTCCTATTCATAACAAAGAAAATTTAAATAACATTCAATATGTAATTAATGGCCATCTTTTCTTACAAACCCTACTCATGGAAATAAGAGGACAAACAATTTCAAAAAGAAGTCATAAAAAAATAGAGATAACATAGAAAGAGAGATATTTCATAGAATAAACATATTTAAAAAATCATTAAACAATCAAAACATTGAAGAATTGGATAGCTTAAAAATAGAATTAAATTGTATAAGGACACAAAAATTCAAAGGAAATATTTTAAGAGCTAGAGTAAAATGGATAGAAAAAAAAACTTTTTAAACAAAACAATCTCTCATTGAAACAAACAATGGTGAAATAGTATATGAACAAACGGAAATTCTCAAAGAAACACAAAAATATTAAAAAAAAATTTTATTCAAATAATGACTCTAATTTAAAAGGATATTAATTTAACAGATGAAGTTAATGCAGCGATTACTCAAAAACTGTCAAGGTAAAATTATATACCAAGAGTTAACATACGGTAAAAGACCGCAGTCCTGGCAGCGACGGATATACTACAAGTTTCTGTAAGGTATTTTGGAAACAATTAGGTCATTTTGTGTTAAGATCAATCAATTACAGTTCCGAAAATGGTCAAATGTCAATTACCCAGAGACAGGGCATTATCACACGCAAACCAAAAGAGAATAAACCTAAACAATTTCTTAAAAATTGGCGTCTTATTACATTATTGAACACAGTATATAAGATGGCATCGGGTACTATCTATAGCAGAACGAAATAAAACTGTAACTTTAAGTTAATAGACAGAGATCAAACAAGACTTATTAAAGGAAGATACATAGGAGAAAATAAAAGATTACTGTATGATATTTTGCAGATTACTGAAGAGAAAGAAATTTCAGGACTGATACTCTTGATCGACTTTGAAAAAGCTTTTGACACTTTATCTTGGAACTTTATTTCAAAAACACTACAAGTTTCCAAACTTGGCCCATCAATACAAAATTGGATCAAAACTTTTATAATAATGCACAGTCCATGGTATAGCAAAATGGGTTTTTATCATCTCCTGTCAAGATTGGTCTAGGTTGTCGTCAAGGTGATACCTTATCCCCATATATTTTATCCTTTGTACAGAAATATTAACTTTTAAAATAAAAAATAATAAAAATATTAAAGGTATACAAATAGGAAATACAGAATACAAAATGTCCCAATTTGCTGATGATACCACAATATTACTAGATGAATATGATTCATCGCTTAATCAAACATTGGAAGAATTAGAAAGGTTTACAAAATATTCTGGATTGAGAGTTAATTTTGAAAAAAAAAGTAATTTGGATAGGTAAAAAAAAGTATACAATCGATAAAAACCAAATGGAAACTAACATGGGATAAAACAACTTTTAAATTATTAGGATTAAATTTCCATGTTGATCTGGACAGAATGGTTGATTTGAATAACAAACAGATGTTCTTAAATCATATGCAGAAGTAATAGAAAAGTATGATATAAATTCAGAGTAAGACTTTTTAAAGATGCCAATCTTCTATAATCACATTTTTTTAATTGGCAGACAACGTTTCTTTATGGCAACCGGGTTTAATAAAGGTAAACGATTTATTAATGATTTGATAAATGACAATGGTGCTTTACTTACATTAAAAGAATTTAAAGTAAAATATGCAATTGAAATAAACTTCCTACATTATCAATGAATAGTTATGGCAATAAAAAATTACAAAAATCATAAAAGTAACACAGAACAAATTAATTCATTCAAAAGTAGTACACCTTTTACACCAACACACATAAGTATCATCACAAAAAACAGAAAAGGAACTAATAACTTGTATAAAATCTTAAACTCTAATACAGATAAACCAACAAGCAAGAAAATATTGAATAAAATATATAACATAGCTGAAAATGAATGGAAAATCATATACAGTTTGCCTTTTCAAACGACAAAAGACACATACCTGCAATGGCTTCAAACAAGAATACTCCACATAACTCTAGCAACTTATAAAATCTTTGTAAAAATAAAATTGAAAGAGAGCCCACAAATGTTCATTTTGTCACAGGGAAGTTGAAACACTTGTGCATATTGTAACAGAATAAGATCTTGATTATACTAACTATCTATCTAAATAAGACTTACTTGTGAATACTGCCATTACCAGTAACAACTGTCCGCAGTTGGGTAATTCATTAACTATCATATTAAAAGAATATGACATTAATAAGACTGTTTCTACATGGAACAGAAATAATTATATACATAATCATCCATATTTACTATATATGAACTCACCTTATGCCTATAGATTGAAATATCAACATAAAACCAAATATTGGTTTGACATGAAATCTGGCACTGGGTGGGGTAAACAAAAATATCTAGTATTCAGTTATTATATCTGCATAGTTTAATACTATGTGCAAATTAAATAAAAACCTTAAATTTATATGTTACTTTTAACATAAGTATAGTCAGTCTAAACATGTTCCATTGCCTTTGATTTTAAGGATAAATGAAACTATCATTGAATGACCTTTCAAAAACTCTGTTGCCAGATTTCTGCCGTCAACAAGTCATATTAAAAATATCTGTTTCGGGACTAGTGTAAAGCTTTCCCAACCTATAAATACAAATTATGATGCTAACTTTTCACTAAGAATAATCAAAATAATGTCTTACCTTCAAATAATGCTGTGTATGTTCAAATAGAAAATCGTATTTAAATTTCCCCTCCGTTAAAGGTGCCTGAGAGGGAAGATTTGAAAATATGTCCACCTCAAATATGGCATCTTCATTTAAACTTTATTTTTAGTTTTAATATTAACTTGCATGATTTGCATCTGAACTATAACATTGTGACATCCTTTTCATGCTAACTAATGATATTGAAATTGTGTTTTTATTGTGTTAAATGAACTTGTCATGTACCAAATCTGGCAACATGGCGGACATTTGCCAGATCAGCCAGATTCTGGGAACACGTGCTACGAAATGCACAGTTTTGATTGGTTAACAAGTGCCGGCATCCAGACTTTTTGTCTATATAAACGCTTAGAAACTTCAGATTTCAGCTCATTTTAAGTTCCAGACATCAAGAAAAGCAATTCCATCACTTCCGGTATTTTAACCTTCGTGTGAATAAAGTATTTTATTGACTGTATATCAGATGTATATCTTGTCTTATTAGATAACTAATCATATAAACTGTATAAATCAGCTATATCAAACAATCTTGTTGTTTTCATATTTTGCTCGCCATCTATCTAATAACACGACCTGGAGTGTTACAATATGTTTTGGGACTGTAATGAAACACAAATAACTAATCTTAGTGTCAGCAAACTACTTGAAACAAAACATCTACATGTAGACCTAAATGAAACAAACTTGATATTTGGTTTAAAAGAATTTCATTCTTACAATAAAAATATATCAATACTTGAAATAATTCGATACATATACAGAAGCAGAGTATCAGAAAAACAACTATCAATACAAAGATTACAGAGAAGTATTACATATAATGTATGATATATACGGTATAAAACAATAGCTCTACGAAACAATGATTTAAAAAGATTTGATGACCAATGGTCAATAACCAAACATCTTTTCATCTTCTAAACACTTAAAAGACAATGGAAGCAGGAGGTTTATTTATAAAATATGTTATGGATTAACTTCTTCAAGCTGGTCTTTTTGTCGCATGCAAGACTCACCCCTTCCTATTTATAGTAAATTTCAAGAAGTTATCAACTGGCAATATCAAATTATTATTTTTTAATTTGTAAGAGAGTGTTGTTTGAGTGTTGTGTAATGTTTTCATTATTATGTTATTGTAAAGTGTGCGGTTGGATGGTCCTTCCCGACCCGCAACACACTCATTCACGGGGAGAATAAATTGGTTGCCAAATGGAAACTGAAAAAAAAAGAAACTTAAAATGAAAATAAATAAAAACGAATCTACTTTACATAATAGCCTATTCCATTAATTGTACCATTATGTCACAGAATTTCACATGTTGCGATTGCAACTAAAGGTTGACAAATAGCATCAAACGATATAGGTGATACCTTTGCATCATACAATGCAAATATATATAACACAAAAATATTCTTTTAATAAGCTTCATTACTATTTCGAGTTCTGTAGAAACTCACGGTTCTGGTATTATCGAAATGCCCCATGACATCACTGACCATTTTGGTACATATATACATATACCATTGTGTCACCTTATTTATTTGGCATTCACCAGACGTGTTTGGATTTATAAAAAGGTAGATTTCCCCGGATTAAATGCTGTTATTTCGAATACCGATTTGTCTTTTCTTTATAATCCAAAATGTTACTCAAGTGTATGAAACTTTTTAAACTTCATATCCCTTCCAAGCCTGTGTCTGACCAAATGATAAACCTTGATATGATTCAGACATAAGAAGTACGTCAAGACAACGTAACCGTTAAAACTTAAACCACTTAAAACGAATTCAGCATCAGATTATTTCACTTAAAAGTTAAGAAACAAAGTGAACAATTTTCAAAAATTAAAGAAATGCAAAAGAATGATTACTAATAACATAGATTCCCTCATAATTGAAGAAAAAAACTAATAATCTGGAAACTTTTAAAGAACTTTATCAACTCTAATAGAAATTCAGAAATAATACCTCCGTTGAAAGAAACTGTTCAAAAATGATGAATTTTTTATTCTATCTCGGATGAATACAAGGCAAATTGTTTAAATGATTTTTGTTTTGCATCGATTTGTGCCATTGATGATACATATGCATCATTACCACAATACATTCCTCAAACAGATGCTTCTTTAGAAAATATTGCTATAACTGAGATATTTTGAAGATACTAGATATGAATCAAGCTTATGGCAGCGATATTATAAGCCACAATATTTCAAATGAAATAGTTACAGTTATACCAACTGCTCCATGATGTTATTTTTAATAGAACCTTACGAGAATGTTGCTTTGCAGAATTTGAAATTTGCAAACGTCATACCATTGTTTAAAACAGGATCTGCAAATGTTGCATGTACTTATAGGCCTATTTCTCTATTGAGTTGTATTTTCAAGGACCAGCCTATTTTCTCCTAGGTCAAAAAAAAGTTTATTAACTCATTGATATGTATCACAGAATTTGCCAGGCAGCACACCTAAATAGTATATACGGACCTGTCCAAAGCGGTTGGTATAGTGTGGCACAATGGATTGCGTTTTAAATTAAATGAAACAGTTTTATCTAGGTTATCTAGAAAATAGGGTTTGGCAAGTCTTTTTTAGGACCGCCTTCTTTAAAGAATAACAGCTGGTGCTCCTCGTGGATTTGTTTAATGCTAATTTCAATACATAAAAATGCCATTGCTGATAAAATACTAAGCATCGTTTGATAATTTGCGGATGATAGTTCACTATCAGCATCCACGTCTAATATAGATGATAAGGAAAGTATTCTTAATTATAATTTATATTAATTTCATAATGCTCTCAACGATGGTTAGTTTAATTGAATCTCAATAAAATATAAGTATTGTTTTATATCTTTAAACAAACAAATGTAACGACAAAGAATATATTTTTATAATAATAAGTAAGCATCCAATGAACATCATAAGTAATCGGGACTAACAAATAATCAAAACAGAAAGTGGCACACAAAAGTAGATACAATAACTTCTTCAAAATTTATAATTAAATCAAATTTATATTTCTTACATGCATCAAATTTTAGAGTATACAGCAGTTTTTTGGGATGGTTGTGTTAATTATAAAAAAAAAACAAATATGAAAAAAACTAGAGCTGTCCTGTCGTTCAGACAGCGCGCTCGAGTATTCGAATATTTGTCACAAAAGTAGAAAATTGATTGAGACTGATGACAAATCCAAGCAAACAAGTTATCTTACTTACTAAATTTAGTAGGTCTTATAATTACAATACCTTGTATGAATATTCAATCCAATATATGCAGTGGCTGCTGAGTTGCATATACATTGAGTGGTTGTTGTGATATGTACTTGATGGCACTTGCACGCAAAATTTTAACTAACATTTCTAAGACAAAGAAGTGCCTTAGTTTTTTGTATATTCATGCAAGAGTTATTTCACTTAGTTATTTAAATATGTTTGATGACGGAGAAATATTGTGTGATGTTTAAATCAAATACATTGAGTGATTGGTGATATATGTACTTGATGGTACATGCATGCAAAACTTTAACCATCATTTCAAAGTCAAACAAGGGCAATACTATCATTATATCCATACAAGAGTTATCTAACTTCATTAGTTTAGTAAGTTTGATGACTTGGAAGTCTTGTGTGGAGTTAATATCAAATAAATTGAATGGTTGGTAAGATATAGGCATGGTGGTACTTTCACGCAAAACTTTAACCAGAATTTCTAAGTCAGCCAAGAGCAATAATTTTGCATTATTGTCTTCCAAGAGTTATCTAACCTAGTTATTGTACTAGGTTTGATGACTGGAAAGTATTTGTGAAGTTTCAAGCAACTACATTAAGTGTTTGGTGAGATATAGGCTTGATGACTGGGAAGTCGTGTCTGAAGTCTCAGTCAAAAACGTCGAGTGGTTGGTGAGATATGGACTTGACGCCAAACTTTAACCAGATTTTCTAAGTCAAAGAAGGGCAATTATTTGCATTATTAATGTAAGAGTTATCCAACTTAGTTATTTTAGTACGTTTAATGACTGGAAAGGCTTGTGTAAAGTTTCAAGTCAATACCTGCGATGGTTACTGAGACAAGGACTTGCACGCAAAACTTTAACCAAAGTGTGACGCCGACGCCAAAGCCGACACCCCGTCGAGTAGAATAGCTCTCTATTTTCATCGAATAGTTGAGCTTAAAATATGAAGCTCCTCTCATCGGTACAGGGTCAACTCGTTCACAAATTCAAGTTTTAATCTGGTAGGGATAAGCTTGATTTCGTTGTCAGATCGCAGGAAACTACAAAATACGTTTTTGTAACTTTTTATTTCAATTTAGTCAGTAAAATCAGACATGTTAAAGATACATGAATATTTAATGACAATTTATGTTCATTTAGTTATTGTTGATAGCCTTTAAATGTCTGTGAGAAGTAAGTAGCAGGCAATGCCCATTTAATCTGCGCGTCTCAAAGTGCAATGGCCGGTTTCACGTTTTTGATAAAATATCAGTTTCTCTTGAAATTATTACACAATTAACTCACCAAACACGGTTACAGTCATTGCACCTCTGTAGTTATTGGTAAAAAGTAACATGCAACATAATCAGTATAGATGAAGTGTCAGATTTAAAACCATCAAAATGATATTTTAGTGAAATGTCAACACATGAATTGTTATCAAATATTAAGATAATGTGTACATATATTGATTTATAATCGGACAAAAACAATATACAATATATTCTAAATCAGTATTTACAATTTGATTTAAACGAGTTTAATACAACTTGAATGGCATGTCATTAAATAGGTTAAACATTTGTATTAAAGCTATTTTAAAAAGTAATATAACTAATATTAGTTATTTGGTATGTTACTGACCCCCTACGGAAAAATAGTGGGTCTGTGGAAATTATTAAATCAACATAGTTTTGTTCACAGTATATATTCAAAACTATGTTGCACTACCCCTTGTGGCCTCCTCGTATGAAGGCGGCAACTCCGCGTAACTAGGCGGGGGCCCGGGATAACTGTCATTGACGACTCCATGCAACTCCTCGTCAGTATTTGAAACAATAAATATCTGACTCCCTCTTCTGGAACTCCCGGAATCCCTGCGACGGTGCTTTTTATGAATAGCACAGGAAATAACAAGTCCGACAACAAATGGAAGGATCACAAAAACAATCACGACGAACCAAATACGTGGATTACACGTCACATTTACGGTTATATCAAATGGACTTTTTTCTGGGACGTAGATTACAATACTTTCTTGGGTTCCAATATCTAACGGCGTTGTACAATGGCCACGGTAGCAAGAAAAATCGGCATTCTTTACGTCATACACTTTTCGACGAAGTGAAAATTTTACGCGTATGTCAGACGTCCTCACATACTGGTTTTCAAATAAGAAATAGTACTGGTCAGAATCTGAAGCGGTAAAAATTTTACGTTGAGGTCCTAAACTGCATAGTGACATCGTATAATATTTGTCATAACAGGAGGAACAGTCTGGGTTATTTTTCCACGTTTCTAGATTTGTCTCCCCTTTAATGATATAGAAATCTATAAACCCGCTCGGGCAAACATCAATAGTGACTATCGAATTTTCAAGAAGATAAAATCCCCAGTACTCAAAGTTGTCGTAATCTATTGTTGAATAAAACTGTTTTTCATACAAGAGCGACGAATCTTGTTTTATTTTAGGAGGCGAATGATAAATATACTGCTCAACAGACTCGGTGGAATTGACTGTCACACCTTCACAAAACGTCGGTGAAATTTTGTCAAGTTTGCGCATATCTGTTGGAGACGCCGTAAGTGTTTGCGTCGAAAAATAATGCATTCCAATAGTTGTTCCTATAGCAACGGCTAGTCCGACAACCCAAACCCACGTCAGCCAGATTCTTGTTCTAGCTTCCATTTTGGTTAGACAGAAAAGAAAGAGTATAAGATAGCACCAGCATGCCCCTGTATTACTTGAAGCGGAACTACTTGTTCGCCTTCGGTTATGACTGCTGGATGAACTTGCCGATACAGAATAAAAAGCACTTCCGCCACTAAATCCCCCACTACCTCCGCCTCCACTTGACACCGCTCCAGCACCGTGCGTCATGTTCTACAATGTGATGCAGAAAAGTTTAAAATAAAAATGTTAGAAGTGTCTCAACTTGCGGGTTTCTCTGGTTAGAATAAATCTATGTCAATAGTACATAAGTATGCTATACATGAGATACACTTTCTTAACGTGAAATAAGAATAAATACATTTTGCTCAAGTTAAGATAGTATATTTTTCTGTTTATGTCAATAGGATTTTGAATTTGTTTAAAGCTGATTAACGGCAATAGTGAGGTTTTACATCTTTTTGTCTTATAAGATTACCAGTGGCTGATAGAATGTTTTTTTAAAGATCTAAGAGACGAAAATGATTTTACTTAATAATCTGGAATGCTTGATTTCTGATGCTATCCACTTTCAGCTAGCTGGCAACCCAAAAGTGCAAAGAACTCCTTTATAAGAACGAATGCTCGGTGAAAGTGGTTCAAATCTTGGATCCATTTGACCTGCATTTAAAAGCTTACGATCGTGAATAGTTACCACCTAATAATGTGTAAATGATTTTGAAAGACTTAATGAACCATTATAAATTTAACAAAGTTTAAAAATTAATGCGCGACTTTTATGTGTCATACAATAGCCACGGTCTACGTATCTTGACTGTGACCGAATAGGAGGAAAATGAAGTTTGACGTCGTGTAATCACTGGACTGGTTCACTCTTATTTCCTGTTTGGAAAATTACGTAGACTGGCTTATGTAAGCAGTTTATTGTGTAAAACGTAATCGTAATTGACAGTATAATAAGGAAAATATTTAAAATAAAGCAGCACTGTTACTTTTAGTTGTTTTCTTAGAAATGACAGTTGGCGGTGCCTATTTATTTTTATTTTTGTATATATATTTATTGCACTATTATTTTACAATATATATACAAAATATAGTATTGTTCTAATCAAATAACAATTAAAGTTATTTTTCATATCTATCTCTTTCTTTCGGTCATTCTCCAGTTTTAAAAGGGGGTAGATTGTTTTTGCTACAATTTGCTAGATACTATTGTTTTTTTTATGGGAAATAAGTTGACTAGGTTTAATATGTTAAACAATGTTCTCGATGTTGGGTCTTGTAGTAGTACTAGTTATACACTGATATAACTAAAAAAGTGTAATGTGCCAGGATCCAAATTCTGTGAGTGTCCTTACATTATTGTTATTATGAAAGATTATTTTACATATCATTATCATGTCGTATTAATATAAATATTTAGAGGTTTATGCCATTCTGCTTTAAAAGTATCAATTTTCAGTAACCCATTAACCTTTTTATTAGTCAACTGATTGTAATAATGTTTAAATGTTTAGATAGCTGAATGTATCTTATTTTCGAAACTGAAGAGATTATTAAAATACAAAACCAAACAAATGAAATACAGACAACGGTCACTGCAATTAAATTTACACGATGTTTTTCTCTCGAAAAAAACTGACGGTACCCCTTATATTTGTCCATAATTCCATTTTGAATATTCTTTATATGACTATTATGGTAACATAATACAATTCTAGGAAACTAGGTCAAGAATTATAGAAGCTACATCCTTTTGAAAAACAGACCGAAAATAAATTATTTGGCATTTAATATCTGGATAACAATGATCCCTATGAGTAAACAAGATAAAGGGTCCAAGGCCAAGAAGACCCAGTACGGTGACTTTGATTTTGACATGAGCATATTGTGGAAAATAGATATTAGTAGGTCTCATATTCTCATCTTTATTTTTGTCATAGACCCTTTGAAAGCAAGTGAAATCAGGTGATATATTTAATTGCCATTCAAGGGCAAATAACTCAGTCAACGACAGTTTGGTCGACCATGTTTTCAACATATCAAAGCTTGATTAAAATCGATCATAAACTTAATTTTATTTGAGAAACAAGTTTATTCAATTCAAGTTTATTCAAGTTTATTCAGCAATCGGCAAATTATGCCTTTGGCCATTTACAAAGTTTTACAAAGAAATGTTGCAAAGACAATTCATATTGTAACAAACATATAAAACAAACATTACACAAAAAACAATACATCACATGTACATTAATCCTGCGAAACAATCATACTTTCAAGGGTATTTTTTCTTATAACAAGAGCTTCTGGAATAAATTTTGAAATTTTGAACAACATTTTTTTAATTCTTAGACGACATGATATCTTTAAATTTATTGAGTTTAGGCCAAGCCATGCGGCCTAAATATTTAGTACGAACTTCGTTGTATTTAGTACAACACAGCACGAAATAATATTCTGACTCAACAACATTCTGATTGCAAAGTTTACATAATCTATTGGCACGATCTATACCATTATATCTTCCGGTCTCAATTTCAAGAGAATGTGAACTAAATCTTAAACATATATATCGCTTTAGTAGAGAATCGTTTTTAAATTTGTCAAAATAGTCTTCATGGCAAAATATGTTTTTAAATTTACGTAATGATAACGTTTATGTGAGTTATGTATACTCATACTCCATTCTTGAACAAACTGGTCACGTAATCGCCTTTTAAGTAAAGGGAAATAATTTGCATTGGTCCGAAAGTTTGCCCAACAGCTCCCATTTATGTAATTACATTGGTCAATATAAATGCTGTATATAGGTGAGTTAACATCACTCATTATCTTTAACCAAAATTTTAACGATATTTCCCTACTTATTACAGTTAATGGAAATCGCATTAATTCCCCATAAACAGCATAATTTGACGTTTGTTGACGTACTCCCAAAATATACTTACACAATTTGATATGCAGTTTATCCACTTCTTTATATCATGGAACGTTAATGGGCTGACGAGATACAAACTTCAAGATCCGGATTTCATTAAAAAGTTATCGAACTTTGACATTATTTTCTTGTATGAAACTTGGGCTAACAGTGATTCTGACCTTTAAGTTGATGGATATCCACATTTTAATTATTTTCTTAAATTCCAAAATAAAAGAGCTAGACGCCGTAGTGGGGGTATTGTTGTTTATGTAAAAGACTCTATAAAGCAGGGTATCGAAGTAATACAAAATCATTTTGATACATTGATATGGTTGAAATTAAATAAGCAATTTTTTAACTTTGATAGTGATGTTTTTCTTGCAGGCGTTTATATATGGGTCGAAAATTCACCTGCGTATAATGTTATAAATGAAGATTTATTTCTATTATTGCAAAATGATATAAACACTTATGAGCTTCACGGTCGAGGACTGGAACGCGCGAGTTGGTAACGGTACAAGGAAGGACTATATCGTGTGTGATCGTACAATTGATTTTCTAGATGACGGTGACTACTACCCAGATACACCGCGTAATCGTGCGTCTATGGACAATACCTGTAACTCACATGGGTTGAAATTATTAGATTTGTGTAAATCAAATGCTTTACGTATTGCTAATGGTAGACTTGGTGACGACCATTTAATTGGTTCCTATACTTATGCTAATTATATTGGATCAAGTGTTATTGATTATTTATTATTACATAAACATGATTTTATATGTATTGATGATTTCCATATTGAACCATTTTGTGAATGGTCAGATCATGCAGCGTTAAATTTTAAAATTGTTTGTAATACAGAAGTAACAAAAGAAAAGCGTGATTATGTTTTTACAAGTATCAAATGGAATGATCATTTAAGAGACAATTTTAGGCGAGGAATTATATCCAAACTTCCACTCTTAAATGCAATTACCAAGGGTGCTGATTTTAGCAATAGAAAAATGGTTAATAATTGTGTTTCATCCTTTTCGGAGTTAATAAATGACGTTGCACAGCCATTGTTTAGTAAAAATATAATAATGAAAAATGAATCGTGTACTGTTAAGTCGATTAGAAAGAAAGCTGATTGGTTTGATTTTGAATGTAAGCAAGCGAAGCTATTGTATACTCATTCTTTAAATACATTTAATCAATATAAAAGTAATGAAAATAGAATAGAAATGTGTAACTTAAAGTCAACTTGTAAGACACTTATTAAAAAGAAAAAACGCTGTTACGAATATAAAAATATTAAAGATATTGAAAGATTACGTCATGGTAAACCAAAAGATTTTTGGAAGCTTTTTTTCAAACAAAAATAAATCTAGAAAAATAATAATATTAGTAAAGAAGCTTTTTATGATTATTTTTCTAATCTTACAGTGTAATGAGAAGTTGTCAAGCGCATCAAATGCTGATGCTGAGACTTTTTGTAATGATTATGATTTTAATTCAACTAATTGTTCTTTTGAAGAACTCGATATGCCAATAACTGTGTCAGAAATAGAAAAAATGTATAAAAAGTTTAAAGAAAAATAAAGCCTTTGCTGGTGACCTACTACTAAATGAATATTTTATTGAATCTTGTGATATATTGGCTTCACATCTTGTTGATATTTTTAACGGTATTTTTAATTCTGGTCATTTTCCTGATAATTGGTCAGAAGCGATTATGGTGCCTATTTATAAGAAAAATGACCCGGACGATGTCAATAATTACAGAGGTATAAGCTTAGTCAGTTGTTTATCTAAGATATTTACGGGTATTTTAAATAAGCGAATTAATACTTGTATTGAAAATAATAATATTGTGAGTGACGCTCAATTTGGATTTAGACGTGGAAGGTCGACAGTTGATGCAATATTTGTACTTAATTCCATTATACAAAAAGTATTATTAAAAAATGACCGCTTAGCTTGTGCATTTGTAGACCTAAAGAAAGCTTTTGATAGTATTTATCGAAATGGTTTATGGTTTAAACTTAATCGATTGGGTGTAAATGCTAAAATGTTACGAATTATTCGTGACATGTACTCAAATGTGAAAGCATGTGTTAAGGGATGTAACTCCTATTCCGAGTTTTTTGAATGTGCTATCGGTTTAAAGCAAGGGGAAGTAATTTCTCCTCTGTTGTTTTCATTATTTTTGGAAGATCTAGAGCTATACTTGTGCGAAGATCCAAACTGTGGCATGAACTTGGATGACATTACATTTATTTTAATGCTTTTTGCTGATGATATGGTGATATTAGGTAAAAACCCGACTGATCTGCAAAAACGTATTAATCTTTTACATAACTATTGTGAAACTTGGGGGTTAGTTGTTGTATTTCGAAAAAGGGGTCCTTTAAAAAGCGATGAAAATTGGACTTTTAATAATCAACCTTTAGAAGAAGTGAATGATTTTAATTATCTGGGCACTGTTTTCAATTATACCGGTAACTATTCTCTTAATCAGGAAGCATTGGCTGGAAAGGGTCTTAAAGCATTAAACATTTTACTGGCAAATACTCGTAAATATACATTGAAACCTTAAACTGTCTGTCAGTTATTTGATGCCTTTGTTGGCTCAACTCTTAATTATACCTGCAAAATATGGGGATTTTCCAAATCAAAAGAAATCGAAAGAATTCATCTGAAATTTTGTAAATATTTATTAAATGTTAAAACCTCGACAAGTAATTTGGGTGTATATGGAGAGTTAGGTAGATACCCATTGTATATAAATAGATATGTTCGTATGATTAAATACTGAACTAAAATTGTTAAATCTGATAACATTATAGTTAAATATTTATATAATTCATTACTTATTGATTGTAATAAAGGTGGTAAGAATTGGGTAAAAAACATCAAAAATCTACTGGATGATTATGGATTTTCGTATATATGGTCAAGTACTGATGATGCAAATTTGTTAAATTTCCATATTGTTTATTCAGTAATTTAAACATATAATGTTTCTCATTTCATACAAATTCAGATAATAAATGTAACACATGACACATAGATAATAGATCAATATTATGTTAGATTCTTTTAAATTAGAAAATTACGTTATTTAAATACATATATTTTAATAGGTTTTGAGGTTGGACAAATATAAATTAAACATTTAAATACTTTGTCAAATAAATACTTGAGTTGATCAACACAAAAAGATAGATGTATATATTATGTATTTTGATTGTACAAGGAATTGCGAGTACTAAAAGCTTGATGAATAAACTTACACAAATTTAACAAGACTGAATACTTCTTACTTTGCATTAACTCAATGAATTTTATCATACTTGGCCGTTTATAATAATATGATTTAAAAAAGCTTTTACGGATATCCTGATAACTAGGACATATTAACACAAAATGGTATTCATCTTCTATGTCGTTAAAGTTACATAGAGTACAATAACGCGGTGGAGCGTTTATCACGAAAACCAGAGTGTGCATCATTAAAAACAAGATGAAATATAACCTTTTTCCCATCTAAGAGAAGAAAACTAAACTTGTAACTACTGGACCAGCCTAGTTTTCCAACTCATTCCACATAGTATGGTTATATTCAAGATATCCAACTTTAACAAAAATCAAATCAAAAATAGAACTTCTATTTAATAACAAGAAAGTATATACATGTTTTCCCTATTCAAGGGCAGATAACCCAGTCAATGACAGGTGGACCCCCTCAGTTTTCGAACTTATTCAATTGTATGTACGGAATGAATGAATGGGGTCCATTCTTCTCATTTGTTCGCATAAATACTGGTATAAGAAACACACAGAACAGAATCGGGAGTATGATGGAGCGGACGAGCCATGCCCTACCATGCCCTGTCCTGACTGTTTTTGTATAACAGATGGAGATTTTTTTTGGTTATTCCAAGCTGTTACTGAATTGTACTAAACTGTAATTATAAACCATGCATGATCAAAAATAGTACATGTATAAACATTGTATTGTGTCATAATATACATAAATGTAGGTTACTGTATCAAATTTGAGAATATTAAATATATCGATTTCAAAGCAACGGAGATTTCTTTCATTATATTCTTATCTTTATTAATGTTCAAATCTTAACTCTGACACACAAAAAACTGCCACAAATAATATTTCTTAACAATTAAAATAGGGTTTTAAAGCCAAAATTCATTATTGTTGGGAAAACAATTAAACAGTAATGGTATTTCATAATTTCTAATGGAAATCAGTGTTAACTTATATATCTATCAGAAGCAGAGAAAGGCAAAAAAACTCAGAGAAAGAATTTCAATATCTTGTAACAAAGCCGCTCACTAAGTGTTATGAGTATCATCAGATTACATCAATATACACGCGTAACGTATACACCCACTTACTGTTATTCACATGTGCAGGTCAGATATCAATATACACGCGTAACGTATACACCCACTCACTGTTATATACAAAATACACGCGTAACGTATACACCCACTCACTGTTATATACAATATACACGCGTAACGTATACACCCACTCACTGTTATATACAATATACACGCATAACGTATACACCCACTCACTGTTATTCACATGTGCAGGTCAATATACACGCGTAACGTATACACCAACTCACTGTTATATACAATATACATGCGTAACGTATACACCCACTCACTGTTATATACAATATACACGCGTAACGTATACACCCACTCACTGTTATATACAATATACACGCGTAACGTATACACCCACTCACTGTTATTCACATGTGCAGGTCAATATACACGCGTAACGTATACACCCACTCACTGTTATATACAATATACACGCGTAACGTATACACCCACTCACTGTTATTAACAATATACACGCGTAACGTATACACCCACTCACTGTTATATACAATATACACGCGTAATGTATTCACCCACTCACTATTATATACAATATACACGCGTAACGTATACACCCACTCACTGTTATATACAATATACACGCGTAATGTATACACCCACTCACTGTTATATACAATATACACGCGTAACGTATACACCCACTCACTGTTATATACAATATACACGCGTAACGTATACACCCACTCACTGTTATATACAATATACACGCGTAACGTATACACCCACTCACTGTTATTCACATGTGCAGGTCAATATACACGCGTTACCTATACACCCACTCACTGTTATATACAATATACACGCGTAACATATACACCCACTCACTGTTATATACAATATACACGCGTAACGTATACACCCACTCACTGTTATATACAATATACACGCGTAACGTATACACCAACTCACTGTTATATACAATATACACGCGTAACGTATACACCCACTCACTGTTATATACAATATACACGCGTAACGTATACACCCACTCAATGTTATTCACATGTGCAGGTCAGATATCTAGTTTGGGAGTCATGTATATTTAACGACCTAAAATCAAATGTACACTCTGTCTGCAATACAAAATGGGGAAAATGCCTACATGTATATTTCAAATATTTGTGTTCTGAGTTTTATTGTTTACTAAATGAGTTGGTCTTAATTAATGATCAGTAAATGCTTTTAGCGTTGCCAGAACTACATATCTATTATTGTCACACCTGTGTGAGATTTAGTGAATATATACGAAGATTCCATATACTTAGTCTCTATCTAGATTCGGAGCTTTTTGCATTTAAATAGACAGTCTAATAAAATCTATACAAAAAATGCCGCCGTCTGAGTTGGTTTTGTGTTGATGACATTGGTACATAGCTGGTTTAAGAAAATATTTTTTCTTTTGGTAAAGAACTCAATACTGATCAAATACCGGTATACAAACTGCACAAACCATTGCTCGATACTGGTCAAATACCGGTATACAAACTACACAAACCATTTCTCGATACTGGTCAAATACCGGTATACAAACTGCACAAACCATTGCTCGATAGTGGTCAAATCATTACTCGATACTGGTCAAATACCGGTATACAAACTGCACAAACCATTGCTCGATACTGGTCAAATCATTACTCGATACTGGTCAAATACCGGTATACAAACTGCACAAATCATTACTCGATACTGGTCAAATACCGATATACAAACTGCACAATTCATTACTCGATACTGATCAAATACCGGTATGCAAACTGCACAAATCATTACTCGATACTGATCAAATACCGGTATACAAACTGCACAAATCATTACTCGATACTGGTCAAATACCGGTATACAAACTGCACAAATCATTATTCGTTACTGGTCAAATACCGGTATACAAACTGCACAGATCATTACTAGATACTGGTCAAATACCGGTTTACAAACTGCACAAATCATTACTCGATACTGGTCAAATATCGGTATACAAACTGCACAAATCATTACTCAATACTGATCAAATACCGGTATAATGGCATCGGTGGGTTTTCTCGGAAATTCATCATTAGTAATCAAATGAATGAGATGAATTTTCATTTTGAATATATTTCTTCACTTTCTCAACATTGGATATTTGAATTTTTACATTGTTTAGCACATATAAATAATGCGAATGTAACAATTTGACACGGATTACATATATGATATGTTTAATTAAAATCAGATCATATGATATGATTTGAAAGACATGCAATATAAACCAAACCTTCACATTCTACATGCAGTTAACATAAATATTTGACCTTTTGTAATAATTATTAGCTTATGATCATGTCAACTGAAAATATGTCCTAGATCAATCAATCCACTGCCTTCTTTAATCTGAGTTAAATAATTAAAATAAATCAGCTAGCCTGCATCCTGATGCGATCAAGTTTACATTTCACTTATAATTGTTGCTAAATACAAGTTTATATGGATGGTGACAGCGCAATAAGACGCAAAGACACTTCATATATAAATAAATTATATGACCGTTTAAACAGATATACAAATACACTATACTTACATAAATGTATAAACAAGGATCCTTGACAATGGTTTAAATCATTAATCGAACAGAATTTAGTATGCCCATGTATTATCAAAAACTTATAAAACATTTCGTACCTGTGTCAACACAAGTCTGGGCGGCATCATCGGTATGCCTTATTTAACAATATCAAAACATAGGCACAGGGAGATTTCAAATATATATATGTACTCCTAACCGTTATATTAGGCGGCTCTAGCGAACGCTGCTGTACTACTACGTAGTTTACTAATAATACTTTTTTGTATGTAGATGGTAACATAATACAAAGATTACGTACAACAAACTTTTATCTTAATAACATTAATGCATTGTGTCTTTTGTAAAAACACTGTTTGTAAATATCTAAGAATTAATATCGGTTGTTACTCTTTACACCCTTGTTATTTATGTTTTAGAATACTTCCACCTCTACCCCGGTGTAGTGTCATTAATAAAAGCGATAGTATGATCACCGAGACTCGTCATGGTCTAATCCTATTTCTTTCTCCAATTTCACACTGCTACCTATCTTCGTTTCTTTTTCTTCAGACTTTCTGTTTCTTTCTCCATTTGCCACCACCCCCAGCACACTCTGTCTCTTTATTCGTACGTATTTACACATTATAACACAGGGCCCTGTGGGTTTGATACCAAGTCACATGTGCCCATGTACAGATTACACTATCAGATAAACACTTTCCGACGGCGATATCTGTGTCATGTAACAGCCATTGACAGTCCATATAATATACACAGTTGCTCATATCTAACTGGGATATCCCCAAATGGTTCAATATAGTTTTTTTTTTATTCCCGACCGGACCACATTTTTACATGTGGAGCTGTATGCACAAAACCGAAACTAATTTTATTCAATATAACAGAACATATGCATTGTTATTTTCACGAACAGTACAGTACAGATTTTGAAAAGGGTTTTAATTACTAAGTTTAAACTATAAAGGGAGAGAACTGTTGCAGTACAAATTTTGTTGGCTGGCAAGAGTTACAAAGTAAACATGTTTTTTATCTCTTAAACGATTGTAAATATATTTAACTGTTTAAATTCATATAATCCTTTGTGACCATTTATGTTTACATGTATCACAATTGCTTTATGTAGTAGTTTACTTCTTTGGTAAATACGATATACTTGTAAATTAAAAACAAAGCATCCTGTATCTTCAAGTCAATAAATGTGAAACATGTAAATGTTTATTAATACACACGTACATGCATTCGTAAGCTGTATTCAAATAATGATACATTTAATTACAAGTAATCAGTTCCTCTATGCTTAAAAATGATTATGTAGTATATAATTAACATATGAAAACGTACAAATGCAATTTAACTATGAGTTAAAAATACAAGTTATTCATACTCCATGTGTATATTAGATAGATAGATAGATGGATGGATGGATGGATGGATGGATGGATGGATGGATGGATGGATGGATGGATGGATGGATGGATGGATGGATGGATGGATGGATGGATGGATGGATGGATGGATGGACGGACGGACGGACGGACGTGATGATGTGGGGTGAGGTTTTGATATGTTATAAAACATCTTTTTTTTCATAAAACAAAACAAAAACTATTTTCTTTCTAACCGTAATATCACAAACCTTGAGATCCAACCCTAATGACACTAAAAAAGAATGAAAAAAGGTGAAAAAAAAAGTAAAAGAAAAATGTGAAGAAAATTAAATTAACCCCACAATGCCATTTGCACGGGTATTCGCACTTGTGGGGTGAACATTGCACCCCACAAGTACCAAAAAAAAGCACGAGTCCATTCTGTACTGGCAACTCAACCCACAAGTGCTGCTCCAGACGTACGGACGGACGGACATACAGACAGACAGACAGACAGACAGACAGACAGACAGACAGACAGACAGACAGACAGACAGACAGACAGACAGACAGACAGACAGACAGACAGACAGACAGACAGACAGACAGACAGACAGACAGACAGACAGACAGACAGACAGACAGACAGACAGACAGACAGACAGACAGACAGACAGACAGACAGACAGACAGACAGGCAGGCAGGCAGGCAGGCAGGCAGACAGACAGACAGACAGACAGACAGATTAGGAAGAGGTATTTTGTTAATAATGTACATGCAAAACATGACAACAACATGCTACATGAACGATATAACAACAATGTTATTGAAACTATCCTAACGATACACACACAGAGGCCACGAATTGCACACGAATATCAAGGACAACACAAAAAAGAGAAAAAAAATTCTCTTATTTCCATTGTGATATACACTGACACGTTCTTTTACAATATTTGAGGTTAAACTTAAACAAATTGCCAGCTGTGCTCTGGCCAAGGATATGTAGAATGACATTTCTCATATTTACAATGTGGTCCTTGAATACTGATGGCATGTCATAGAAAGTCATGTTAGTGTGGTAATTACTTTTAATATATAACACAGAAATAAGTTAAAAAGTATATCACAGTTGATTTGTTACCTGTCTTTGAGTATACATGTACTATTAAATATCAAAGATAACTTCATTATTATTTCATATTTCATATTATTTTACTACTACGTCATAAGTAGTATATACTCTATTTAAACACTATGTTATATGAAACGACTTAACTTTAAAGTCACTTTACTTTAATAATTATTGAAAAAAAACTTTATCACAGCGAGTGCTAGGTTATATACTAACAATATTTTATATGAAACGACTTACCTTTAAAGTCACTTTACTTTAATAATAATTAAAAAATAATAATCACAGCGAGTGCTAGGTTATATACTAACAATATGTTATATGACACGACTTAACTTTAAAGTCACTTTACTTTAATAATAATTAAACAATAATAATCACAGCGAGTGCTAGGTTATATACTGACAATATGTTATATGACACGACTTAACTTTAAAATTTGGCGCGAAAGTAGCTTACCTACTTTTACGGACATAAACATCCCATATTGGCGATTACCCGAGAAGAGTGTTAATCTTTTTAGGTTCCAGGGGGATAGTGCAGGTTACAGATTGAAACCAACTGTATGTTTCTTCTGGTTCTTCAGTGTGCTCAGTGTATAGCACCGCCACATGAATCCTCGATTTAAATACCCATCGGAACGACTGTTTTTAATTGGCCAGCCCCGGGGATCTAACCCACAACCTCAATTCTAGAAGTTTTATGATTTACTGACTGAGCTTATGGGGCTAACCAGCTTATACTGGTTATGCTGCCATCAAAACAGTTACAGCTATGTATTTTTGGACATCTTATTGAATACCACCTGGAAATAATTGATCCAGAGTAGTGATTAACTGGTCAGTGGTAATTAATCCCCATGTGTATGTGCACCAATTAAAGTAATTAAAGAGAATAAACTTTTGTAAATGGTGACTTGTACAATTTTCTACTTGTTCAGAACATCTGACTATAGGATTGCACAGGGGAAGGTATTTTAACAACATTATCAGGCATGGTGCTAAAAGTCTAAATATAGTATATCTATACTAAATTTTGATTATTATCACTGTTACATTGGGCATATATTCACATTCCTTGCATAATTCCGATGAGCAGGGCGTAACCATTATCACTACTCAGAATTCATTTAGGCAGGGCATTATCATTACCCAGAATCCTAATTTTGATAACATCGCCGGGCAAGGGTTAATGGCATGGGGGAAAAAATGTACATGTGGTAGTTGATAATGGGTGAACAGTGCCTTGTAGTGACAATGCAAGCTGTACTCTAGGTGCAATAATGAACAAAAACATAAAAAGGTATTTTAAGGTCTTCTGTGTATTCCAAAAAGTAACATCATAAGTCTGAGTAGAACCTTTCAGGGGAAATTGGTTAACTCTAATAAATTGTATGTATATAGCTTGACTTGAACCAACAACTTCACATGTGACAGGTACCTGATCTTTAGCACTGAAGTGCTCTCAGTAATGGAGGGTTCACTCTGGCATCAAAATAAAACAAGTGGGGCATGTGTTTGCTGTGCTCCTTCTTACTCGTTAAAATTGCAGCTACTTAAACTTTTTATTGCCTTGCAAAGCGTTAACTTTTTTATTTTTTCATGATATCTGTCCATTTTTCTTTAAAATACTGAGTCGAGACACAGCAATCAAACATTCTTTTAGAATGACCTGGCCAAATATGGCGAAATAGCTTGGTCAATCTTGATGATAACAAACAATTGTATTGATACACATGGTGCGTCGGCATATTATAGTAATTGATATAATAGTTATAAAACTTTAACTAATGAGAACAGTGATTTAAATGCATTCTTTTTTTTTTAAATCGGGTTTAACGCCATTTTTAACACATTTCAGGTTATATATGGCTTAACCAGTTTTGCTGGTGGAGGAACTGTCTACTACTTAACTACTGTCCTTCCGCAAGTAACTGGAAACTTTCTCACATACAGTTTTTGGAGCAAGATTAAAACCTACGACCTTAACGGTGAGAATTAAGTGATCTTGAGATGTTGCCTTATACCACTCGGCCACAGAGACCCTTTAAATGCATTCAGTCTATCATTATGCCCTCAACTTTAATCTCAGTCGGTCTTTTTAGGTCACCTGAGACTTTGTCTCAATGGACTTTTTGTTCATCATCATGCGTCCGTAACAATTTACTTTTTTGAGTTCTTCTCAAAACCATAACCGTAATTGTAATGATATTTTGTATGCAGCTTTGGTACACACGGGTGAATCAAAATTGTGAAAACGGTCATAGTAAGTTAAACTTTGAAAATCTTTTTCTCAATATAGGAGAAGCATTGGGAAACAAATAGTGAGCATAATTATGGACATATATGGGTCATTTATAAAAATTGTGAATTGCATGTCCCTGGGTCACACAGTTTTGCCCTTGGAGTGAGGCCTACTTTACTAAATCTATATAAGAGAAATTGACAAAAAGTTATTTCTTACCACTGAATAGATTTATGTGTATGTTTTTTTGATAATCAGATGTCTGATAAGGCCCATGGGCCTTTTGTTTAAAAGCACATTATAAATTACGGTATGTATTCATATAATTATATAAATATAAGTCGGTAACCTCCCTGTTCATGTCATGATGTAATTATTTCAATCAGAGAACAGTACTTATAACATACATTTATTGTTAGTTGGCCTTTTGCTTTGTTTTCATTAGAGTTTTGGTAAATACATTGTAAATTCTGACGGAATTGTCTTTGTTACCTGAAACAATTTTCAAATTGTTTTTAGCTCGACTTTTCGAAGAATAAAGAGAGCTATTCTGCTCACCCGGATGTCGGCGTCCCACCTTGGTTGAAGTTTTGTGTGCAAGTCCCAATCTTAATATCCATTGCATGTATTGACTTGAAACTTAACACAACACTTCCCAGCCATCAAACATACTATGATAACTAAGTTAGATAACTCTTGGATTAATATAATGCAAATTATTCCCCTTGTTTGACTTAAAAAATCTGGTTAGTTTTGCTTGCAAGTACCATCTTGTCCATTCTTCATCAACCACTCAATGTATTTGATTTGATTTAAACTTAACACAAGACTTCCCAGTCATAAAACATACTACAATGAATAAGTTAGATAACTCTTGCATGAATAAAATGCAAATTAGTGCCCTTATTTGACATATTAAAATTTTACCCGCAAGTACCATCAATTGGATCTCACAACCTTTGAATTGACAGTCAGATACATTATAGATTTAACGTATAACATGAATAAACTCCAAAGGTGCGATTCATTTTACAAAGTGGGAGTATTTATTTGGGACCGAGATATCAAAATTTAACCATTTTATAAAGTACAGATATTTATGTAAAAAATACCATAAAACACACAGCTGATGCTTTAGATGTTTCAACCTGACTTGAAATCAATACCTGTATATTTCGATTAAAGACTAGCTTCCAGATTGTTGAAGCGTTTTCCCCCATAAAAAAGGAGAAGTCGATCTGATTTTTAATTTCACAAAATTTGTTATAATATTACATGTATATAGTATTAGAAAACAAACATGTAGTGCTGTGTTACAAGAGTGCATTTTATCAATAGAAATTTGGGCTATTTTAAATATTAATTTCTATTAATTTACATAATTTGATTTGGTAAATATTTAAGTCCATTATCTTAGTACAACATGATATGCTTCTGTGGTGTAACTGGCAAACACATCTACACTTTTGTAGAAGTTCTGGGTTCGAATCCCAGCAGTTGCGAACAACATGAAAAGAGATGGCTAAGATATGGTGAAAAAAGAAATGTCTGTTTAATTTTTTAATGAAATTATTCTCTTTTAAAAATATATTGTTTTATAATGTTTGCTGCTGCATGGACAAAATGCTACTAACTTATGCTTACTCTTTCTGACTGCCTTACATTCGAAAAGTATATTTTCCGTGGACTGCAGTTTATAATCATACATGGTCTATATTTTTTGTCTATTTTGTTTGTCTTGTTTAGTATTACAACCAGATGGTAGAAGTGTCTGGACAAGAACTGAAGGGAACCTATGTCCAGATTGTATATTTCATATATATTTGGATGCCTCAGCTGCTAATTTGGGAACTTAAGTAAATGTGTTGGTTTATGTATGCAGTCATGCACAATGCTGTTTTTTTTCTTGGTACATGGGAGATGGAGGTTCAAATTATTGCCATGTCCAGAGACTTCTCTTAAATTTTAGTCTAGTCCTGTGTCCTAGACGTTTCCAACATTTGTCCAGAAATATACATTTGGTTAAGTCATATTTTAACATTTAAACTGCAAGAACTCTATTTATGCTTGAATACAGTATGAATATCTGGTGTTTTGAATTATACAAATGGTTCCTTCTGTGGCAGAGTTGTCCATAGTGTTGTTTTTAAATAACCATTTACTTCTCACTGCCGAAGTTGTCGGATCAATCTTCGCTCTGGTAGTCTAAAAACATTTTGTGAGAAATTTAAGGTTACTTACAAAAGGACGGTGGCTGCACTGTGATTGGTTCCTTTGTCTTCTAGGTCTGTTTTGAAATTGTTTTGAAACCCCAGTAAAAATACATACTGGCTATCTGCTCAGTGTAAACTATAGTATAGACATGTATTATGTTTATGTAATAAGGCAAGAAAAACATGCACCATTGCAGACTCGAACTTGGGACCTTTCACTTACAGGTCAAGTGCTCTACCGACTGAGCTAACCAGACAGTTGACATATGTTTATCTCCTAACAGTTTAGGTTCACACTGTGACATTTATATTATGCAAGAAACATTTATAACCGAAGAAAAACCAACGTCAAAAGGTATTTTGTGACCAGCATCCATTTATGTAGCTTGAATAAATAAGGCGTGAATGGACAGCTTCTTTATTATTTGGATATCCTTTCTGCTGCCCATAACTCGGGAGACGCAAAATAAAAAAAACTTTAAAAGGCTCCTAGAGATGTGCAATATGTCGCACTACCATTTATGATGCTTATAACGTTTGATTTTGTTTTGCAAACCAAGTAATTAGAGATATAGTTCCTTGAATAAAGTTTCAATCATTTCAAGTGATTTGTTTATGATAAACATTATACATATTAAATATATAATGGAAACATTTGCAATGTTATCCTAAACATATAATACATGTACTATAAAGTGTATTTAGTATTTGTTTGTTTACTATACTTATAAAATTGAAGTTCGACCCCAAGAGAGGCAATGCTTTAATTCATATTAATAATTAAAAAAAATAATCACAGCGAGTGCTAGGTTATATACTGACAATATGTTATATGACACGACTTAACTTTAAAATCACTTTACTTTAATAATGATTAAAAAACTTTATCACAGCGAGTGCTAGGTTATATACTGACAATATGTTATGTGACACTACTTAACTTTAAATTCACTTTACTTTAATAATAATTAAAAGAAAAAAATCACAGCGAGTGCTAGGTTATATACTGACAATATGTTATATGACACGACTTAACTTTAAATTCACTTTACTTTAATAATAATTAAAAAAAATAATCACAGCGAGTGCTAGGTTATATACTGACAATACGTTATATGAAACGACTTAACTTTAAAGTCACTTTACTTTAATAATAATTAAAAAATAATAATCACAGCGAGTGCTAGGTTATATACTAACAATATGTTATATGACACGATTTAACTTTAAAATCACTTTACTTTAATAATGATTAAAAAATTTTCTCACAGCGAGTGCTAGGTTATATACTTTAATCATAATTAAAAGAAAAAAATCACAGCGAGTGCTAGGTTATATACTGACAATATGTTATATGAAACGACTTAACTTTAAAGTCACTTTACTTTAATAATTATTAAAAAAAACTTTATCACAGCGAGTGCTAGGTTATATACTGACAATATGTTATATGACACGACTTAACTTTAAAATCAGTTTACTTTAATAATAATTAAAAAAAAATAATCACAGCGAGTGCTAGGTTATATACTGACAATATGTTATATGACACGACTTAACTTTAAAATCACTTTACTTTAATAATAATTAAAAAAAAATAATCACAGCGAGTGCTAGGTTATATACTGACAATTCATGCATACTATGCTTATATTAATAAATTACAGAAATTAAAAAAGTACCGCTACTTAATAAAAGTCAATTGGACAGGAAAAAGTTGACATGAGACAGCTGCCTGGTTAAAATGGTTTGTATATTTATATTTCATCATATTGTTGAATCAAAAAACAAACATTTAATTCATTTCAAAGCAAAACAATAAGAAAATTTAGTTCATTTTCCATCACATGAATAAACTTAGCCAATAATATAATAATTTTAAAAAAGAAAATGTATGCTTTCTTTTTCCTTTCAGTGTATGTTACAATTTGACTGATACATATATTTGTACGGTTTGTTGAGGGATGGCCCACCCCGACCCTCACAGACCTATTACGGGGTGATTAAATGTATCACTTTTCAGTGATTGAAATACCAAAATATCAACCAATTGATGTCTATCAGACAGTTATGACCTAAACCATCTGACAAAATGTGAGTTGAGACTAATAGCTTCGGGAACAATACCTTAAATTATGGAAAAGTTAACAACAAGGGTGAGCGGACAAGCTATAATGGAAGCACTATCCCTAACAAACCCAGAGGGGATGCCATTTAAACCAGTTGCCTTGTTGGCACTAAGATCATTCAAGTATTTTAATATTTTGTTCTCAGATACAATCAAGAATGAATAGCTATTAGGAAATATACCTTTAGCAGCATAAAAAGCCATTTACGAAACCCTTGACATATTTATTAAACCTATTTTATTTATTTTTTGCATCATTTGGGTTTATGAAACAAATATCACCATCTTTTCTGGGATCAATGATACTTGAAAAAGAATTCTATTTCTTAGAGGGCAAACATAGTTTCTTTAAGATTTTAGACAGTGATTTTGCGTCTGACTTATATTCCACAAGTTTATTAGTAAAATATTTGTCTTTGTATTATGTATGAGATACTGAGTTTTATTTCTAAGTTCTTCAAAATAATTAAAATTTCATAAGATTTATTATTATTTTGATGCCATCTAACCTTTTCATTCTGAAAAGCTCTACCTCTGCCCTTGATACTGTGCAATATCCGAGTTAATCCATGGTTGAGTACTTTGCCCTATCCTGACTTCCTTTACAAGTGCAACATTGTCTATAACTGTCATAAAATAGTTTAAACTTAGTCTTAGCGTCTGATACTCCAGTCAGTAATGATATAGATTGTTGAACGTGTTCTTTGTTAAATTGTTCAAGGACCTAATCTTCACATTTTGCGTTTTCCTATTGAAGGACGAGTTATCTGTCGAGTACAAACAATCATGGAATCTGAAATTTTCTTTCTGTCTGTAACAAATCTAAGATCAATCGTTATAGATGATATTTGAGATTTTAGTAGGATATAATTAACTGATAAAAATATACAACACAGAAAATGAACTGAAACTGTCAGCTAGTGAACACTTGGAAGAACTAGTCACATTAGTATTAATATCGCCAATGTTATGAGGCTCATTTCACGTAAAATGGATACAAAATGAACACACTTTTTCTAAAACATGATAAATATTTAACTAATTTGGCGGTCTTTATATCACACCACAAAGAATATGTTTGCTTGTTGGTATTAAAATGTCTACTCATATTGCTTCCAGCTCCGGGTTGTCAATGTCATTCCTCGGTTTGAAGGTCAGATCACTTCTGAAATACATTAAAACGCCTCTCTAACGGTTCCGATCCTTTCTATGAAAAACATGATTTTAATGAGGATGGAACTGTGTCATCGGGCCAAGTCTCTAACAAGCATATGTGGGCTGGGGTTGATAACTAGCAAATAAACGTATTTCATCGATTTTCGGAATTAGGCTGCACATATTCAGATGAGTGAAGTGAAGGCCATGGTGGTTTTAGGTTGATGAAGATCATGTCCGTCAGATAGAGATGTAAATCACTGTAGGTTTCCCGTACCTGATACTGGACTGGTATTTAGCACAGGGCCTGAGCATGAATGATTGTCTCTACAGACTAGAAGTCATACTGGTGCAGTGCTTCTACTATTATTACATAAATGTATATATTTATTCTTCTTAGAGATTATTGAATAACAGATAACCGTCTTAGTAACCACCTACATTGTAAATGTGTTATTTTTTTACAAACGTGTTGAATACAAATATTTCCTTGACAACTTATTTTTTTAACTAAACAAGCCGTTTATTAATTGGAAAGGTTATTGTATCGCTTAAAAATGTATTCTTTACCCAGTTATTCATCGAGTGCACGGAGGAGGTCGTTACAAATTTGTCTATGACAATAGGGATTGTGTATCCAGTAAATACTACCATCATCCACGTTATATATAACAGGTATCTTGGCTGAACACCCGTATTACAGACGGGGCATTCGACCAGCATATAATATTAACTGAATTAAAATCTCGCTATACTCAGTTTTTATCAGATATTTAGGGACGCCCCGTTTCAAATACAATAAGATAGAATGTGGAAGAATCACGTATATATTCGAAATGATATTTCATAATGGCAGCGCTAAATTAAAAAACAAACGAACTTACACAAAGCCGTGATACTGCTTAGAAATTGTTAAAGTTGACAAGATAATACATTTGTGTTCATATAATAACATAAACATACTCTAAACCAAAATCAATAACAAATCATTTATCCGACCTTTTCCACTAAGCCTACAATTACAGTTAGAAACTAGTTTATACAATATATCGATACACATTTGGTTAGATTCTAATATTTAACATTCCAAATAGTATTTACTTTAAAGCTCACCAAAATGATATTACTGGTGAAACCAACGTCGCAAAAGCAACAGTTGCTGCATTACCTGCACTGGAGTAATACACAGACACCAATTTTTTATTCATGTTTTAATCAAGTAAACCATATTCCAATAATCGTTAACCAAATTGAAAAGGATTTGTCATTATTTCTTTCCCAGTTAGAACAATAAGCAACGATTATAACAAAACATATGTTTTTGTTAGCTAATTTATAATCACCAATACATTGTAGGTATCAGCATATAAAAAACGTATGTAAGTCATACAACTAATATATTCTTCACTTATACAAAAATCACTGCTCCTTACATGTCACCAATGTCAAATTCGGATTTGGGATTTTGGGGATGCTGGCGACCAAATGAGAACATACTCTTGTCCTTATTCTTCTTTTAGCATGTTAATTCATATTCTTCCTTTCGCATGTCTGTTCATATTATTCCTTTAGCATGTCTGTTCATATTCTTCCTTTAGCGCGTCTGTTCATATTCTTCCTTTCGCATGTCTGTTCATATTCTTCCTTTAGCATGTCTGTTCATATTCTTCCTTTCGCATGTCTGTTCATATTTTTCCTTTAGCGCGTCTGTTCATATTCTTCCTTTAGCGCGTCTGTTCATATTCTTCCTTTAGCGCGTCTGTTCATATTCTTCCTTTAGCATGTCTGTTCATTCTGTTCATATTCTTCCTTTAGCATGTCTGTTCATATTCTTCCTTTCGCATGTCTGTTCATATTCTTCCTTTCCGTGTCTGTTCATATTCTTCCTTTAGCATGTCTGTTCATATTCTTCCTTTAGCACGTCTGTTCATATTCTTCCTTTAGCATGTCTGTTCATATTCTTGTTCATATTCTTCCTTTAGCATGTCTGTTCATATTCTTCCTTTGGCATGTCTGTTCATATTCTTCCTTTAGCGCGTCTGTTGATATTCTTCCTTTCGCATGTCTGTTCATATTCTTCCTTTAGCGCGTCTGTTCATATTCTTCCTTTAGCATGTCTGTTCATATGCTTGTTCATATTCTTCCTTTAGCATGTCTGTTCATATTCTTCCTTAAGCATGTCTGTTCATATTCTCCCTATAGCGCGTCCGTTCATATTCTTCCTTTAGCATGTCTGTTCATATTCAGTCTATTATTTTCTTCTCCTAACTAAGGTTTATCTGTTTCTAATTCTTCTTCATCGTCGTCTTTGTCGTTTTCGTTTTTTCTCATTCTTCATATCCCAATAGTGATTGTTTTTACCTTCCTCTGCCTTCTTCGTCTTCGTTTTGTTTTGACTTTTCGTCTTCTCATTATCCACCTTTTCATATTCTTCTCTCTTTGCCCACTTGTTTTTGTCTTTCTTCATCGCGTTCGTGTCATCATTTTGTTTGTTTCTCAACCTTTTTCTTCCTTTTCATGTATACATATTTCTTTTTCTTCGTTTTATTCATCTTTTTAATTTTCTTATTCTTATTCGTGCTTTCCTTCTCTTTTTCTATCACATACACCTCTTTAATATCATTTCTTGTACTTCATTTCGCTTCTTTCTTCTGGATCTTTGTTTTCTCTTCTTCTTATTTTATTCCCGAAATCTTCTCAATATTTTCTATTACACCTACTCATGTCATTCTTTTTCTTCAGTCCCATGACCTTTTTCTTTGCCTTTTTGTTTTGTTTTCGGTAATTTGTAATACTCGTTTTCCCTAATTTCAATCAAATGACTATATTTTCTCTTTTCTTTTCTTTTTCTTCTTTTTGTTTTGCTTTTTTAATTCTTAATTTTAATTTCCCAGCCATATCATTTCCTTATATTTAGTTATTTTTTTTATTGTTACGATGAGTAAAATACAAATAGTGTGATCGACGTTTCAATTTTAGATAAATATTGAACTGAATAACTGAAAGCTGTAAACTCATATCTAATGACACCTAATCTTAAAGGAACCATCGCCCACACAAATACCCAGCGCTCGCTGTTTGCTTCTTTTTTTAACTTTCAACGCACCTTTCGTCTAGTAAACCACGTCAGTGCTGAGTCAGTATATTCCGGTCTTAAAATTAAAAATAAAGTGCAACTTATGTCGTTTTGATATGAACCGTTCTCCCCTTCAAGCAAGTAAACAATCGTCTCAACCACGCCCTGTTCATACCTCCTTAATTAAAAAGCACAAAGAAAAAATGACGTAGAATGATATTTACTGCAGTGTTCCGTTAGCCTTTAAACATTTAAATTGATCCGAACTATCAAAGCTAATAATAGGCTACCGGATAGTTAAAAGGTAGACGTTAAAAGGTAGACATTATCGTATTTAGTCGACACGCTTATGTTGTAGTGTCGTTCAGATAAGACCTCCGTATCGATCATAGTGTGTTCGTCCTTTATTCATAAGAGGAACAATTTATAATTATAATCCAAATATATGGAAATATAATAATTTGTATTGTTATTTAAAAGTTGAAATGTAGGATCTATGTGTTTGACAATAATGTGTATTTCATATGTGAATAAGGTAATACATTAATAATTTCAACGAAAAGTTAATTTAAAAGTGCCAGTTATAATCTCAGTCACGATAGACATGGATGTGTTTGAACTCAAATGGAAATGTTTAGATGAGATTTAACGATCGGTGGGTCGGCTTATACCTATATACGAACACTATTACTAACATTTTGAATTACTTGTATAAGAGCAGGTGGACTTGGTTAAAACAAAAACACATTCAGTTTGCTTCGATCACAGACAATATATATAAACATATTATTTATATCAAATGAAGAATTGGAAACGAATGAGGAATTTCACTCATAACGTTTTAGATAATATTAAACTTCTCTTGTGATATCAGTGAAATAGATCATTAACTTCGGGCAATTCAGAATACAACACTAAACTACTTATAAAAACTGCACCATGCACTCCAGTACTTAAAGTCTACCACACATACGCTGAAAGGTTCCTTATTATAAAGCTCGTGAAACAAAAGCATTCCAAAAAACTTGCTGCAATTGCTAACGTAGCAGTAAACGAATAAAAATAAGGATATATTTTTTAAAGATAATCAATGAAATACAATATATAATACCGCTAATTTCAGTACATAGCAGAACTAACAAAATATTTTATTCTGGTACAGAAACAAGAGAATACGGAGTTAATAAGGATATAATCTTGTTTAAAGAAACAATAACACTTTTCGCTAAGTTTGCTACAACTTCTGGTGCTGAAGGAGGAGAGGAAGGATATATTCTAGAAGTCCAAGATGAGTAACAAACAGAAAGAGGTTCTGCAGCAGCATAGACACTTTCTCACCAAGAACATTATCTGGTCTGGTGATCTCGCCAACAAGCTACTGGCACATGGGGTGATAACGGACTCCATTCTCAAAGACATACAGGTTAGTTTGAAATAGTTTGCATATTATAGTTAGTACCGCCAGCTGATCAAGTAACAGGCGGTATAATACATCTATGTAACAATAATACTAATATACTAATGAATATCCCTACACAACTGGCCCATCTCGATTAAAAAACAATATGTGAAGGACGGTGGATTTTCTCTGATTCATTTAACCCCATTAAAATTACATTCGATGTTAATCAAAATTTCAAAATCAAATACAAATAGATAGCACTTGTTAATTTCATTTCTAATTTAGAATATGTTTATTAAAATTGCGTTTAGCTATAAATAAAAAATAACTTTGATTTTATTTAAAGTCACACTAACCCCAATGATACGTTAAATTTCTGTCTTTCTACCAAAAATTTCAATATATGTAACTAATACATAATTCTAATTCAAATTAATATTCCATAATCAGTTTTATGAAAATCGTTTTTTATGCCGTGCAGACAGCCACCATAGTTTGATATGTTCGCTATTTATTTATTGTTTTTTGGCTTCCCTTCATCAATTATTTTAAAGTTGTTTCCATTACACTACTAATGAGTAATGAGAAATAAAACTATGTTGGTTGTAAGTATATAACTATACACATAACATATAACTATTAAAAAACATACCTATATGTTAATAAGTATGACAAATTCAATACAATTATTTTACATTCAAATTAAATCAATTAATTCCTTTCGTCGAACTTTTATTGTTCAAGTATTTCAGTTCAACCTACAACAATGTATCCTTAACAGTTAATAGCTGTATCGTCCATGTAGTATCAAGTACGCGCGTTCAATTACCTTTTTAATCACGTTTTGCAATTTAGTTTTTGTAATTGGTTTTTCTTAAAGAATGTGCTCAGCATGATATTTCTCAATTGTAAAAGATAAACGTGCTCCGTCCTGTTATGTCAATACACATCCAGAAAGACGTACACCGGGTATCGATGAGTGAACATTGTAAAAAAGGAACAAAACTATCCGTACGTACCAATTAACAATAACGACGTAGAGGCCACAAATCAATATCTGACAAAGTCACTTTAATGAGTTCTCATGTTTTTGTACTTTTTTTGTTAAACGAAACGTTTATTAAGATATGCAAAATTATCAGAATGCGACGGTGGTGTTTGCTTACTTACAGGGACGTACAACAACGTTTAATCATTCATGCCTACACATGTCCGAAATATTAAAGACACACAATTCTTATTTTATTTTCCTAAGTGTATAATGATAATAATAATTATAATAATAATAATAATAATAATAATAATAATAATAATAATAATAATAATAATAATAATAATAATAATAATAATAATAATTATAATTATAATAATAATAATAATAATAATAATAATAATTATTATAATAATAATAATTATAATAGTAATGTCTTTATTTTACGAGAAAACTCAGTTGGACAGAAAGTCCAATCTTCCCTGAGATCCTCAACAACAAATATAAACAAGAACAGTGTTATACATTAATCAACAAATATAAACAAGAACAGTGTTATACATTAATCAACAAATATAAACAAGAACAGTGTTATACATTAATCAACAAATATAAACAAGAACAGTGTTATACATTAATCAACAAATACAAACAAGAACAGTGTTATACATTAATCAACAAATGAACATTAAATATATTAATTTTCAAAGACACTATAGATAAGTATTATGTACATAATGCTATGATCTTCTCCATTGAAGATATTTACGTTGGCACTTTAAAATAAGGACTGATTGTTTAATAAAATCGGGATAGAATTCCAAATTGCACATCCTGAATATGACAAAGATTTTTTAAATATTCGCAGTTTGTTTTTGGGATATGCAACAATTTTTCTGAAGTGGATCTTTAGTTTCGGGAATGTATTTCATGTATGTACTTAAATGAATCTCGAAGATAAGGTGGGGAAATTCCTTTTATTATTTTATACATTAGTATATTTAACTTTATCAAAACAATACATCCATTTCAATATGGAAAATAGTTCACTGGACGGTGTGATACTCTTTGTCCAGAATAATTCTAGTAGATCTCTTTTGAAGTTTGATTCTAGAAACAAATTTCCAACATTGAACAACAGTAGCCCAATATGGCAAATGTATCATGTAGATACATCTCTTTAAGAAATAGTGCGAAGTGAGAATTGATCAACATTGAGTAAAGTTCAAATGTTTCCGGCTATAAAATAATACGTTTCAGAAAACATCATTAATTGCTGTATAGAAAAATAGAAAAGAAACGTAATTTTTTAATAATCAATTAAAACGTTCATTTTTATCAATATTATCTAAAGTATTTTGTATATAGCACAAAGATTTTAACTCTTAACAGGTTCACTCAAGAATACATTATAATTGACAAAAATCATTGGTTCAATATCAAATTTCATAAAACCTTGACTTGAAATATACTTATATATAAGAAAACCAATCTCAATTAAATGTTTATAAATAACAGCGAAATGGAACAACTCTGTTTGTTAGATAGATCATGCCATTTCAGTATAGAGAAATATATCTAGGTCACGATTATACATTTATAGTTTGGGAATGCATTTATTTGATCTACGTCTTAAGTCGAGAGTGTTTCAATTAAAAGACAAGAATGACAAACGAGCGATTCTACTTGTATAGTATGAATGTGTGTGTGGTATACCAGTACACGAGGACATTATACTACATGGTGTGAGTCGTCGTTTGCAACGCTAAGCACTGTCACACTGGAGTACCATACTGCAGACACATTGTATGATACCTCATTAAGTATTGTAAGCATTGCCACCAGCAGTATCATAATGGAGACACATTATACGATAATCCCACCTAGTATTGTTAGCACTGTCACACTGGAGTATCATACTGCAGACATATGGTATGTACCTCACCCGGTATTGTAAGCATTGTCACACTGGAGTATCATGCTGCAGACACATGGTACCACATTGTCACACTGGAATATCATGCTGCAGACACATGGTATAATACCTCACCCAGTATTGTAAGCACAATCACACTGGAGATTCATACTGCAGACATATGGTATGGTACCCCACCAAACAATGTAAGCACTGTCACACTGGAGTATCATGCTGCAGACACATGGTACCACACTGTCACACTGGAATATCATGCTGCAGATACATGGTATAATACCAAACCAGTATTGTAAGCACTATCACACTGGAGTATCATACTGCAAACATATGGTATGATACCCCAACCAGCGTTGTAAGCACTGTTACACTGGAATATCATGCTGCAGTATCACTTCCAAATCATCAATGGGTGTGCTCTGCTTCCGTACGTAACTGCCGAACTACTTTTTGATTTGCCCGAATATAATAATATTGACGTCGATTGACGTTATTTTGGACTGTATACGATGACTGGCGGAAACTAATTTGCTCGTTTCTTACAGAGGTGAGCTGAAAAACAAATGGATAATGTACTATTTTCATTACAACATCGACGTTTTAAGGCTAAGGGTTTCCGGTTTCGGGGAGCCAATTTGTAGCAGTACTGAGCAGAAATTCTTTTTTTGCTGGATCATCAAGTTCTGTACATCACTTTAAACAATCAAACCTACCTGAAGTGAGATCTATATATATATTGAAAAATCATCCTTGTACGATACCAAAACTGCACGTGGTCCCCACTCTGGTTCGCATACTTGCAGACGGACTAATTGTCGTTTATATTATTTCAATATTTATAGGCAGATTAAACTTCATCGAAATTTCAAAAGTTAAAACTTACTGTTTGTAAAATTACAAACGAAAAAGTAAAAAAAAAAAATATTGCAAATAAGCAATGTATGAAAATCAAAAAGTTTCGGAGAACTGCACAAACTGTTAAAGCATTACAGTATAAAATTGCCAGTTTACACACATATAACAGCGTAAATTAGTTTCTATATAAGGAGACCAGACTAAAGCAAAATCAATTCTACTTTGTACTTGCTAAAACTGGGTATTAAAAAAATAGGTATTCCTTCTCAAACAGTGGGGTTAAGCCTTTTCAATGACCCTAATAAAACAATGTATCTATTATTACTTATACATGTATATTGATTATTTGATAGTCTGGCAAGTATACTTAACTACAGGTAAAATCATATTTTGATACAAATTATGTAATTTTCGTATTTTTGCAATCAAAATATGATTACGTCAATGTTGTTTAATAGAGAGCTAAACCCAAATCAAAGTACCCTTAACCGGATTACGCGTAATTCCACTGGACTGGTAATCGATTAGTCCTTAAAATACATTTTACAGTAGACGAACGGTAGACAAAATGGATTAAAACTCAACATCTTATAACAAGCGGCCTATATATAAGTTTTATTATCAAGATAAATATCTTAGTACACTAGTAATTTAACCCTCGTAAAACCTTATGTTTAATTGATAATATAAACAAGATGTTTGTGAGGTTGAATACGTTAGTATTATATCTCCAGTTTGCATAATATTATCTGTATAAATGACAACCTAGGGTTTAATGCGCATAATAATAAAGACATACAAAACAGTTCATCAGATTAGATCAATATAGGATATCTATGTCCCATTTGACGCACGGGTGTCTTAGGTATGTATTTGTAATATCCTGCTCGGCATTCCAATAAACAAACAGTTCACTTAATGTCAAAATCCCGTTTTAATGGCCCTACCCCTTCAGAGAATACTCGAGTATATAATTGGGAAAAACACTTTAATCTAAATATTATTAGTTCATACTAGATCATACTGCAACCCATATGTGCACGATGAAAATCAAATCATCCAAACATACCACTAGAAAATAATTATTGAATGTACGCAAACCTGTACCGTGTTGATATAAACAATGTACGAGGTGTTATGCTAACTGTTATTTAGATCTACATTCGTATACTAGCATGAGCTTTTTATCACAACATAATACATTTTTTTAAAATGGTTGTAAGTAGTATTAGAAGGGGTCGTCCGCCGTGGCCTGGTGGTTTAAGGCAGTACCTCAAGATCACTAACCTTTCACCACTAAGGTCATGGGCTCGATCCAAAAGTTTTAAGTAAGACGGTTTACAAGTTATTTGCGGTAGGATGGTGGTTCTACTCAGATTCATTCTGAAGTCATCATTAACCAGTAGAAATGGTAGCGGTAAAAATGGCGTTAAATTCCATTCGACTTCTTTCCTCGGTAGCATATGCGAAAAAGATGTATTGCTCACACATAACCGTGGCGGAGGATCGAACCCACGACATTCCGATCATGGGTTTGATGCTGTACCACTTGACCACTGAAATTATAAGAAAACCGAAATATATACATTTGGATTTTTTTTAAACAAGAAAATGTAAAGAGATAGTAAAGTTGCTTTGGATTTCTTTTTCAAATATTTTTCTGAGTTAGGAATTGGTATTATACCAGTTATAAATCAACATTAAATTTGACAAAGTTACTGTGAGCCGATGACCTACAATCTGACATATGCCTAACACTCAATTGGTGAATGATCACACCTTTGATATAGCGGTAGCATTTTTAACAAAAAGGTCAAACAAACGTGAACATTACTTAAGAAATTACAATTTTGACAAGTTATCAACTGTTGAAGTACCAGTTCTGATATTTTGGTAGTTATAAGAATAAAAATTGCAGTCATTAGTTGAACACGTGGTGTACTTTTGAACCGTTAGGCCTGGAAATTTTGAGTACACCTGGCGCATGAGTGGTGAACGTTTCTTTGGCAACAACCGTAATAGCGTTAACTAAGTACTGGTCCATGTACATCGAGGAAGACGTCACTGGAGATTTTAATAGTTGGACTAATTTGTTTCACCATAGATATAAAAGCATAAATATGTTTATAAATAAAATGTAGGCTAGCTTTATAAGATAAATATTTTCACAGTATTACCATTTCCTCAAACGAAGGAGGTGGACAGTTTAACGTTGATATGGGTCTGGGACATGTGTGAGTTGAAATAAAATCAAGGCGAAAGTTAAAACATACGTGAAGAAACAGCTGAGCAGGATAGAAATATGGCAGGGTGTGCAGCAGGTGTTGGTGATGTTATGGTAGAGCATAATAATGAAATAGGAAAAGAGTTAAGAAAAATATGTAAAAAGTATATTGTTTTAGATGGACCAAAGCATGACGCAAAACTCAAATAAAAACAACAAAGGGCCAATAAAATCAAATGTCAATAGTACAAGCACATGTTCAGATCTTGTACTTGCTAGCTGTGTAGCAAGCGCTTTGAATCGGGTCAAAACTGTGGGAGTAGCTGCGTCCGCAAGGTTGTTGGTTCAAAAAGTGACGTAAAATTTGGGTTAATAGAACAAGGGGCAATATCTAAAAAAAACTAATAGAAAGACAAAGACTACAAGCTCATGTTCAGCACATGTACTTGCTGTACAGCAAGTTTCATTTCAATCGGGTTAAAAGTGTGAGAGTAGTTGTGTCCGCAAGGTTGTTGGTCCAAAAAGTGTCGGACTGACGGTTGTCATTTCATAGAGACGTATTCAATCGTTCACGAGGCCCTCAGCATATTTACATTTCATAATTAATATTAACATGAATAAACACGTGGAAATAAATAACTGGACAAGAAGAAAACATACATTACATTACATTTGTCCGTCCGTTCGACCGTCCGCCCCAGAAATAATGTCATATTAGGCAACAATGATTTGCGCTCATTTTAAATTAGATCTATATTGAAGAAAATGTGAAATATTGCACTTAAAACAGGAGCTTGTATGGTAAAGTTTAATCGCTGTATTAAATTGACACAACGGCTCGAGATTTTAATACCGTTGTTGTACAAACACCTCACGAACAAAATGGCAAACATCTGAACTGTCAATAATGGGAAAGTCTGTCATATCTCCAGTGATATTTACAAAGCAATCATACGTACTGGACACAATTTGAACCATTAGTTTTCGATCGTTTGAACAAATTACACAATTATAATCGATTCGTTTTTACATGTACGTTGTTCGAGTAAGCTATATAGGTAAAATATAACATTGGAATAGAACAGCTGACTGCTGAAAATTTTATGAAATGAAGTCTATTGACATTTTGATAAATAACAATAACCTAGATCAATGTGCAAAAAAACATGTACTCTCTAAAAAGCCTTATACAAATAGGTTTGTTATGTTAACACTTTGAACATAATATTAATGCAATTGTGTGTTAAGCTTAAACCGGACCACGTGACAGCCAAAACGCATGCGATAAAAACGTGCTGTTATTTGGGTAGACCTATATCCATGGTGTTTTATCAGTTCAATAGTTATTTTAATATTATGTATGAAAACATATTTATATTAAATTGAATACACATTAAGATACAGAAACTTCGTCCTACATGCGTATATTTTTTATCATTTAATATATTTAAGGAGTTGGCAAAAAATATATTAATGTTGGCTCTTTGTATTGCATAACACATATATACTAAATATAAAGACTATCATGTATAAACTATATATATAGACTATCATGTTTTTTTTTCATTTCATCTCTATAAGGAGCATTGAAAAAATTGGGTTTCTTAGAAAATATATAGAAGATCTTACATGACTTCTCCTTTATTATTGTATTTATTAAACAAGTTGAAAAAAATATAAATATGCGACGCTCGACCGATCTTTATATTAACGAATTGTATGAATACAGTAATAAATGTAAGATTCTTTTTTTCAGAAACTAACTCAGGAAATTGGTACAATTACCATTTATTTAACAGATCACATCCTAAGAATGAGAAACATACTAGTTTCCGTGAGTCATCGTAGGACGTTACGTCTCAAATAACGTCATAAAACACCTAGCGATGAATCGGAAGTGATATGATCCTAGGTTTATATAAAAAATATGTCACGGGTTTATATAACACCGCAAATTATGTGATAAATCCATTTCCGTAAGTCATCGTAAGACGTTGATGTGTCAAAATAAAATCCTTTTCAGTGTTTAATATTGCACTAATTTTGTATTCTCCAACACATTCAGCTCTTGGAGTGTAACAAAAGATAATTCTATTTTTTTTTACATTCATTGTGAAATAGGTTTTTACAACTCAAACAAATCACGCTCGAAGTCTTCTTGGGAAGAACCAGTACTAAGTTCATAAGGATAAATTACCATGCTCAAAGACACTTCACAAAGTCGTAGCGGAGGATCAAACCCACGACCCCAGATCCTTGGTCCGATGTGTTATCACAGTATGTGAAGTATGGAAAGTTGTTCGACATTGTACATACGAGAGTCAATTTATAAAAATATACCAAATGATACTTCGGTGGTGATAATACACTTTGTTAATAGTTAAAAAAATATATGTCATGTATTGAATGGCCGACCCTTAATCATAATGAAATTATTTTCCTGTGGCTAGTTGGCTCAGCCGGTAGCGCATCTGACTATCCATCCCAGACAGAGTGGTTGTGTTGATCTGTAATATGTTAGTCCTAAATGGCATGAAAATGACACTAAATCTCCAAACAAACAAACAAACAAACTTAATTCAATTCTTAATAGGATAATTTCATATGACTTTTGAATTTATAATTCCGAAGTATAACGGGATTCCCCATGTATCGAATCTGTGACTGACCCATCATATATGTAAAATAACCATCTACAGTATAATACAATAAAACTGACGCAATATTAATCCAATTTCCAGTTATTATTTTAAGGTTTGGAACCTACCGTATGGTAAAATAAGTATGGTAAAATCTGAACAAGTATAGCGTCGCGTCCATTTGTGGGGCCGGACTTCAGATACTGTATAGGAGAAAACTTGCCAGTACCTTACCTCATTTGACATCAGTAATGGTATTTACGGTAAATTCAGTTTTATTATTTTTAAAAATCAGTTGTTGTTTTTGTTTTTTTTGTAATAATTACTTAGAACTAGTACAACAATTCATACTAGGACCCAGATGAGTTAATCTATATGCAATGTGTTAAGTTTTGATTCTGATTTCGATCTTCATGTAGGCCTGACTTTCGTTTAATCCTAACAAAACACAAGGTGACATCATTACTGCAACAAACCACACGGTGTGCGCGCGTAATTTATAGCTGGGTTTTCCGTGGGGCAATATAACGTGTGGAATGTAGAGCCGCTTTTCAACCAGATATTAAGAAGTCACACACCTCGCTATTGATTTTAATTTTATCATCTTCATAAAACTATCAAGGGACTATGATTTGTTTGTCCAATAAGGACGTGGTTTACATAATACCCTCGAGCCAAGATAATAGCTGGTCTGGATCAATACACGTTGCACCTATATAATATCCTCGGGTCAAGATAATAGCTTGTCTGGATCAATACATGGTGCACCTAGTACCGACTGGATTTACCGGTCAAGATCGCGGTCCCAGAGCCATGTGCTTCTCGTGGTGTTGGTTCGAACCAAACTTGGTCTGAACATTTTTTGAAGATGTTTTAATTCTAGTTTAAGTTAGTATGATTGTATGGTAATCTCATACTTTTTGTTGATCGCTCTTTAGTTCGTTTCTTAATGTGTGTTGTTTTTAAAAGGGCATCGGGTCGAGTCTGGAATCGAATACGTGACCTCTGGCGTGATCGGCCTACACTCTATCCGCAAACACCACCACTCTGTATATCTTCCACACGTATAGCTGGTTGCAATATATTTCATGTAATTGTGAATTTAATATAGAAAATATGGCCCAAATAGCAAGCGCTATGATAAAATGGACGTGTTCAATTGTTACATTACCAAAACACGTCTATTTTATCAAAATTTTAGAAAGTTGCATATTATATCACAGAGTTTCTTTGTTTTTATAGTATCAAGACAAATGTATTAAAACACAGAAGTATGTACATGGTAAATCTGAGAAAATGGTGCTTAGCTTGACCTATGGCCATAAGGGAATTAAAATAAAAAAGCAAAATGTGTTTGAGTGTCTGAAATTGTAAGAGTTTCCTGCAATATTTATAACATCATGTAAATATAATGGAGATTGTTTATTAATAATTTTAAAAGTGTCTATTTCCACATTTCTTAGACGTCTAATTTGTAAAGCTGGAAGTTTGGAACTATGAAGTAATTGAACATAGTCTGATTCAGAATCACTATATATTTCCTGATTTTTTTTTTGCTATTTTCTGTGTATTAATTAATCTCACTATAAAAATACCATTTCTTCCATTGGGCAATAATTAAACTTTGGCGTTTTAAAAGAATATTAGATGATGAGTTTTCCAAAATTGCATTTTGTTTACCAATTTTCTTTAGTAAATTTAGCTGCCTTAATGTTTCACTGCAGATATGCCAGGGATATTGTCAATGTTAAAAGTGATAACTTACTGTTTTGTTAGTTTTTAAATATTCGCTTTCGTTTTATTGTCACTAAACAATTTCATAAGATTAAGACTATCTGTCTCTAACGTTTCTATTACTTTTTATTAAATCTTTATCAGAATGTGGAAGAGTATTGTCACCTGCATAAATCACTACCTTGTACAAAATTAAATATGGCCTTAATAGGTATATTGAAAAGATAAAGCCATGAGGTACGCCAAAATAACTTTCCTGAAAATCACACTTATAGGAACTTATTTCAAAGCATTGTTTTCGATTAGTTAAATAACTTTGGAATTCTGTGACTCTAGTTTTCAAAGTAAAAGGTCATGAAGGTAAACCCACCAAGACAGCAGCCGTTTCAAGGGCCCTCTTACAGTCTTAAGAAGTGGTGTTTGACATTCCTAGCCTGGTCTTGATGCTTATAAAAAATGTTAAAATGATTATTAAAATTCAGTTATTTGAGCACTCATAGATATTTCAAAGACTGTTTATAAAATTGGTATAATACTGACTGGTTGGTAACTTTCTTTGTCAAAAGAACTATTCTCTTTATGTAATGTGCTATTTTTAATAATTTCAAATGATTTATTGCCCATAGCAGTAATTGGCCCAGAAATAGATGATTTGGCTTGTTTTACTAGTTTGGATGTATTCCATTATGACCTATACCTTTTTCAATATACAACTTATCTATTTGTTTATTAATGAACCGGTTTAAAACTATGTTTTGTTTTAATACTTTTGTTCTGTAATACTTTTTTATACTTGGATGGTTAACATGTATACTTAAATAATCATTTCCTAAGCACTTGCCACATTCATAAAAATCATTAAAAACATAACATACTTCCTGTTGGTCATTTCTATGGTGTCATTTTCACAGAGAATGGTATCAATCTGGACTTCGTGCACTTTATTTTTGTAACAATTGGTTTACTCTAGCATAAAAATATTTAGTATTGCATTTGCCTATGTACCTCTCTATTAAATATCTATTCATTGGTTTTCTTTTCATACTTGTAACAAGATTTCTTTGTTTTCTGTATTGTTAATTATAGAAAGATTGTTTAAGAACTTTATTCATAAAAGGAACTGACCTGTGTATTATGTGTCTTTTTCATTGGTACAGTTTTTGTTCCGCCATATGTTAAAACAAATCGACTGGGACTGTTATATACATGTACATCATTTAAACTACCTTAATCTACGATATTTCGTATATCTAGACTTCTGAATTCTGTTTTCAAGTCAGTATTAAAACTTCATAGTACATCAAAGTGTTTAAAACGGCCATAGTGACACAATTTCAATTTATATGTTTGAACTTTTACAAATGAAAACTACACTGATTCCACAAGAGTACATGTTTTCTCACTAAGAGATTCCCGTTTGTCAAACTTACATCTGCAATTGATGTTTTCTGAATAGAAGTCAAATATATGTGTTTGGATATTGCATATACAACTATCTACCGCTCAAGTGGTCAATGGTAAAAATTATTTATCCAAGGAAAATGACAATTGATCCTAAGCAGTAAACTATTGATCGAGACGAAGTCGGGGTTAATAGTTCTCTTTTTTGGGTCAATAGTCATTAACTATTTATACGCAAATATTACTGTAATAGAGGATAAAAAGATTATCGTTGTTTATTTCTACCTCATATTTTACCTTGCAATAATTGATAAACTTTCAGAAACTATCAATATTGGTTGGTCATAAGGTGATAATACACTTTAAGCCACCAACTAACATATAAAAGCCGTAAGATAGCTTTGGGACAGATTTTATATAATTCAGTGCATGATTCAAATCAGAGAACCTTTGTTGAAAATGTCACAGTCATCAATGCATTGTTTTTGTTATAATTTTGCATACTTCTAGCTTATTGTTGATACATTTAATTGGCTAAAGAACAATTTCATAAAAGTGTGTTATATACAGTTTGAGAACAAAGTGTTTATCTCCAACTACTAAAAAAATGAAATTCGAGAGGTGCACTCTCTATACATGGATCTGTGTTAATTCACCATCAGCAGCTAGCCCGGTTTAGCGTTGTGATTTGATGGTCTCCTCTTACAGTAGAAGTTGGGGGTTTAATAGTTATATCGACATTTTTTTAAGAATTCTGAACGTTTTGACATATACTACAAAATATAGAGTTAAAATGCCAACAATTCGCCCAATGTTTCTTTACCCATACAACACATATTGATCAACTTTCAAGGCAATCTAATGGATTGCACGATCGTTCAAAATATTATATATAATCTAAATATTTTGAAAAGAGAACCATTAACTTTCCTCTCGTCAAGCCGTAGTGACGCATTGTAATAAGCACATGATTAATGGCGGCTGATAGTTGTGCCTTGTCGCCTGGTACACCATTGTTTCAACATGTTCAGTTATTGTCTAAAAATTAATGCCAACAGCTCGAAGGAATGCGTTTTTAACACATGATGCTTTGATGAGAACTGTGTGAATAAAATGAGTCAAGTTAACACCATACAAATTTCAATTAATCAACCGCGTTTAATCATTCATTTTACAGACATTATGCTATTGACGGTGCGATTTGTTCAATTAAGCGATGATGGATTTTTTTATTCAATACACGTTAATTGAACGACAATCCAATCAATGACCTACATGAGACTAGGGCTATACTGACTAAAACATCATGAGACTAGGGCTTTACTGACTAGACCTACATGAAACCAGGGCTATACTGACTAGACCTACATGAGACCAGGGCTATACTGACTAGACCTACATGAGACCAGGGCTATACTGACTAGACCTACATGACACCAGGGCTATACTGACTAAACCTACATGAGATCAGGGCTATACTGACTAGACCTACATGACACCAGGGCTATACTGACTAGACCTACATGAGACCAGGGCTATACTGACTAGACCTACATGAGACCAGGGCTATACTGACTAGACCTACATGAGACTTGGGCTATACTGACTAGACCTACATGACACCAGGGCTATACTGACAAGAACTTCATGCCACTAGGGCTATACTGACTAGAACTACATGACACTAGGATTAAACTGAATAGAGCTACATGAGACTAGGGCTATACTGACTAGCCCTACATGAGATTTGGGCTTTATTGACTAAACCTACATGAGAGCAGGGCTATACTGACTAGACCTACATGAGACCAGGGCTATACTGACTAGACCTACATGAGACCAGGGCTATACTGACTAGAACTTCATGTCACTATGGTTATACTGGCTAGACCTACATGAGACTAGGATTATACAGAATAGAGCTTCATGAGACTAAGGCTATACTGACTAGACCTACACGAGACTAGGGCTATACTGACCAGACCTACACGAGACTTGGGCTATACTGACTAGACCTACATGAGACTAGGGCTATACTGACTAGATCTTCATGAGACAAGGGCTATACTGACTAGACCTACATGAGACTTTGGCTATAGAGACTAGACCTACATGATACTTGGGCTATACTGACTAGAACTACATGAGACTAGGGCTATACTGTCTAGACCTACATGAGACTTGGGCTATACTGACTAGAACTACATGAAACTTGGGCCATAGAGACTAAACCTACATGAGTCTTGGGCTATACTGACTAGAACTACATGATACTAGGGCTATACTGACTAGACCTACATGAGACTAGGGCTATAGAGACTAAATCTACATTAGAAGTGGGCTATACTGACTAGAACTAGACGAGACTACGGCTACACTGACTAGACCTACATGATACTTGGGCTATACTGACTAGACCTACATGAGACTTGGGCTATACTGACTAGACCTACATGAGACCAGAGCTATATTTAACAGAACTACATGAGACTTGGGCTATACTGACTAGACATACATGAGACTAGGGATATACTGACTAAACCTACATAACACTTGGGCTATACTGACTAGAGCTACATGAGATTCGGGTCAAACTGACTAGACCTACATGAAACTTGTGCTATACTAAATAGAACTACATGAGACTGGGGTCAAACTGGCTAGTCTACATGAGACTAGGGTCATACTGACTACTTACATGAGACTCGGGTCATACTGACTAAACCTACATGAGACTCGGGTCATACTGACTAGACTACATGAGACTATGGTTATACTGACTAGACTACATGAGACTCGGGTCATACTGACTAGACTACATAAGACTAGGGTCATCCTGACTAGACTACATGAGACTCGGGTCATACTGACTAGACTACATAAGACTAGGGTCATCCTGACTAAACTACATGAGACTCGGGTCATACTGACTAGACTACATGAGACTAGGGTCATACTGACTAGACTACATGAGACTAGGGTCATACTGACTAGACTAAATGAGACTCGGGTCAGACTGACTAGACTACATGAGATTATGGTCATACTGACTGGACCTACATGAGAAGCCGGTCATACTGACTAGACTACATGAGACTCGGGTCAAACTGACTAGACTACATGGGAATCGGGTCATAATGAATAGATTACATGAGAATCGTGTCATACTGACTTGAATACATGAGACTTGGGTCATACTGACTAGACTACATGAAACTAGGGTCATACTGACTAGACTAAGTGAGACTTGGGTCATACTGACTAGACAACATGAGACTATGGTCATACTGACTGGACCTACATGAGACTCGGGTCATACTGACTAGACTACATGAGACTCGGGTCAAACTGATTAGACTACATAAGAATCGGGTCATACTGACTAGACTACATGAGACTCGGGTCATACTGACTAGAATACATGAGACTAGGGTCATACTGACTAGAATACATGAGACTATAGTCATACTGACGGGACCTACATGAGACTAGTGTTAAACTGACTACACTACATGACACTCGGGTCAAACTTATTAGACTACATTAGAATCGGGTTATACTGACTAGACTACATGAGATTCGGGTCATACTGATTAGAATACATGAGACTAGTGTCATACTGACTAGAATACATGAGACTAGAGTCATACTGACTAGGCCTTCATGAGACTCGGGTCATACTGACTAGACTACATTAGACTCGGGTCATACTGGCTAGACTTCATGAGACTAGGGCTATACTGACTAGACTACATGAGACTCGGTTCATGCTGACTAGACTACATGAGACTCGGGTCATACTGACTAGACCTTCATGAGACTAGGGTCATATTGACTACACTACATGAGACTAGGGTCATACTGACTAGACTACATGAAACTCGGGTCATACTGATTAGACCTACATGAGACTAGGGTCAAACTGACTTGACTACAAGTGACTCGGTTCATACCGATTATACTACATGAGACTAGTGTCAAACTGACTTGACTACATGAGACTCGGGTCATACTGACTGGACCTACATGAAACTAGGGTCATACTGACTAGACCTTCATGAGACTAGGGACATACTGACTAGACTACATGAGACTAGTGTCAAACTGACTAGACTACATGAGATTCGGGTCATACTGACTAGACTACATGATACTCGGGTCATACTGACTAGACTACATGAGACTAGTGTCATACTGACTAGACTTCATGAGACTATGGTCATACTGACTAAACTACATGAGACTCGGGTCATACTGACTAGACTACATAAGACTAGGGTCATCCTGACTAGACTACATGAGACTCGGGTCATACTGACTAGACTACATAAGACTAGGGTCATCCTGACTAAACTTCATGAGACTCGGGTCATACTGACTAGACTACATGAGACTAGGGTCATACTGACTAGACTACATGAGACTAGGGTCATACTGACTAGACTAAATGAGACTCGGGTCAGACTGACTAGACTACATGAAATTATGGTCATACTGACTGGACCTACATGAGACTCCGGTCATACTGACTAGACTACATGAGACTCGGGTCAAACTGACTAGACTACATGGGAATCGGGTCATACTGACTAGACTACATGAGACTCGTGTCATACTGACTTGAATACATGAGACTTGGGTCATACTGACTAGACTACACGAAACTAGGGTCATACTGAATAGACTAAGTGAGACTTGGGTCATACTGACTAGACTACATGAGACTATGGTCATACTGACTGGACCTACATGAGACTCGGGTCATACTTACTAGACTACATGAGACTCGGGTCAAACTGATTAGACTACATAAGAACGGGTCATACTGACTAGACTACATGAGACTCGGGTCATACTGACTAGAATACATGAGACTAGGGTCATACTGACTAGAGTACATGAGACTATGGTCATACTGACTGGACCTACATGAGACTAGTGTTAAACTGACTAGACTACATGACACTCGGGTCAAACTTATTAGACTACATAAGAATCGGGTCATACTGACTAGACTACATGAGATTCGGGTCATACTGATTAGAATACATGAGACTAGTGTCATACTGACTAGAATACATGAGACTAGAGTCATACTGACTAGGCCTACATGAGACTCGGGTCATACTGACTAGACTACATGAGACTCGGGTCATACTGGCTAGACTTCATGAGACTAGGGCTATACTGACTAGACTACATGAGACTCGGTTCATGCTGACTAGACTACATGAGACTCGGGTCATACTGACTAGACCTACATGAGACTAGGGTCATATTGACTACACTACATGAGACTAGGGTCATACTGACTAGACTACATGAAACTCGGGTCATACTGATTAGACCTACATGAGACTAGGGTCAAACTGACTTGACTACATGTGACTCGGTTCATACCGATTAGACTACATGAGACTAGGGTCAAACTGACTTGACTACATGAGACTCGGGTCATACTGACTGGACCTACATGAAACTAGGGTCATACTGACTAGACCTTCATGAGACTAGGGACATACTGACTAGACTACATGAGACTAGTGTCAAACTGACTAGACTACATGAGATTCGGGTCATACTGACTAGACTACATGAGACTCGGGTCATACTGACTAGACTACATGAGACTAGTGTCATACTGACTAGACTTCATGAGACTAAGGTCATACTGACCAGACCTTCATGAGACTCGGGTCATACTGACTATATCTACATGAGACTAGGGTCAAACTGACTAGACTACATGAGACTCGGGTCAAACTGACTAGACTTCATGAGACTCGGGTCAAACTGATTAGACTACACATGACTCGAGTCATACTGACTAGACTACTTAAGACTCGGGTCATATTGACTAGACTACATGAACTCGGGTCAAACTGACCATACTGACTATACCTACATAAGACTGACCATACTGACTATACCTACATAAGACTGGGGTCATGTTGACTTGATTAAGACTTGATGAGACTAGGATTATACTGACTATGCCTGTATGAGACTAGGGTCAAACTGACTTGACTACATGAGACTAGGTCCATACTGACTTGACTACGTGAGACTAGGGTCATACTGACTAGACCACATGTGACTAGTGCCATTCTGACTAGACTACACGAAACTAGGGTCATACTAACTAGACTACATGAGACTATGGCCATACTAACTAGACCTTCTTGAGACTCTGTCATACTGACTAGACCTACACGAGACTATGGTCATACTGACTAGACCTACCTATGACTAGGGCCATACTGACTAGACTACATGAGACTCGGATAATACTGACTAGACCTACATGAGACTCGACAGGGTCATACTGAATAGATCTACATGAGACTATGTCCATACTGAATAGATCTACATGAGACTATGTCCATACTGAATAGATCTACATGAGACTATGTCCATACTGAATAGACCTTTATGAGACTAGGTCTATACTTCATGTCTCACCACACAGTTGAATTTTGCTCTTTGTTCTATATGAAATAAGGTCTACGATTTCCACGAAAACAAATTCACATATAAAAGTTTGCATTCCATTACAGGTATATTTCTGCATATAAATATGCCGATAACTGTTACATGTTGTCTTACTTTCTCAGCCAATGAAATCGCTCAGACTTTTCAAAAAAGAACATTATATTTTACATCGAATTTCATGACCGTCAGTAGATGTTGACCTGCTTCCTCAGCCAATGAAATCGCTCCAGGAGCAAGAAAGTAGATCAGCATCTAAGCCGGTTAGAAGTTACATGGACTTTGGCGTAGAAGATATAGCTTCTAACCTGTCGCAGATTGACCAGCTTGGGTTTTTAAAGACAATGTAGTGGAAAAGAATTTCCCCAATGCTCATAAATATATCGATCTGTTAAACTCCTATAACAGACATGTCTTATTGCAGTGTTTGCTGTGCCTGCTTTTGTTCTATTCACCTGCAGCAAGAAATCACAGCCCCAGGTGGACTAGTTTAAAAATATTTCCAACCAAATTACATAGAACTTAATTACATGGAACAAAAATAAATTTGACCAAATTACATAGGAACAAATTACATAGAACCAAATTACATAGAACCAAATTACTACATGGAACCAAATAACCAAATTACATTGGACCAAATTATATTGGACCAAATTACATAGAACCAAATTACATTGGACCAAATTACATAGAACCAAATTACATTTGACCAAATTACATAGAAGCAAATTACATAGGACCAAATTACATAGAACCAAATTACATAGGACCAAATAACATAGGACCAAATTACAGATAACCAAATTACATAGAACCAAATTACTACTTAGAACCAAATTGCATTGGGCTAAATTATATAGGACCAAATTACATAGAACAAAATTACATAGGACCAAATTACATAGGACCAAAGCACATAGGACCAAATTACATAGGACCAAAGTACATAGGACCAAATTACATAGGACCAGAGTACATAAGACTTTTTAAGCGCCTTTTTTATTTATCAATTCACGATGTTTTGCAATGTTGTACACAGTAAACATATTCAGACAAACGTGTTAGTGTTCTTGAACTATAACAATTTCTGTATTTGAAAATACATGATATTCGTAGTCTATAATTCATTATTTATGATGTTTATTTCAATACTGACAATCTTCTCTTGCCCAGTGGAAGACAGGTTTGTCATTTTAAATCTAAAACTTTAATATACATGTACATTGCAACGTCAACATTTAGTTTATGTCCGTCAAAAATAATTAGATATCGTAAAGTTTTACTGCTTTTTTAGTATCTCAAAATGCATGCATACTGCAATATTTTGGTTTTAATACCTTGACTTTCATTCAGGTAAGAATATACGATACGTAGTTATAAACAGGTATAAAAGGATTTTAAAGGGTATAATAAAACTAATTTCAAATAGCCATACAGATAGGAGGACCGTCCTATGATAGTTGTGTACAATAGCACCATTTTATCGGTATCTGATTATATTACTTTGATATGTTTGTAAATGATATGTTTAGAAGCTTCGCCAAATAAGGCTTTTAGATTGGAGATAAAAAAAGAAATAAAACAGTCCAATAAAATCATAATGAAATAGTGTCGATATTGCTTCCAAACACTTTTATACGACAACAAAGAAAGTAAAAATGACACATATGGATTTATACGGGGTAATCTATGACGTCTTTATAGATGTTTGTAAAATTAGTTGACGCCAATAAGGGGCAGTATTGTGGCAGGTGACAAACCCGGTGGTGGCTCTCAGTAAATGGAATGTTGTCTTATAATGGAGTTTTAGCCATCATTTTCAACACATTATTTTATATGTGGCATCCAGTTTTGTGTAAAACATGCAGTAAATGTCATACAGTTTTGTGTAAAACATGATGTTTTATAACATTGTGGCATCCGGTTTTGTGTAAAACATGTTGTATATGTCATACAGCTTTGTGTAAAACATGATATATATGTCATACAGCTTTGTGTAAAACATGATATATATGTCATACAGTTTTGTGTAAAACATGATGTATATGTCTTTCAATTCTGTGTAAAACATGTTGTATATGTCATACAGTTTTGTGTAAAACATGTCATATACTATTTTGGCATACAGTTTTGTGTAAAACGTGTTATATATGTCATACAGTTTTGTGTAAAACATGTTATATACTATTTTGGCATCCAGTTTTGTGTAAAACGTGTTATATATGTCATACAGTTTTGTGTAAAACATGTTATATACTATTTTGGCATCCAGTTTTGTGTTAAACGTGTTATATATGCCATACAGGTTTGTGTAAAACATGTTGTATATGTCATACAGTTTTGTGTAAAACATGTTGTAAATGTCAAACAGTTTTGTGTAAAACATGTTGTATATGTCATACAGTTTAGTGTAAAACATGTTGTATATGTCAAACAGTTTTGTGTAAAACATGTTGTATATGTCATACAGTTTTGTGTAAAACGTGTTGTATATGTCATACAGTTTTGTGTAAAACGTGTTGTATATGTCAAACAGTTTTGTGTAAAACATGTTGTATATGTCAAACAGTTTTGTGTAAAATATGTAATATACTATTTTGGCATACAGTTTTGTGTAAAACATGTTGTATATGTCATACAGTTTTGTGTAAAACGTGTTGTATATGTCATACAGTTTTGTGTAAAACATGTTATATATGTCATACAGTTTTGTGTAAAACATGTTGTATATGTCAAACAGTTTTGTGTAAAACATGTTGTATATGTCATACAGTTTTGTGTAAAACATGTTGTAAATGTCAAACAGTTTTGTGTAAAACATGTTGTATATGTCAAACAGTTTTGTGTAAAACATGTTGTATATGTCAAACAGTTTTGTGTAAAATATGTAATATACTATTTTGGCATACAGTTTTGTGTAAAACATGTTGAAACGTTGTTCAGCAAACATGCTACATGTATTTTTCTCAAGTAAGTACCGATGGCATGAACTAAGATGTAATATAGATATGACCTTTTATTTGCGTGGAAAGAAATTGGAGAATCCGTGGGAGGTGCTATCACACAGAATGCAACTTTTCCGTTGAATCGCTGTGATGCATGTATCACAACTTATTATTAAATCGTCGTTCAATTAGAAGCAACTTATAAGTATTACATTTATACAAAATCAGTACGACACACAATCGGAAAAGTTCATAACAATTAACTTGAATAAGTCTTACCGGGTAGTCATAGGTATCACATAAGAATCAACTCCATAACATGACGCTAGCAAGATTCTTGGATAGTTACATTGTAAACAATGAATTATTCAATATTAAACAAAATGGTAACAAAATGTAACAATCCTTAGAACAACTTGATTTGATTTTTTCCATATTTTGATTCGGGAAATCTAAAATCGACTGTAATTCCAATAATTTGAATGTAATCTATGTATATTACTAACTAGCTGATTTGCTATTTAACTTGCAGAAACATAAATTAAACCATTATTCTAAAAGTAATATTTTTCGAAACTCTTATTTATTACCATTATTTTTCTGTTCACGTGGTTGGTATTTTAACTATTTCGATTTTGAGTCGAAGTTCAATTTTCGGACTCGAAAGGTTGATGATGAGTCTAGATCCATTGACCCATGAGTCTGAGAGTGCATTGTGATGAACCACCATCACACTCTTTGTAACAAAGATAAACCATGAATATAGTGACTATACAGACGCTGATTTATACAGTTAACTAATACACTCATTAATTTGACTAGCCAGATTGCTAAATATGCTCGGATATTAGATGAGTCAACTGAGTAAAACCAGTACAGAGTGCTATTTTGAAGCCATCGGGTCGGTGTGGTATCAAACTCGCGACTTCTGGCGTGAGCGCCCAACACTGTACTACTGCCCTATTCTACCACATTGAATGGCCTAACAAAACAAAATATGGATATGTCAATATTGAAAAATAGAGTGAAAAGGTTATCTACTTGTGTACATTGATATAGGCCTTATCTATTCTCTCCGCCACGGCTATGTATGGTGTCCTTGAGTAAGACACTTTTCCGCATATGCTGAGTACTGGTTCTAACCAGTAAGACTTCGAGCGTGACTTGCCTTAGTTGTAAGAACTTGTTTCACAATCGAAGTAAAATAAATAAGTTTAAACTAAACATAATTACATCGCAGCCTGGGAATGTTTGATGTTACGTGTCTTTATTATAGACTGTTATTCTGACATAAGAGTGCAGTGCAGCTGGGATGTGTAAATAATCGGCATGTTTACTTGGGCACAACATAACAGGCATTGATAACAAATCAAAATACTTAATACAGCTGACCCCTTAACGTAAAACCAACCAATGATACTGTTTGCGATAACAAAGGTTAAATATTGCAACTCAAAGTTAGTGATATCTTACACATTGGCATACAATGAATATTTAATACTTCAATAAATAATCTTATATTCAATAATAATCTTCAAAATCACATGTCACATGTGATACAAGATCCACAAAGAACGTTACGCTTGATTCCCAATGTTAGTTTAAACATATTTTTTTAAACATATTTTTTATTTTTATTTCCAAAGTTCAAAAGACAATTGTCTTAGCCTTGAACCCTGTGTAGAGATGGCGTCTAACAAAGTTAACATCAATTCAACTCAATATGTGTTGGTTTATTTGTTTGTCTGTCTGTTTAGATATTTAGCGTCATGTATATGCCTCGAGAGCTAACAGACCAACAGTTAGTCTAACCATTCTTTCCTGGCCGGATCCAGGAGGGTTAGAGTACTCGAGTACATTAAATTAAACTATGATTAAATTGAAATGAAGTCAGTTATAACAACCATTAAAAGACACTTTCACTTTCAAAATCCTGGTTTAAAAACGATTTACCGTTTTAAGATCAAGTGTATCTCGATAATGCTCAATTATTTACCAAAATCATTACAACAACTCAATTTCTAAAGTTGTGTTTGTGCGAGTCGTATAGTCCAAGGCAATAGTAAATAATGCATACGTACTTACATATCTTAAATGAATAAAGGTGAATGTTATTTGTTTAAAAACTGTATATGACATTATGATATCTATGTTAATTTGCATATAGTCAGAATGTCATTAGATTGCATAATTGCCTGTGTTTAATTGAGATTTCTACGAAAATAAAAGTGATAATTAGCTTAGTGAAGGAATTATTTCCGTTAAGCCGGATTAAAGCTGCATAACTCCTATCTGACAATATTTCTTTTATAAATAAAATACTTGTTTATGAATGACAACCCTTTTCGTGAATTCTCAGGGCCTTTAATGTATTTATAACAGCCGAAACCTCTCACAAAAGTGAATATATCGTGCTTTAAATCTAATTTTACTTAACAGTAATTCTATTTGCAAATTAGCCGCTTCCCTGACGGAGATTATCGTAAACTTCCCTATTCAATCGCATATACTCGACGAATTCCATTATCCTTCAGTATAAGAATGGTCGCTAGATGTATTTTCCATTTTGTTGGAAACTAAATTTTGTTATATTAGAAACCGTTTATGGAGCACTACAGTATAGGAAAAAAGTATTGTTAGGGAAATGAACACAAATATATATATAACGCTTGTTTGGGGATTCGAACTCGGATCGACCGACCGACAATCTGCAAACATAACCACCATGTCATGTAGGAATAAAATCGGCAGTATAAATCTATGTTGAAAATGAACCGCTTATCTAGATTTTATCGACGATGCCAGGAAATCTCCAGCCGTTTACAGATATAATTACTAAATCACTTACATTATTCCACGGGTCTGGTCTAATCAAAATATAGGCAATAATAGAGATTTGTATACATATTTTTGAGGATAAACAACAGTATCAGCACCAGACATGATCCAGATAGCCACAATGTATACTCAGCACCAGACATGATCCAGATAGCCACAATGTATACTCAGCACCAGACATGATCCAGATAGCCACAATGTATACTCTAAGTATTACACTTATATCAGGTTTTTTTATAGATTCGAAAAAAATGTTAATACTGGTTATGCCGCTTTAATTAATTGATAGGAATCGCATTTTTTTTTTTTAAAAAATAAAATAGTTTTAGTACTATTTTGATAAATAAATGCAATATATAGATTAATCGACGTTTGCTTCGTATGGATGTATAATTTTCTCGGGCAATTAACATATCTTTTGAAAACCCTGTATCTGAATACTCTAACACTGACGTATAATGATGGTTAACATAATTTATCTGGCAGGCCATAAATGATCCAGTATAACAATTTATGGGATTTTTCAGTAACTAAGACCTCATAATTGATCAAATATCGCAGTAAATCACCCCTTCACATGAGTGGATATACAGTAACATAATTATAATCAATTTTAAAATCGATTGAAGATTTAGCTTGTCCACCAAACACCGCCGAAATCTACTGATTGTTTAACCTCAATAACCTTCACGCCGTTGATCGAACTCACTCGTTCACTCGTGATACTATCAGACTCAGTATAAACATACGCGTGGTGTCAATCGTAGGGCATGAAATAATTATGACATGGAAAAACTGCTGAATACATGGGCGTAGAAACGGGCGCCAATATTTTCAAAACATTTTTTTCATTGTTTAGCTAATTTACATTGTTTTTGTATGCCGCGAATCGCCATTTCCCTTTTTTTTCTTGTTTTATAATTATCTTAAATTCGGAAGAAGGTGATATTTGTCATTGGTGATTCGTTTACTACAGGACTGCTACCACTATTGCTGCTCTTTTTATAATATACAAAATTACAACTTTTGTAAAATACTTAGCAACATCAATGTCAAATTCGTGTCTACGCTCCTGAAATAAATACGAAGATGACACCTTAACTTTGCAAAAAATGCCAAAATGTTTGATGCCACATAGGACATATCTATCTTAAAAATTAACCCAAAACGCCAGTGTACACTTCCTTTTGCAACTGAGCATATGTAAAACGTCAGTCCCCCTATTGGATGACACACTTGCATATTGATATTATATTTACATATTGATAAGATTATTGCAAGCTACACATAAGTTTCTCGCGGTTTCCATTCTCAAGTATGAAATTTGACACGTTGATAGTCATTCTATTTTTGTCTGTTGAACAATAAATCAAGTATTACCCATTCCGTAATGAATACTAATACCTCAAATCACCAGAGTCTATCGGACTGAACAAATTATCGGCGTAAAATTTAACCGATCGTCGATTGTTTCAGGAAATTTGAAATATTTTGTAGCAATTTTGAAAACCTAATATGATTAGAGATATGACAATATAATAATGTTAGATTGATTTTATAGAGCATTGACACCGTTAATAGGTGTGCGTATGTTGAAGCATAAACACCTAATTATGCGTAGTCAATTTGTTCTGGAGTACCTGCTAGAAGCCAAGGTATCTTATCGAAGCTGGTGCATTAATTCAAAAATACTATATCTGTTTTTGAAATGATTATTTACTGTAAAATGCGTTTAGAATTGAAACACATAATTGATAAAATCGATGAATTCCTGAAACATGACATAGATATCTTTTATAATAAATTATTATTATTATTATTGTTGTTGTTGTTGTTGTTGTTGTTGTTGTTGTTGTTGTTGTTGTTGTTGTTGTTGTTGTTGTTGTTGTTATTATTATTGTTATCATTATTATTATTATATTTATTGTTATCATTGTTATTTTATTATTATTATTATTATTATTATTATTATTATAAATTATTATTATTATTATTATTATTATTATCAATCTTCTTGAGGCACTCAGCCATATATACAGCGTGTGTAACTGTAAGCTTATCTCTCAGAATCCTCAACGTTACCTAAGAACAGACAGCCATACAGAGAAATTAATATTATAACAATATACTGTATACGTGTTTCTTAGCTTACTTACTTTTTTCAATTTTGATGTCAATCCTTCTTCTGTCTTTTCTTTATTTATACATCCATTCACCTATCAAACACCCGTCCATCAGTCTGTTCGTTAATATGTCGGTCCGTAAATCCACCTATTCGTCTAATTATCCGTCAATTCTTTTGGTTTAAACATATTTATTCATTCAAATTTACATACATACGAACAGTATAAAAGTATAGATACAATATATGGATTAGAACGGAAGATAAAATCTCATAAAGTTCTTCTCAGTTCTTTTATAAATTCAATAATTTAGTTTTAATTATAATAATTAAGTTTTTTCATTGTTTATGGCTAATGTTAAGAAAATCGTGAGTAAGGTCGTCAGTGGACACTGTCGTGCATATTCAATATTCAGATATCAGTTTAAATTGAAATACCAAAATTTTATTTTACACTTCAGAATATTTCAAACGGCAATCATGGGAGGAGCAAAGTTTCAAAATTACTCGAGGTGCTGCCGCTTCGTGGCGCCACTGTATACGAAAAATTCTGCAACGTTCTACATATCCATGGACATTCCTTCATCGCGGACTTTCTCAGAGACGAAGGTAAGTTGAAACATGTTTTAGCAGTTTCGATGAAATGATAAAGAAGAGATTGATGCACTTTATACTTTAACAATTGTCCAGAAAAAAGCTGTGCTATTTGTCTTTATTAGCCGAGCTTTATGCAAAAGGCTCGGCCCTGTGTATGCCGTCGTGATAAAGCTTTGTATGCTTGACAACCGCCAAAATGACCATACGCGAGAGGGACTACATTTTATTCCACGAATTTCGTTTTTTTTCTTCATGTATTTTATATATGCAACCCGCAACAAATAAAACATTAAAAATATATTGTGTGCATTGTATTATGTAATTTTTGAAAATGTTGCATACAATCGCTACAATAATATCAATCGAATTAGGAAGGCGTGTGTATATTTATTAGAGCACAGCTACAAGGACGTTCAGGTACGTTGACATATAATATCTGACAGTGTAGGGACAGTTACCTCAATATCACAACATATGAAAGAAGCATGCCTCTTGAGGAAGTATTGATTAATATTATTTATCTATAACTTCGTTTATGCTTGCAAATATTAACTAACAATTAAAGATTAGACACGTATGCTATCACTCGTTCTATTAGAACTGTAAACATATGTAACACAGCAGAATAATTTATAAATGAGTTGTAGATGTGTGTATCCAACCCTTCTTAATAGCAGAACTGTATACATATATAACATGGCAGAATCATTTATAAATAAGTTCTAGATGGGTGTATCCTACCCTTCTCTATAGCAGAACTGTATACATATAAAATATTACAGAATTATTTGTAAATGAATTTTAGGTGGGTGTATCCTACCCTTCTCTATAGCAGAACTGTATACATATAAAATATTACAGAATTATTTGTAAATGAATTTTAGGTGGGTGTATCTTACCCTTCTCTATAGCAGAACTGTATACAAATATAACATGGAAGGATCATTTATAAATGATTTGTAGATGCGTGTATCCCACTTTCTCTATAGTAGAACTGTATACATATATAACATGGAAGTATCATTTATTAATGATTTGTAGATTCTCTATAGCGGAACTGTATACATATAAAACATGACAGAATTATTTGTGAATGCATTGTAGATGGGTCTATCCTACCCTTCTCTATAGCAGAACTGTAAAAATATACAATATGGAAGGATCATTTATAAATGAGTTGTAGATGTGTGTATCCTACCCTTTTCTATAGCAGAACTGTATACATATATAACATGGAAGGATCATTTATAAATGAGTTGTAGATGGGTGTATCCAACCCTTCTCTATAGTAGAACTGTATACACATATAACATGGAAGGATCATTTATAAATGAGTTGTAGATGGGTGTATCCTACCCTTCTCTATAGTAGAACTGTATACACATATAACATGGAAGGATCATTTATAAATGAGTTGTAGATGGGTGTATCCAACCCTTCTCTATAGTAGAACTGTATACACATATAACATGGAAGGATCATTTATAAATGAGTTGTAGATGGGTGTATCCTACCTTTCTCTATAGTAGAACTGTATACATATATAACATGATAGAATTATTAGTAAATGAGTTGTACATGCGTATATCCTACCCTTCTCTATAGCAGAACTGTAAACACATATACCATGGAAGAATCATTTTTACATGTATTGTAGATGGGTGTATCCTACCCCTTTCTATAGTAGAACTGTATACACATATAACATGGAAGGATCATTTATAAATGAGTTGTAGATGGGTGTATCCTACCCTTTTCTATAGTAGAACTGTATACACATAAAACATGGAAGGATCATTTATAAATGAGTTGTAGATGCGTGTATCCTACCCTTTTCTATAGTAAAACTGCATACAGATATAACATGGAAGGATCATTTATAAATGAGTTGTAGATGCGTGTATCCTACCCTTCTCTATAGTAGAACTGCATACATATATAACATGGAAGGATCATTTATAAATGAGTTGTAGATTGGATGTATCCTACCCTTTTCTATAGCAGAACTATATACATACATAACATGGAAGGATCATTTATAAATGAGTTGTACGTGTGTGTATCGAACCTTTCTCTATAGTAGAACTGTATACATATATAACATGGAAGGATCATTTATAAATGAGTTGTACGTGTGTGTATCCTACCCTTCTCTATAGTAGAACTACATACATATATAACATGGAAGGATCATTTATAAATGAGTTGTAGATTGGATGTATCCTACCCTTTTCTATAGCAGAACTATATACATACATAACATGGAAGGATCATTTATAAATGAGTAGTAGATGGGTGTATCCAACCCTTCTCTATAGCAGAACTGTATACACATATAACATGGAAGGATCATTTATAAATGAGTTGTAGTTGGGTGTATCCTACCCTTTTCTATAGTAGAACTGTATACATATATAACATGGAAGGATCATTTATAAATGAGTTGTAGATGGGTGTATCCTACCCTTTTCTATAGCAGAACTGTATACATATATAACATGGAAGGATCATTTACAAATGAGTTGTAGATGGGTGTATCCTATCCTTTTCTATAGTAGAACTGTATACATATATAACATGGAAGGATCATTTATAAATGAGTTCTACTTGCGTGTATCATACCTTCTCTATATTAGAACTGTATACATATATAACATGGAAGGGTCATTTATAAATGAGTTATAGATGGGTGTATTCTTCCCTTCACTAAAGTAGAACTGTATACATATATAACAAGGTAGGGTCATTTAAAAATAAGTTGTTGATGAGTGTATCTTACCCTTCTCTATAGTAGAACTGTATACATATATAACAAGGAAGGACCATTTATAAATGACTTGTAGATAAGTGTATCTTACCCTCTCTATATTAGAACTGTATACATATATAATATGGAAAGATCATTTATAAATGAGTTATAGATGGGTGTATCCTATCCCTTTCTATAGTAGAACTGTATACACATATAACATGGAAGGATCATTTATAAATGAGCTGTCGATGCGTGTATCCAACCCTTATCTATAGTAGAGTTCTATACATATATAACATGGCAGAATAATTTGTAAATGAATTGTAGATGTGTGTATTCCACCCTTCTCTATAGCAGAACTGTATACAAATAAAATATGACAGAATTATTTGTAAATAAATGGTAGATGTGTGTATCTTACCCTTCTCTATAGCAGAACTGTATACATATATAACATGGAAGGATCATTTATAAATGAGTTGTAGATGCCTGTATTCTACCCTTTTCTACAGTAAAATTGTATACACATATAACATGGAACGATCAATTGTAAATGAGTAGTAGATGGGTGTAGTCTACCCTTCTCTGTAGTAGAACTGCATACATATATAACATGGAAGAATCATTTGTAAATGAGTAGTAGATTCGTGTAGTCTACCATTCTTTACAGAATACCTTTATATACATATAACATGGAACGATCAATTGTAAATGAGTAGTAGATGCGTGTATCCTACCCTTCTCTTCACTAGAACTGTATACACATATAACATGGAACGATCAATTGTAAATGAGTAGTAGATGCGTGTATCCTACCCTTCTCTATAGTAGAACTGCATACATATATAACATGGAAGGATCATTTATAAATGAGTAGTAGATGCGTGTAGTCTAGCCTTCTCTAAACTAGAACTGTATACACATATAACATGGAACGATCATTTGTAAATGGGTGGTAGATCAATGTTTGAATTCAGTTGTTTATTCTCTATCAGTCGCCGAAAAAGATATACCTAATGTGAAAGACATCTATCAACGTGTGCCAGTCTTGGGCAAAATGCTTAAAGACCACGACAAACACGCAATTGAAGCATATGTCATCGAAAAGGTATCTATTTCTAAATCTTCTTATTGTTGTAGACTATATTATATTGGCTGTATAAATCAGATATGTCTGTAAATGTGATATATAAATCAGATGTGACACTGTAAATGTGATATATAAATCAGATGTCACTGTAAATGTGATATATCAATCAGATGTCACTGTAAATGTGATATATAAATTAGATGTCACTGTAAATGGGATATATCAATCAGATATCACTGTAAATGTGATATATAAATCAGATGTCACTTTAAATGTGATATATAAATCATATGTCACTGTTAATGTGATATATAAATCAGATGTCACTGTAAATGTGATATATAAACAATACATATCTGTAAATGCGATATATAAATCAGATGTCACTGTAATTATGATATTTTCATCAGATGTCACTGTAAATGTGATATATAAATCAGATGTGTCTGTCAATTTGATATATACATCAAAATTCACTGTAAGTGTGATACATTAATCAGATGTCACTGTAAATGTGATATATAAACAAGACATATCTGTTAATGTGATATATAAATCAGATATGTCTGTAAATATGATATATAAATAAGATGTCACTATAAATATGATATATCAATCAGATGTCATTGAAAATGTTATATATAAAGCAGAATCCACTGTAAATATGATACATACATTAGATATCACTGTAAATATGATATATAAATCTGATGTCACTGTAAATGTGATATATAAATCAGATGTGTTTGTAAATGCAATATATAAATCAGATGTGTCACTGTAAATGTGATGTCACTGTAAATATGATATATACATCAGATGTGTCTGTAAATGTGATATATCAATCAGATGTTACTGTAAATGTGATATATAAATCAGATGTTACTGTAAATGTGATATATAAATCAGATGTGTCTATAAATGTGATATATAAATCAGATGTCACTGTAAATGTGATATATAAATCAGATGTCATTGTTAATATGATATATAAATCAGATGTGTCTGTGAATATAATATATATATCAGATGTGTCTTTTAATGCGATATACAAATCAGATGTCACTGTAAAAATGATATATAAATCAGATGTAACTGTTAATTTGATATATAAATCAGATGTGTCTATAAATGTGATAAACCAATCAAATGTCACTGTAAATGTGATATATAAATCAGATGTCTTTGTAAATATGATATATCAAACAGATGTGTCTGTAAATATGATATATAAATCAGATTTGTCTGTTAATGTGTTATATAAATCAGATGTCATTGTAAATGTGATAAATAAATCAGATGTGTCTGTAAATGTGATATATCAATCAGATGTTACTGTAAATGTGATATATAAATCAGATGTTACTGTAAATGTGATATATATATAAATCAGATGTGTCTATAAATGTGATATATAAATCAGATGTCACTGTTAATGTGATATGTAAATCAGATGTGTATATAAATGTGATATATAAATCAGATGTCACTGTTAATATGATATATAAATCAGATGTTACTGTAAATGTGATATATAAATCAGATGTGTCTGTAAATGTGATATATAAATCAGATGTTACTGTAAATGTGATATATAAATCAGATGTCACTGTAAATATGATATATATATATATATATATATATATATATATATATATCGGATGTGTCTGTGAATATAATATATAAATCAGATGTGTCTGTAAATGTGATATATAAATCAGATGTGTCTGTAAGTCTGTAAATGCGATATATAAATCAGATGTCACTGTAAATATACTATATAAATCAGATGTCACTGTAAATATGATATATTAATCAGATGCCACCGTAAATGTGATATATAAATCAGATGTCACTGTAAATATGATATATTAATCAGATGCCACCGTAAATGTGATATATAAATCAGATGTCACTGTAAATGTGATATATACCATCAAATGTGACTGTAAATGTGATAATATTGATATTGTGTTATAATGAGACAAAAACAAACAATAGAAAGTAATAAAGCTCAAATAAAGTAATAGGAACATGATCGAAAGTAAACTATAAAGAAATTGGAAATGCTTTACAGTATATTGTTACATGCTGGTGACATATTCAATTTGATACCCTGCATAAGTGTTGGAGTATTATCGTTAACACCGTAACTTTAACATATTTCGCTTGGCACCAGAAGTATGACTTATAACTATAAACAGAAGGTCTGACAACCATTAACATATTTTTTTTACTATGAAATAAAGATAGACAAGTTATATAAGTCAATGTTTTTTTTGTATAATATCCACCACTATTTGGAAGGTCGCTTGCAAAAGCTCAAGCGAAATCCTCTTGAAAACCAGCTAATAAGGTGATGTTTGAATATGTATACTTTTGTTTCACCTAAAAACAATATTTATCTCCTTGATGCGGTTCTTATAACTGTAAATTGGCAGTGAAGTTCGAGTGTGATTACTAGAGTGTGATTTATACATGTTTTAAAGCATTGAATCCCACTTTTGAAAATATGTGGTGATTTGCAGAGATAAGTGCTGGTTAACCGGCGTGTGAACAATGATTAAGTGCCCTGTTATATGACTGAGATATTGTTGAATAAAAGTTTAAAAAATACACGTATTGGATATATGAATCTTAAGGTTAAAGTAACATACTAAAACTGAAATAAATCATTGTGGTTTCCAGTCAAGTGTTTCTAAATATATCAAATTTTATAAATAAAAAACAGTCAATACATGTTATCTGAAATACAATTTTACATTTCCCAGCTACACAACAATTATACATGTACATTGTACTCGTATATATGTATTTTAGCGGTTGCTCTATAAATGGGTAAACGTTATGGTGTAAACAATTATCAATATACATATTCATGTATTGTTTATTTCATAACAGATCAGAGAATCAACTTTAAAGGGTATATGGAGTAAGGAAGCTATCGCTCGAGAGAAAGACAAAGCTATATTAGCAAAACAGAAGCAATTAGAAGATGCATTTGATTATGAAGAAAAAGAAAAACGAAAAAATGAAGAAATTGCCAGACTCGAGACACATTTAAGTGAAACCAGAAACGATATAATTGAACTTAAGTCTCAAATAGGATTTTTGAGATCTCAATTGCAACAAAGTGAAGATAAGTTCAAGTCAGATATAGGAGTGCAAATGAAATTTAGTATGGCGAATGAGAATGCATTACAACGATTACAAAACAAGTACGATAGATGCCAGGAAACCCTCGCAAAAATCCAACGCAATTTACAAGGTGTATTAAACACACCTGTCAGAAATTCTGAACGAGAGCAAATGGCTCTGATGGAATTTGAATTTAACTTTGTTCCAACCGATTTTGAATTGTTACTCGAAAAGTATAATCTACTTTTAGCAATTGAAAAACAGTATGACAATTTATTACATGAGCGAAATTACATTTTATCGCATCTTGGATATAGTCCTTCAGACGAGGACAAACCTAGTCTATTGAACGCGTATAGGGACTTCGCCGTTAAAACTGACGAAGACATGACAACACTAAAGGACCTTGTCGCGCAGCACAATGGAGTTATAGAAGGACAGCAAGAAAAAATCGACAACATGAGTAAGGAAATGGAAAAGCACAGTCACGAAGAAAATGAAAACAGAAAAATGAAAACTGCTGGAAATGTTTGGCAAAGCGCAATTATGTCAGTAATGCGTAAACAGCTCAACGATGTAAAACATGATAACAGGATCAAAGAAACTAAGCTTGTACATTTTGAGAGTGAAATAACAAAACTGAAGGCTAAGATTGCAGAGTTAGAATTGCATAAAGGCAAAGAAAAACTAGCTTCAAGTCACCACCATCATCACAATCATAAAGATAAAAATACAAACGAAATCAGAGCTGCTTCAAATGGTCCTTCTGTCGAAGATGAATCAGAATTTTCAAGTTCTTTATCTAAATCAGAAGCTTTGAAAAAGAGGAACACCTTGTTACCACCTTTAGGTGGCCGCATTGTCTACAAATCCCCAGACAACATCGACTTACCGACGCAGCATTCGTCACCACGTAAGACAAAACCAAAGGCAACACCGAGACATCAAGTAGACACAAGGCCTAATGTTGCTGTTCCGGAGGGATTGGTCACTCATCAAATAAGACTGGAAAACAAAGGTCTCGGTGTCGTCACCGGAAATGGGAATGGAAACGTAAGTGGAAATGGAAGCGGAAGTGGTGGGAAAATGGGAAATATGATGAGCCATGGGCTAGGAAATCTCAAAGCAATGCATGGTAAACATAGTCGACAGGCACATGTTTGAGAATATGTTAAAGCAAAATAAACGTTTTTATAAGCATTTAAGTGTTGACAACCATATTAACCAATCGTTTATTCATCAAAACTAATCAAAGTTTTCAAATAAATAGTATCAAAGTCTGTTTCTAGACAATACAACCATACATTCAATTGTAAATAACTAATTTGCACTAGTTGCATCTACGTCAAAACGGGGGTTTTATTGTAGTATTTGAATTTAACTTGTCATTGTGCCAAAACTTTATGTCGTATGGACAGACACTACATGTGCATTTAGATTTTCCTCATAAATGTTGTGTACTTTATGTTGTTGTTTTTTTTGTTGTGTACTTGTTATATCTGACACGCATTGTGTTGCATAATATCATAATGTTTTTTGTCTCATTTTCATGAACATGCAGAAACTACTGCATATGATTATAGTTTAAGAAAACATGTTGTGCTTGTGCATATCTAACTATACATGTGATAGGTGTGCTTGATGAGGTAATGTCTAAAATTATTTATTGATTGATTGATTAATTGATTGATTGAATATTCAGCTCATTTATATGCCATCAGGGCTAACAGACGATTTGTTAACCTAACCACTGTTTCCTGGGATCCTGGAAGGTTAACCAGTACTCGAGCACACCTCATCTCCGCAAGTTACTGATAACTTTTCCACATGAATCAGCAATGAGAGACGAATGACAATCAAACGCAATAACCATCACGGAGATTGTGGCCGGGCGGGGATTCGAACTCACGACCCCTGGATTGTTAGTCAGGCGCACTAACGACTAAGCTAACCGTGCCCGGCTTCTGAAATTAAACTGATAGGGATTCTGGCCGAGTGGTCGCCTCAAGATCACTTACCTCTCACTTCTGAGGTTGTAGGTTCAATGAAAGTTTCGAATTTCTTGCAGAAGGACGCTTATTCTATCTAGATTCGAGAATTCATGGACATGTGGAGATAGAGATAGGTACATGTCTGTGCTGGTTCACATAATACACTAGCTAGCATGTGTTTGTTAAAATTCTTTTAAATCAATAGTCTAGATTATATTTTTAAAAATTGTAAATGTATATGTGTGATTAATATATAACAAATGACATTTTAGCAGGAGTTAAGGTAAATATTTTCATAACTTTTTGTTGATTTATAATTATATCTTACAATAGTTGGATTTAATGGCCAGACTAAATCACTTTATTTATAGATAAACAATATGCAGTCCCACAAAAGTCCGTTTACTCAAACATTCTGTCACACGTGCTTTTTTGTTGTGTTATTAGTTCAACCATTTATTAATAAACCATACAAGTTAACAAGCAAAGAAACTATGCTTTATTTTGATAATAGCAGAAAAGTGGAATACTTAACAAACTTAACTTACAGATTGTTTTTCTGTTACAAACACATGTGCATTTTTTTTAAATAAGTTATTTTCAAATTTGTTTAGCAGGGACCAGCTAGCTCAGTCGGTAACGGGTCTGACTGTCAATCCAGGGAGGAGCGTGAGTTCGAATCCTCGCCCGGTTTGATCTGCTCTGTGATTATTGGTCTTGAACCATGTTCTACTTAACCGCCTAGCATGTCCCTGGAACGTTGAGCTGCCGTTAAATAACTGAAATACTGTCAAAAAAGGCGTGAATCCAAACACAAACAAACACATTTGTTTAACTAAGTTTACATATTGGTACAGTAAAAAAGCAAACGTCCTTAGAGAGAAATGTTTAAATAAGAGGTTGTTATTGAAGAGTTTATCTTTTTATTTCGTTACTGTAAATGTTTAAGGGAACTCAATGTTACACGGCGACCAATGGTTACAATCAACATAAACTACAGTTCAGACCTGGTTAACGGGTATGCCAAATATCGCTCTTCCCTCATTGTCATTTCATAAGACAATACAATGTAAATAAAATATCCCCGCCATTGTATTCTCCTATGTATACATACATAAAAAATAAGTGATATGCATATACACTCGAAGACTTTGCTGTAGCCAGATAAAGAATAAAGATACGATAAGAAATAATTTAGAACCCGTTCAGATTGCGACCGATACTTGTGTGCAGAGTTTGACAATGGTATAACTAATGATAACATACATGCGTATTACATTGCAACATATATGTGTTTAAAGGGGGTACTCCGGGATCGAGTGGTATAATGATCACTTACCTCGCACCGCTAAGATCGTAGGTTCGAGTCCCGCTCGCTCCAAAAACTGTATGTGTGAAAGTTACTTGTGTTGAAGGACGGTGGTTCTACTCAGATTTATTCTGAGGTCTTTCTCGGCCAATAAACTGGATATGCCATTTATAACCAAAACTATTTTTAAGTGAACGTTAAATTCCACATATTTTTTAAAATATAGTTAAAATACACTAGCTTGCGCATTCTAAAGCTTAATTGGTGCATATATATAATTGTTGAAAACATCTAATTGTCCAAGTTTTGTATCCTACATTTTGCTGCTCTACCCATAAATAAGTGTTGACGATTTTCAAATTTGAAAAAAAATACTTAGTCTAGTATATGTAATTGATTATTTAATCCGTTATTCCCATATTTTAACCAGAGCATTCTTATTTTATGGCAAACATGACTATTACAAAATGTAGCAAGAACTGTAGTTTAATTGTAATTTAATTGTAGTTCATTAATATTTAAAATATGTGTGCATGTTGTATTTACATTTAATTGTGTCTACATTATTGTTTGAAAACATAATTCGTTATTCATTCACATTATTTTGATTGTGATAAACTGCCTATCTGTGATATTTGGTACATATCCGTCAATAAAAGTTTCTGTTTCATTAGAAATCATCGTGAATTGTTTTTTTAGTTATTTATTCTTCAACTGCTCCCCGTTCGTATGCTGTTTACAAGTGAATAATAAAATGTAGGACACGACAGAGTAAGTATACTGGTCCAGCGCCTTTGTCCGTTTCAGACTCGTCATCGCTGGGTTCCCAGTCCTTCGAATACGGTGTCCCGTTACGGTCATCGTGCCATCGCTTTGTCAACAGGAACACGCGGTGTCACGACAACACAATGACACGATAGTTAATACACGGCAGTACGATAGCACGATGGTGAAAGAGCGAGGACACAATGTTTAATACACGGCAGTACGATAGCACGATGGTGATAGAGAGATGACATGATGGTTAATACACGGCAGTACGATAGCACGATGGTGATAGAGAGATGACATGATGGTTAATACACGGCAGTACGGCAGTTGGTGGTTCTTTCGGGGTTGAACCATGTTTGTGTCGTCTAGCGAATCTTTTCAATGTCTGGATGTTACCAGCCGCAACTGAAACCTGCAAATAGGAGTCAATAAATTTAAAATGAATTATTTAATATAGAATCGTTTGTCTAATTATTATGTCTTACTATTAAGAATGATCCATTTCTAACAATGTTTTCACAAATCAGAAGTTATTAAATAATCGGTCCAAATTGTCTTACTATTAAGAATGGTCCCTTTCTAACAATGTTTTCACAAATCAGTAGTTATTAAATAATCGGTCCAAATTGTCTTACTATTAAGAATGGTCCCTTTCTAACAATGTTTTCACAAATCAGTAGTTATTAAATAATCGGTCCATATTGTCTTACAATTAAGAATGATCCCTTTCTAACAATGTTATCACAAATCAGTAGTTATTAAATAATCGGTCCATATTGTCTTACAATTAAGAATGATCCCTTTTGAAGCACATTAATTAATATATACTCGGTTCTCATTGTCTTACTATTGATAATGATCCCTTTCTAAAAGTGTTTTCAAAAATCACTAGATATTAAATTTGTAGCAAATGTACATAATGATATAGATAGACGATTCCATTTTCCAACAATGTTTCCAATTGTTTTATACATTGTACTATTTCATCTCATCTGATATTGACAGTTCATATAATTTAAATATTGAGAATTATACTTTTTCAACATTGTTTTGACACATAAGGAGTTATCAAATACGAAGCTGATTATATAATATCGAATTCAACTACTCACCTCCTTGGAATAATTAGACAGCTTGTCTGTAACGATCTGTCCAGTGGTGCCACGATTTCTGCGATGCACGTCTTAATCTCGTGCTTTACTTTCATGGCTTCTATTGCGAAGTGGTCAGGTTCATGATTATGTTCACTAACAGACTTAACTTCACTGAGCTGAAAATTTAAATAACATTATTCGTTATTTATTTTTTATTATTTTCGGCATGACTTAGTTATGTCTCCATTCATACACAAATATAAATGATAGTCTTTATTAAAAAGTAATTAGGCCACCTGCCGATAATACTTTATATACATACTCAGAAATATTATGATTGTTTTCGTTTTTTTCGTGGGTTTGTGTGTGTGTGTGTGTGTGTGTGTGTGTGTGTGTGTGTGTGTGTGTATGTGTGTGTGTGTGTGTGTGTGTTGTGTTGTGTTGTGTTGTGTTGTGTTGTGTTGTGTTGTGTGTGATTTTTTAAGTTTAGGCAGAATTATGGTCCTTAGTCATACATCAGTGAAAATCCTATAAATTTGTTTTGTATTAAAATAATTACTCTGTTCTTTATCAAGTTCAAGTGAGCTATTCTAGTCGCTTTTTTTGTTCGCCCGTCCGTCTGTCTGTCTTTATGTCCTTCCATCAACAAGTTCTGTAAACGACATCTCTGGAACCGCTTGACAAACCGTGTGGTATAACGTGTGGTATAACGTACAAATAAATATTGCTTTAAAATGATATGAAGTTTTCGAAAAATAGAAATAATTTTGATCAACAAGGTAGATGAAACCCAATATCTCTTGTTACGGCATACACACTTTATGTAATTTGGTACTTATTGAGGCGCGTTTAAATATGAATACAAATGGGTGTTCTACTACAAACAATATATAACGAATTTCATTGAGAATTGGTTTTGATATCCTCAAAATATTCACACCATCTGACACTCACAATTCAATCTTTGAATGCTTTTTCGTAAACGTTTCGTGGTATACTGTGCAGACATGGGAACATTAAAGATTCGAGATGATTTCGTTAATTACATTTTCGTCCGGTCAGGTACGTTTTATAAGCTTAGAGAATAAAAAGAAATCGCAAGGAGTTAGGTCAGGAGAACATGGTGGATAAAGAAGCGCAACTTCGTTCTACTGTTTTAAATAGCTACACATTCATATCAATATCAGTATTTTGAACAGGCTTTTGACAAATAACTATTTTAACTATTTCCAAGTTAACGTTTGGGTATATTTCAAGATTATACAAATGTGTATATTTAAAAAAAATCAAGTTTAATTATCTGTTGGAAAAAAAATCATCAAAAAGTTATATTTGTATTAATGATCATCATCGTCGTTTTCCATACGAACAATTTGATTTCAGTAACTTAGGCTATTGTGCTTTACAATTATTAAACGTTATTGAAAGATAACCCGACATGGCTGATAATGAAGTAGTTTTATTGTGTAAAATCAAGACTTCAGAAAAAGTATATTATACTATACTATACCGTAGTGTAGACAACTTATTTAATTGGAAGCTTACCAATCTCGGCTGAGCAACTTTTTCGCCATTCGATATTCAAATTGAAATTCGAATAACAAATACATTGATATTCGACATTCATTAAAAATGTTTGAATATCGAATATCAAATACCTGGAGATTCGTTATTCATCAGAAATCATCATATGAATATCGAATCTAAAAAAAAAATGACATTCGACATTCACTGAAAAATGTTTGAATATCGAATATCAAATAACTGGAGATTAGTTATTCATCAGAAATCATCATATGAATATCAAATCTAAAAAAAATTGACATTTGACATTCACTAAAAAGTGTTTAAATGTTAAATATCAAATACCACGAGATTCGTTATTCATCAGAAATTACCATATGAATGTCAAATCTAAAAAATATTTACATTCGACATTCACTGAAAAATGTTTGAATATCGAATATCAAATACCACGAGATTCGTTATTCATCAGAAACTATCATATGAATGTCAAATCTCAAAACAATTGACATTCGACATTCACTGAAAAATGTTTGAATATCGAATATCAAATACGTCGAAATTCATTATTCATCAGAAATCATCATATGAATGTCGAATATAAAAATAATGACATTCGCCATTCACTGAACAATAAAGAACTGTGGAATTCTAATATATTATCATTCATTCAAACCGGGCCCGATTAGCTCAGTCGGTAGCGCGTCTGACTATCATTCCAGGGGTCGTGATTTCAAGTCCCCGCCCGGCCACAGTCTCCGTGATGTTTAACATACAACATTGCGTCTCTTTGTCATTCGTCTCTCACCGCTGATTCAAGTGAGAAAGTTGTCAGTTACTTGCGGAGATGGGTGTGCTTGAGTACTGGTTAATCTTCCAGGATCCCAGGAAAGCGTGGTTAGGTAAATGGATCGTCTGTTAGCCCTCGGTGGCATAAAAATGACGCTAAATATTCAAACAAACAAAAAATCATTCGCTCAAAATGTTTGAATATCTAAAAAGAAAAAGAAACTTTGTGGATTCTACATTTACCAAACACAATCGTCTTACTATCTCATTTAAACAGGAAAAGGGTGAACAAGCAAACAAAAAACATTTAACAACGTGTTCATTCTCTGTTTTTACTGTTAACAAAAATTTTAATTTATAACATAAAACGATTAATTATTGAAATACATAATTATTTAAAACTCTGAACTAACAATGTCATATTTCACCATTTGAATATTATTTTGCAATTATTTTGATCGGTCAAGTCTTTTTATAAACAGAAAACTAAATTTCAAAAGATTAAAAATTATATCAAGCGCGCTTGTTTTACAAATTGGATACCCGAACTACCAGTTTGATGGATACCCGAACTACCAGTTTGATGGATGCCCGAACTACCAGTTTGATGGATACCCGAACTACCAGTTTGATGGATACCCGAACTACCAGTTTGATGGATGCCCGAACTACCAGTTTGTTGGATGCCCGAACTACCAGTTTGATGGATACCCGAACTACCAGTTTGATGGATACCCGAACTACCAGTTTGATGGATGCCCGAACTACCAGTTTGATGGATGCCCGAACTACCAGTTTGATGGATACCCGAACTACCAGTTTGATGGATACCCGAACTACCAGTTTGATGGATGCCCGAACTACCAGTTTGATGGATGCCCGAACTACCAGTTTGATGGATACCCGAACTACCAGTTTGATGGATACCCGAACTACCAGTTTGATGGATGCCCGAACTACCAGTTTGATGAAAAGTTAATTCGAATTCGATCGACAGAGAGTAGCCGAACATAAGAAAGTTATTCCGTTGAGTACGACACAATATAACCTATGTGGTGTGTTTGCATGTACTAATCACATTCATTATGCATTTCCATTTGCATATTCAAAAAGAAAATATCGGGGGTGGGGGTAAGTCTTGAAACTTACCTTATATATTACTTATTTGCTGTATTTTTTTTAAAAAATTACTATTGTGGTCATATATATTTTAAATTAATTTGTATATATATATTTTTCATTGATTTGTGGATATATAATTTTTAAAAAAAGTTCAAATTAATGTATATATGAATATATATGAATATTTATAAAAAAAAAATACAGCAAATAAGTAATATATAAGGTAAGTTTAAAGACTGAACACTTAGTTTTGCATTTATAATTACCCACAATAAACCGGGATTAAAGGGACTTATACAGCTATTATTAAAAAAACGGGACGCATTATGATATGGCGCTGTCCGTCTGTCCGTTAACAATTGCTTGTTATACTTCGGCAAATATATGTTAATGTGCATAAAGGAAGGATTTTCAGGTTGGTTGATTTTGTGATTGATTTTTTTCTTTTTGAAATTTTAAGAGAAAAAGTGTAATGTTAGTCCATTATTTTTCATAGATATCAAATTTTCCAGCTTAATAAACTATAGATTGTTATAACACCTTACTGGATTTTTTATCACGTTTGAACCAGAGCGTTTTATGTGGTGTTCTTGTTTTTGATTTTCTGATTAAAATTGTGATAGACGTGCTAAGCTGAATTGCTTATAACAGCATGCCATACTTTAAATATGGTATTTTCTATCTTCACCCCTGCAAATGAGCTTAATTGAAGGCGTAGTTGTTTTAAAGTGAAACAAGACAAATAGACCTTGACACCAACATAATCGTAGTTATGCTGTTTCTAATCGCCATGTATTATCATCTGAAACTAGAATGTTGAAACTGCAAATTGGAGATCACCTCACGAGTATATTGAAATCGGGTATCTGTCGCTCTTGTTATTCTTTTATTTATTTTCGTACACTACTCTTTATAATATTAAATGTACGCTACATCAAAGAGATTTTAAAACAACTCTCAGTTTAGATAATTTCTACAAAGTTTCTCTTTAAAGGACAAACAGCTTCTCTCAGTAACATTATATTTGATCATACATCTGTTACGATATATTGTTGTACAATTTTAACCAATTATATATGATGTTAATGATCCAGATTCTATGTATATTTATTTGGCAGTTTTCTAGCTCATTGGTTCCGTTTTCAGGTTGGCGTCGGCCTTCACTAACACATTGTTTATGTACTGTAACAGTGTATCATAAGTGAGCACGACCCGCTTACCCTCATTTTAAGCTTTGATTAGCAGTGGAATTAACTTCCGGCGTCTATCCTGGATGTGTTTGGGGTCTTGATTGGCTACACCAAAGTCAGGATGTTTAAACATGGTAGTGGTATTTTGTATTAAAGAGATTTTGTCTTGATGAAATATAGAACTGACAACTGACATTTTTTGGCCGGATCATATCTGCCAATCCTGTGTGCACGATCAAGTTGTATTGAGGTGGAAGCACCTTGATTTCAAGTTTTTCTGACAAAAGTCAAGCATTTTCTGGGCATGCACATCGAAAACTAGTTAATAGGCCCGGCATTGTTTTTTTATTTTTCTTTGGAAGGCAGTTAATGGGTAATACATAAAGCACTTTAAGAATAAATAAATATAAATATTTACATACCGAAGTAATTTAGTAGACCGATTATTTAAATGTTTTCTCTTCATTTACCAAAATGATTTTACTCGTGGTTTTGTGGACATTAAACCATTCATAATAATACCACTCGTGAGTTTTCCAAGCACCAAATCCATTTTTCAATGATCTCTCTGAAACACTTGGTTAGAAGAGACTGTTGCTGTTGTGCTTTGAAACTGTTCTATTGTTGTATTTGGATTTGAAGTGTACACATTTTCCTGGGCGTTGAAGCTATTTCTTACCGTTTCTGATTTGAGTTTATGCTCTATATAACCCTGCCTTTCTTGAGTAAACTTGTTTTCTATGAAACTGTGTCACAGTTAAGTGTTCGTATTACTATTTTCTATAAGTTACTGTTACTGATTTAACTTTATGATTCATTCCTATACAACTGCCTTTGAGAGTATTGCTGTTTTATATAAAATGATTTGTTACATAATTTTAATCGGTTGCCCTTTTGCTATATTACTGCAAGTGTTTAGGTTTGTGTTGTATTACTATCTATACCTGTGACTTTGTCAGATTATTGTAGTGTTTATATGAAACAGTGTATTTTGTAGGATTTAAATATATACTTTATAGTCATGTTGCTGTTACTCCGTTTATGCTCTGCTTTAGCATTATTGCTGTGACCTTATGTTTATAGTTAATGTTATTTTTCGGAAAATGTGATACATAGAGAATACCATATTAGTGTCTGATACTGTCAACTTTATCAGATGAGGCTTAGAAAAACACCATAACGAGGCTCTGCCAAGTCCGTGTTTTTATTCGTGCCGATTCTGATAAAGTTAATAATATTAGACATTTACATGGTATTGTATTAATCATGTAAAGTTTTCTGCCCCGTTTTGTATTCGTATTAAGTAAGGTTTGATTCTTTTTAATTTAAGTAGGGTTAAAAGAAGTTTCTTCAAGGTCAAAATGTATATTAATACATAATGCCGTCATGTGTCTGATAAACTAGCATTGACGTGATAAACCTATGTTTAGCATACAGGCAGTTTATCAACAGAAATTAATGTATTAGCATGATAAAAGTCTTTTTTCAGTTTGCTACATTGAAAAACTGACACTATAGACCATCATCATGTGTGCTTTATAAATCTCATTATAGAAGTAATTATGTATATTGTTACACTAAAGTATCCATTAATCAACGTGTTTGATTTTTCCATCCATGTTTAGCTCGATTATTTTAAGGATATGGAATTTATAGTACCCAACCGATGTCAGCGTCTGCGCTGGCGTGTCGTCAACGTTACGTCGATGTCGATATGCACACACATATTTGCTTTAAAGTTGACATTTACATTACATTTTAATACTAACGGGTAAGATGTTTATAACTTTGCAATACTTTCAACTATGTAAACGATACTTGACGTAAGTGTGCATGCTTCCCGTCACAGTCGCTGTGTACCATAATAGACTCTTACATTCAGGGTCAAAGTCATATTACAATGTAAAAATGTCGAATTGGATTATATATTAAAGCTAAGTTACACGAATGATGCTTTGCGCAAAAAGTGGTATACCCTTTCCCACATTTCCCCAGATAAACCGTATATGATAGTCTCCCCGCACCCCATTATTTAACTAGTGTTACCAAATGTCTGCTTATCTCTTTCCCTCTCCAGGTATTATTTTGTTTTATTATTCTAAATTTAATTCATATTAGTAACTAATTGTTGCATCTTCCTCATCCCTTTCCCCAGTCCTATTTCCCTCCCCTTTGGTTATTGCTTTTTTTTAATTTTGTGTTTAGAATTTACCATCGTCCTATCACCACCACACGCCACACATTCATGTTATTGAAGACAAACTTAGGAATTCATTTTTATTTCTATATCATATTTGAATTCAAAGTAAGTGCCAGATATAAATGATGGATTATTTTTTTTAAGATTTAGGCATTAAAAGGAATGTGTAAATAGTAATTTTCAGCAGGATTTTAGTGCGCTGTTCCCCGACCTCTTGTACACATGTTATCAACCATGCGAATGTAACTTTTTTCATCCTTGTAAGCATAATTACTAAATACAATTTTACAGTCACTTAAACCCCAAACTTTTCTATAAAAAGAAATGGGAGGAGCCTAATTTCAAATGGTGGCACTTTCTTGCAACAATGTTGAATTGGGAGATGTTTTTCTGTAAAACATAGTAACAAAGTTGTCATTATTTTCAAAAAGAAGTGCAGTTGTAGGGACATATTTTGTCTTTATAAAAATACCCTTTATTCACAAAAGCTCCCTGAAACAAAGGAGTAGAAGTCCTTACAAAATTGAAATATCCAGGAAAATTTGCTAAATATTTGAATTTTGAACCCTGTCTGACCCTTGTCACGTGGTGTAAACAGCAACACTTGCTTGGAGATGTGTATAACCCACTTTGAGGAGCCATGCAGTGTTTGATATCTCAGAGTAGAATAATGTGTTTGACTTTCAGTTTGTGAATTACATGTTTAGGAAGATTAATCTTCATAATATTTTTGCCTTTTCATATTATAAACAAATGATTATACATTGAAGTTGATGGCTTATCTCAGATACATGCATACATGCTTTTTTATTTGGATGCAAATAAGTAACTATTCACACTAACCTTGGTTGATCATTGTTTTGAATCCCATAATTCACAATAGCTTACTTTTGGAAATAACTTTAAGTTTTTGTTTTTTTAGCAAATAAATGTCATTCTATTGTTTATACAGTTATTATATCACAGCCTTCAATTAAAACCACTTAGTGCTATATAGGTGGCATTGGATGTGTGTGTATGCACCATGTACTAGGTTCAAAACACAACTTGGCATAATTTAGATCTTGGTTGATTCAATATTCTTTGCTTTTGTTATTACATAATAAGGTAAGAACCAAACTCCTACATTTGAAAACATATTCCAGTGTTTTCTGTATCTACGTTTTGGTAAATGACTGTTTCTTTGATTAGGAAATGAAAATTCACCTAGCCAAAACTGATGTTGAAATGTTATAAACGGACATGGAAACAATATCCACATTTATTTTCATCATCATCATCAGCATCAATAATCATGTTATCATTTTCCCCATCTGTGCCTCAATTTTTGTCCTGATTGCCATCTGACAATAAATATTCCTGCAAGTATGTTCTGTTTCTAACTATAGTTATTTTCATCAACATTAATTGACCAGTCTGGTGTAACTAAATGATCCTCAAAATCACACATTATAATCAAATAAATGGAATAATATACAAAACTGTTCCCTCGAAACATTCAAAGTATTTCCGTGATTTTCTTCCATTTGTAAGTTTTGCCAGGGAAATTGTGAACCTAAATGGAATGGGTCATTCTATTATGTCAAAGGGGTTTCTGTATTTTTCAATCTTTGTATGTTTTGTCTCACAAATAATTGTTTGCCCTTTACTTGTGTCCAAGCAATTTATTTACAATTCATTACAACATGTATGCCTGTTTGATATTATAAGTCCATAATAAATAAGATAAACCATTTTTCATAAATAGTTTCATTCTCTCTAAGTAAATAATGTACTAATCCATGGAACTTGACCCAAATAATTTCACTTTATCTCTTTGATCATGACCAGAGATGTGTTATATGTAACCCAGCATGATACTGTAAATTGGATGTACCTAATTAGCAATTTTGTTTATTATGCATGCAGATAAGATGTCCATTGCAATATATTTGAGTGCTGTGTTTGCTGTACTAAATCTGGGGAAACCTTTATTTTAATCCATAATACTGAGGAACCTGCACGTACAAGAAACATTGTTGCTTAGATTAACTTCCATAATATCAATGAAATATATTTACAAGAAATTCAGTGTGTGTTAATCGTCTATGACTATGCTGGTAGTTACAGCTTATGTTGGACATGAGTATTATCAAATAACTGTAGTAAACTTGTCGGCTGCTAGTGATAAGCCCCGCCTATAATACTGTGTGTAGGAGCTACCGGCGATGGGCCTTTAATGTTTAACCTCATTTATAGTGATATTAATGTTATGTATATGTCAGTTGTATTTCCCGTTTTGTGAGTGTTGGATTCGTATATAGGTTATATTGTGTCGTTCTCAACGGAATAACTTTCGATCGAACTCGAATTAACTTTTAATCAAACTGGTAGTTCGGGCATCCAAATTGTAAAACAAGCGAGCTTGATAAGATCTTTTGAAATTTAGTTTTCTTTTTTTAAAAAGATTTGACCGATCAAAGTAATTGCAAAATAATAATAATTCGGGGACTTGAAATAACGACCCCTGGAATGATAGTCAGACGCGCTTCCGACTGAGCTAATCGGGCCCGGTTTGAGGGAATAACTATATATTAGAATTCCACAATTCTTTATTATTCAGTGAATGTCGAATGTCATTTTTTTTTTAGATTCGACATCCATATGATGATTTCTGAAGAATAACGAATTTCGACGTATTTGATATTCGATATTCAAACATTTTTCAGTGAATGTCGAATGTCAATTTTTTTGAGATACGACATTCATGTCTTGATTGCTGATGAATAACGAATCTCGTGGAATTTGATATTCGACATTCAGAAAATATTCAGTGAATGTCGAATGTCAATTTTTTTGAGATTCGACATTCGTATGATGATTTTTGATGAATAACGAATCTCCAGGTATATGATATTCGATATTTAAACATTTTTAATGAATATCGAATGTCAATTTATTTGAGATTCGACCTTCATATGATGATTCTGATGAATAACGAACCTCGTGGTTTGTGATATTCGACATTCAAACAATTTTTATTGAAGGTCGAATGTCAATTTATTTGAGATTCGGCATTCGTATGATGATTTTTTATGAATAACAAATCTCCAGGTATTTGATATTCGATATTCAAACATTTTTAATGGATGTCGAATGTCAATGTATTTGAGATTCGACATTTACTTGACGCTTTCTGATGAATAACGAATCTTGTAGTATTAAGTATTTGACATTCAAACACTTTTTAGTGAATGTCGAATATCAAATTATTTGAGATTCGACATTCATATGACAATTTCTTATGAATAACCAATATCGTGGTATTTGATATTCGACACTCAAACATTTTTAAGTGAATGTCGAATGTCATTTTATTTAGATTCGAAATTCATCTGATGATTTCAGATTCTCTAGATATTTGATATTCGATATTCAAACCTTTTTTATTTAATGTCGAATATCAATGTATTTGTTATTAGAGATTAAATTTGAATATCTCATAACGAACAACAAATATCAAACTAACTTCAGCCCGCCGAGTTAAATCCTCCTTAAAGGGAATATATCAGGATTTTTCAAAATTTTACAATTGACCAAAAACATTTTTTGTCCAATATATCATGCCTATAATATACTCATTGACCCCGTTTTGCCAAAAGGATATATATTTAAACATGCCAAAATGATACGTTGAAAACGGGTTTCTTAACTTGGTCTACGCGCCTCGGTTAGACTAAAATAGATTTCCCGCATATTTTGTGACATATTAAATTGGTCACGGGATTTCATTTTAATTCCAATTTAATCCGTCATACAGCTTACAGGTTGTAAAATTTGTTTCATCTTAGAACGAGTCGGAATGACAATATGAAGGTCGTTAAATATTATCTATGTGTGGTCTATTTATAGAATGGGGATTTCGTTTCAAGTTTACCACTCCGACCGTTACATCGATTTTGTCACGTTTTAATGGATTTGGTATACCATTCGAATTTCACTTATTTATGAATCCATTTTAATAATTATTTAATTTTTAAGACATTTATGGCATTTTTTCCTGATAAATCCCCTTTAAGAAATAGAGAGAAATAGGTTGCAACTGTAAGTGTTATAACTATTTTATTGCCATATAAACACATATTACAATGTATACTATACATAAATGTTCTCTCAACATTAGATACATCCAACTGTATTTTACAGTTTTAAATATGGTTAAGGTACATTGAAAATATATTCATGACAAGTAAATATGAGTAACATAAAGTGTAATTAATAAGCACGGACACACACACACACACACACACACACACACTTTTTTAGAGACCATCTGGCTGAGCTGGGGATCAAACCTAAACCTCTTACTTGATAAAACATGGATTTCTTTCTATGATTCAATAAAAAAAAAAACAGATAAAATTCAATATTTGTGATACTATTTTTAATTCATGACTGAGTTTATATAAAATACAGAGTATTCTCAAAAGAAAAAGTTTAGTCACCACTTTCATGCAAGTAAAATTATAATACAAAATAAATTTTCGATGTTTTAATATATGTAACTATATTTGTCGAAGTCTGAACGAAAGTTTGTAAACTTGATCACCGATTCTGATTGTTTTAAAATCAAATTCAATTTCATGTCGTGTCTTTAAAATAGTATGTATCTATCCATGCAAACAACCGACTTTATATGCACCCTATGGGATTTCACATTTATTTTACTAACTAAACTTTTATTTTCAGTATTGTATACTATTTAACTTTGTAATAATTCTTACAAAATAGTTTACATGCAAAAATCATTTTTAAAAAATACCACTTGAATAGTGTTTATTTCAAATAATACTTAATAAAACGAAAAGAGTTATTAAGAAAGGATCATAACTTAAACAAAATAGAAAAAAAAACACAAGGGAAAATGGTATAGACTGATCACGGCTGACGAGAACCATCACTAAAACACACAGTATACATATATAGGTTATGCAAAGTAGCTATAATAGAGACACGTCCTTAACTCCTTTTAATGCGTCTGTCTTTTTTCTCTTGTCTTATTAAATTATAACTTTTAGAACGATTTAAACGCCATTTTCAACACATGACATGTTATATGACATATCCAGTTTTATTGGCGGAGGAAGACTTAAGAATCAATGACAGTAGAACCACCGTCCTTCCTCAAGTAACAGGCCGGAGCGGATCTATTGAACCCACGACCTCAGTGATGAGAGGTAAGTGGTCAGTAAATGACAGTAGAACCACCGTCCTTCCTCAAGTAACAGGCCGGAGCGGATCTATTGAACCCGCGACCTCAGTGATGAGAGGTAAGTGGTCAGTAAATGACAGTGCCTTTAATAGATACGTTACCTTTACAAACTGTGTTACATGAAGAATAAATATGTATAACTAACTAATTTGTTATCTAATGGTTATATAATATGAAAGGTAAAATTATCAGAAAATGCTGTTATATATTATCAAGGAGTATTATATAAATGACGAACATATTTTGTTTATTAAAGAAACTAAATATATATATATATATATATATATATATATATATATATATATATATATATATATATATATATATATATACAGTTTATATGCATTTTACAGTGAAAGTTATCGTATTTTAACGTATCGGGTTATAACAGAAATATCCACATATATACCCACATTGTCCTTAATTCCGTATGTCCAAATTGTGTTTTATTTGCCTAATCCCCGTTTCCAACCTAGCAAAACAGTTCATTCACCTGAAAATATCATAAAGTCCTAACTTTCATAATGTAATTTCACAGATAAAACGACAAGTGCGATGGCATGGCAAGTCGTTCCATTTTTTGTTAGTTGAGTACATCACCATGCAGTGCTCGCCATTTCCTGCATTATTTGGTTCACCATCACGCCAATATGTGTACTGGATACTTTTACCACTGTGTTTCCAATACCATGTTCCTTCAGTCCTAACATCTGTTCCTCCAATCCAATACGTATGATGCGGTAAAGGAAGAGTTGATACAAAGTTATATTCGCTTGTACTGTCTATTTCGCTAAGATAGCCACCATAAGTTTTGCATTTCCTCATAGCGGCATCCCAGTCCACCTCATCATCGAATACTCGGTATAGAGAGCCTCCATACCATGACCATTTCGACGGCTCGTGAGTGATAAAATTAAAAAGTTCGGTTGTTAATACATTATTGCTGTCTTTGATAATTTGTTTAATTACAGAGTCTTCATTTCGTAACTTATGTATTTCTTCTCCGTTTTTATACAATTCTTTTGCAACACGATCAATTTCCAATTGTGTACGATTGTATCGCTCGTTTTCGTCTTCAGAAATGGTCTCAATACGCTCAGTTATTGATTCTAAGTTTTTATCAAACGCCAACACTGAGCCGAGTATTTTGTCGGTATTTTTCTCGGTAACATTAAGTATTTCTTTGAATAAGTTTCTTACCGCTTTTTTTTCATCCTTCAATCCTTTCTCAACGAATTTCAGCTTGGCTTCAAATGAATCCAACAGAAGCATAGTCCTTTTGGCCGTTTCCAACTCATTTGGTTTATCCGTATTAACACCATAATTATCAACATGGGTAGACGTTTGGTTTTCCTTATCAATGTACGTATCCTTGTTGTCTCGGTCAGCTGTATTGTTAACGGCCTCGGAAAGTACACTTACTATATCCACTACACCAGCAAGAACGTCTTCCATCCTTTGTCTCAATTCGTCAATCTCGTTCTGTAAATTAACTTTTCCTGCAGATACGAAAACGCTCGTACTGATGAACAGAAATATGAACACAGAAGTGGTTGCTGCCATGACCAAGACTTTGTTTTATATTTGGTAAAGCGAATTTTAGTTTCACAGCGTCACTGCCGTTTCATGTACTGAATCCTTAAGCACACTAGTACTGTACCTCACGGAATCTGGTTTACATATTAAATAGCAAGTGTACAGGGCGGTTCAAAAATATCATTCGTTGAAATAAATAAATTACTTAACATCAGTCATAATAAACTGTTCTGTATCCACACATGGACGCACGCGTGCACACACACACACACACACACACACACACACACACACACACACACACACACACACGTTGGTATACCTGTCTTACCGAGGTTTTCCTGTATAAACTCTACCTCACTTTGTATGCAGTAATACCTACAAAATTACCGAGGTATACCGAGGTATGACGATCAAGCTCTCTTAAAACCCTCTGACAACCATAATCCTAACCCAAAACGGAATGAATCCCAACCCTAACCTTACCCTAAATAATCCTAATTAGGACCCTAACCCTAACCCTAAAAATTGTCACCCATTTTCGCACCTCTAAAAATACCTCGCAACACACACACACACACACACACACACATGTAGTTTAAACTAATTTATTATAGCTCGATTGTGAAGAAAGCTTAGGGATTATATGAGCCGCTCTCGAATCCGCTTACTGGGTAGAACCAGTATGGAGTGTTGTTTATGAGAGGCCCTCTGGCCAAGCTGGGGATCGAACCCAAACCTCTTACATGAGCCAACACTATATCCACTGCACTATTACCCCGCTTGACGTATAATTGACATCATGAATGTACATGTTTTCGTTAAATATGATCGTATAGTCAATAATTACATAAAAAAGTCAAATTCAATTCCTGATTATTGATAATTTAAATTCTTGGCAATTTTATATTTAATTGATTTCCTCATGTTCGTAAGGTATTAAAATATATATATAATACATTTGACAGCAGGAATATGAAAATAGTATGCATTTTAATTATTGAAGTCCTTTTTTTACGTAAAATATAATCTGTAAAGTATTATCAATCTGATTTGAGGATGTTGGCTTGTTAGTTGTTACTTGTAGGCTGTCATGACTACGGATTTTATATCTCAAATTGAAGTTGGATTTCTTTAAAGAAACATTTTTATTTGTTACAGTCTAATGGATATCGGTACATTGAACGATTTAAGCCACAAACACGTCCATTTTGTTTACAAAAAATATTTTTCAATATTTGTTTCAATTTATGGCATCATTTTCTTACTAAGAAAAAAGGGGAATGGGGTAACTTTAAGCGGAATAAATATTTTTTCAAAAGAGAAAATCTTCTTTTGTCGTTTCAAAAGTGTATGATAGTATGACTATTTTTAAACTAAAACATAATATTAATTATTTTCTGATGATATCAAATATAAACATTGTTTAAATGTTATTTGACAAATATTTATTTAAAATGCGCAGCAACCTATGCTTTTCTTTATAAATTCCGAAAGTGCTTATACTGGATCAAAGGAAACTAGAATTTAAAAATGTCTAATTATCCCAGCATATATTCTTTTATGAGTTTTGGTTAAAAAAACATATAAAAAGTCGGTGGAGTATAACCGATGAAATTTTTCAAAAGCAATATAGATAAGAAAAAACTTTGTTTTCAGTGTATTTTTTTAAAGATTAAGCTATTAGTTTTACATTTGTGTGAAGATGCTCATTATTAAGTTCAGTTTCATATGTAAAATATTATGATATCTTAATGACCCTAATTTTATCAAAATTAACAAAAAAATAGATTTTGTCATAGGTGTCACACATCTTAAAAAATAGATAGCACAAAAACGAGCACGACAGACCTTTTACGTTATCAATTTCATCTTTGATAAAAATAAAATGAACATTATTTTTAACTAAATTAAAAAGAAATGTTAGATATTTCATTTTCACGAGCCCGGCAACATCCTTAAAAGGGGTGATTTAAGTAGTTAAACATACGTGCACTTACGACATAATATTTGAATTATAGAAAGAAATATAGAATAAAGTTTGTGAACTTATATATACATTTCTACTTTAAGACATTGAAATATCGTACCAATGTAATATCTTATTTCATTCTTTTATTCTTAGTTCTACGAATCTGATTTCTATTTTCACATTTTAAGTTCACAATATAAGTGTCGACATGAAGGTCATATTGAAGTTTGAACACTTTATTAGTGTTGGATTTATAAGTGGTTCGTTACTTAATTGTCTAGATGCATGTTGTTTGTAACAGTTACCAGTACATACCAGTAGTCGTCTGCAGCGACAACCATGTGACCAAACCTGACACAAATATACAAATGTTACCGTCTAGGTGCATGTTGTTTGTAACGGTTACCAGTACATACCAGTAGTCGTCTGCAACGACAACCATGTGACCGAAACCTGGCACAAGTGTACAGATGTTAGCGTTGTTTGTAACGGTTACCAGTACATACCAGTAGTCGTCTGCAGCAACAACCATGTGACCGAAACCTGACCCAAGTATACAGACGTTACCGTCTAGGTTTGTAACGGTTACCAGTACATACCAGTAGTCGTCTGCAGCGACAACCATGTGACCGCAACCTGGCACATGTGTACAGACGTTACCGTCTAGGTGCAGATTGTTTGTCACGGTTACCAGTACATACCAGTAGTCGTCTGCAGCAACAACCATGTGACCGAAACCTGACAAAAGTGTACAAACGTTACCGTCTAGGTGCATGTTGTTTGTAACGGTTACCAGTACATACCAGTAGTCGTCTGCAGCGACAACCATGTGACCGAAACCTGGCACATGTGTACAGACGTTACCGTCTAGGTGCATGTTGTTTGTAACGGTTACCAGTACATACCAGTAGTCGTCTGCAGCAACAACCATGTGACCGAAACCTGACACAAGTGTACAAACGTTACCGTCTAGGTGCATGTTGTTTGTAACAGTTACCAGTACATACCAGAAGTCGTCTGCAGCGACAACCATGTGACCGAAACCTGAAACAAGTATACAGACGTTAGCGTCTAGGTGCATGTGATTTGTAACGGTTACCAGTCCATACCAGTAGTCGTCTGAAGCGACAACCATGTGACCGAAACCTGACACAAGTGTACAGACGTTACCGTCTAGGTGTATGTTGTATGTTACGGTTACCAGTACATACCAGTAGTCGTCTGCAGCAACAACCATGTGACCGAAACCTGACACAAGTGTACAGACGTTACCGTCTAGGTGCATGTTGTATGTCACGGTTACCGGTTACCAGTACATACCAGTAGTCGTCTGAAGCGACAACCATGTGACCGAAACCTGACACAAGTGTACAGACGTTACCGTCTAGGTGCATGTTGTATGTCACGGTTACCAGTACATACCATTAGCCGTCTGCAGCTACAACCATGTGACCGAAACCTGACACAAGTGTACAGACGTTACCGTCTAGGTGCATGTTGTATGTCACGGTTACCAGTACATACCAGTAGTCGTCTGAAGCGACAACCATGTGACCGAAACCTGACACAAGTGTACAGACGTTACCGTCTAGGTGCATGTTGTATGTCACGGTTACCAATACATACCAGTAGTCGTCTGCAGCAACAACCATGTGACCGAAACCTGACACAAGTGTACAGACGTTACCGTCTAGGTGCATGTTGTATGTCACGGTTACCAGTACATTCCATTAGCCGTCTGCAGCGACAACCATGTGACCGAAACCTGACAATTATACAGACGTTACCGTCTAGGTGCATGTTGTTTGTTACTGTTACTGTTACCAGAACATACCAGTAGTCGCCGGAGCTACAACCAGGTGATCGAAACCTGGCAAAATTATACAGACGTTACCGTCTGGGTGCATGTTGCTTGTAACAGTTACCGTACATGCCAGTAGTCGTCTGCAGCGACAACCATGTGACCGAAACCTGACACAAGTATACAGACGTTACCGTCTAGGTGCATGTTGTTTGTAACGGTTACCAGTACATACCAGTAGTCGTCTGCAGCAACAACCATGTGACTGAAACCTGGGACAGTTATACAGACTTTCACTTGTGCAACTATGTTTCATACTGGTCCCGTGTACAATACTAAAAGCGGGTGGCTTTCACAGAAGAACTTCGTCGTAAACGTAAACAACACTTATTCATATTATTTGTAATTTGAATATACAAATAAGAAAGTGACTTACGGCGAGTTTTATTGTAAGTTGTATTTTTTGACACACTCTGCCCTTGTGACTCTCTGTTCTAGTTCATGTGCACATTCTCTTTAATTATGTTTCATATCTTGTTGAACATTTTTTGGAATTGGAAAGATAATGTAGTCTACATGGATACATCATACCCGATTTATACGCACCCGCCCTATTTTATATATATATCTGTCTTCTTACAAAATCATTTATTACATTTTCTTCTTGGGTACCTGCCTGATTGCCCACCCAACATATTTTACATTGGCGAAATAAATTTGTAATATGCACGCATGTTATCTTTGATCTCGTCACAATACATAAGAAATGAAGGGTTAAACTTGTATTTTGTATTTTATTTTAGAAAATAAGAAAGTATATGAAAATCATTTATATGTTTACAATGTTCACTTTGTACAATGAAAGTTTTGACATTGTCTTATTGAAAAGCATATCTCGATTTTCAAATAAAAAAGTCATTTTCGAAATTCGAAAAGGTTATCCACAATACAAGTTTGCACTGATCGTACATTGTGACAGGGAAGTTCCGTCGGCACCTGCTTCATTGTGACAGGGAAGTTCCGTCGGCACCTGCTTCATTGTGACAGGGAAGTTCCGTCGGCACCTGCTTCATTGTGCCTCTCCGATGAGGTAATGACAATTAACGGGCTTGCTTTTGAACAAATCGCTTCCGGTTTTCCGATCTACCTGTGTACACGTTCAACAAAAAAATGAGCAATTGCAACTATACTGCAATAAATAAAAACAACAACATAAGCATGAATAATACAAATATAGAGAGTATTCATTCAAACCCTATGGGTACCTATCTAGTTTTGTCAATTTTACATTTAAAAAAAAACGCAAAAAAAAGAAACAGCCGACGTCGCTAGGCCATCCTTAAAAGATATTTGTATTTTTCATATGGGTAGGTAGCTTTTTTTTTTGGCCAAATTTTGATTTTGCATATTTCAAAGAAATATGGATAGAAATCATGAAAAAAATAGACGCCCCTTGAAAGTCAATAACAAAAGTTTGGGTAGCTGCAAGTTTGAGTGAGTAGATAGGCGCATGGCAAACAATATATACTTTTAAGGACGGTCCTACCAATATCAAATACCACAAGGTTTGAATCAGGTTTATTTGTACAAGGCGTCATTTTTTACTATATTTTGAAATATATATTAAAACATTTACTTGTCAATATCTCAATATGTTGAATTTAATACGGTAATGCAATTTCAATTAAAAAGTGCGCGCACCTTTAATGGGCCCTTTATTTTTGTTAAACAACTGTAAAACAATTAGCAGGTACTTCATTTAATCCACCGATTGTCATAACTTAACATCTCAAATTGAATTGGTAACAAACAAAATCTAAATTACAAAAAAAAACACACAGTAAAAACGAGTTTGAAATGATTTCCCATGTACATGTATATTGGCAAAGATTAATTTTGTAATTTGTTTATAGCGTAAAAAAGTCTCCTGAATAAAAGGCACATGTCTTATTGTTAACGTTAGACTGAAGATAAGTTTTAATCTTCATCGTATTTAACATGCACTCGCAGAAATAGCATGTGACAGGTATAGATGACCATTATAAGTCCATAACCGGGGGAACAATAGGCTTGCAGTTCATCCGTCCGTCCGAGATCTAGTCCGGAGCATATCAACTATAATTTAATGCTCAGGATGACCAAATTTGGTTTATGGATACATCCAATGGGAAGGTGGTGTGCTATATACCAAAGCTATGGCAATGTAACCGATATACTAGCCACCTAACTGCATAAAATAAAACATTACCCTGAGCATATTTCCAAATCCGTACGGCATTTGGGTGACCATTTTCAGTTTATATGTCAATATAGGAGAGTAGATATGCCACATACCAAAAGAAGGTCACTGTGACCTACATCTTGACCTCTGACCTAAACACCAGTAAAATCTTGTCTGAACCATATCTTCTTTGCTGTTGAGCTTAGGATTTCAAAACTTTGTTTATTCGCACACGTGGGAAGGTGGTGTGTCCCATATCAAAATTAGATAACTGTGACCAATTTTCCGGGCTATGACCTACATACCAGAAAACATTTCTAAAGCACATCTCCTTACGGTAGGGTCTAATTAATTTGGTTTCAAAATAAACTTTTATCCAGTCATATTTTCTAATAAACTCAAGAAATACTCCTGGATGCCACCCAGGCAGTTTTGAACTGCACACATTTTTTTTTACCTACCTTCCATAAATAGCAACCTTTGTGTGTCATAACACAATAGTTGCCACTTCACCTTGAACTACCAATTCTTTCGGTGGAGAACACTATGAATTGCCATGCCATCGTTTGCCTTGTTGTTTTAAACAATGAACGGAAATGGTTCCATTTGGATTACTTGTTGTATCAAAATATAAATACGTACACTGTAAGACGTGAGTGGATACTACTAAGTGACATTTGCAATTTTGTCTTTATATCTGCATGCAAAGTCATTTATTTGCCACATTACAGTTGTTTAATAACTCAGTCAAATATCGATGGAATGGAACGCAATGACGATATGAGCAACTTGACTTCATACCAATAGTCCCTAGAAAGTATGGTGAAAATCAGTTGAGAATTAGGAAAAGGATAGCTGACACAAACAAGTGTGACTCTATATGCCCCTCCCCCCGCCTCATAATATGGCGGGCATGCTAAGTGAAGTGTGTACTTTATTGAGCCAGTTCTAAAGTCCACAACAAAAAGCATGCATCCGAACACTCTTGACTATATTCACAGGGACTTATAACAAATTGAAATAACACTCGACCATTCGGAATATGTTCAAAATTAAGAACATTCAGCTTGACAATATTTTACAAACATCGGATGTGAGCGATGTGGGTTTTTTTCCGGTATTAGGTTCACTTAAACATTCATGAACACAACTGTTTTAGACGACCTATTTGGAACACACTTGCTGCCACAGACATGTTCACTTACTTCTTCCAGTTTTTATATCAATTTATAGGCGATGCTTCTGTAACGAATCTTCATTTGCAAACGTATACAGACATTTACAACGACTTTGACTAACAAAATAATCATACATTTAAATATTTTGAAAACAAGCTCAATGTAGCGCTATATGTTTATATCGTCTAACATGTATCTCCATTTGGGTCTTCAGGTGCTTAACCATAACTCAAACAATTTGGTAGTGTGTTTGTTTATTTAGGTAATTATATCCCATAGATGCAATATAATTAGCTGTTACTGACAGTCTGCCTTAGTCATGGTTTAAGTTGTCTTTAAGTATAGTTTTGCAGATCTAAATATGTATTAACTTATCAGTTAACTTAAATCATATGCATTTCCATCTCTCTTTAATTAATCGGTATGATTTTACATAATTATGTTCAGACAATCTCCTGGACACCTCCGAAACCACATAAATACCACACAGTTAAGAAAATGTTTACTAAGGGTGCATATTTGATATACCAAACCATTTGGATTGTAGTTATTGATAATAATGAGATGCCTCTTATCCATTTTAAAAATAATTTTATTTTTTAAGACATTTAAAGCGTTTCTTCCAGGTATAATACCTTTAAACCCGAGTTTCAGATTTCAAATCGTTTTTCATAAAACTATACTAAAATATGACCAGTTAATACGACTGTATAACTGTGTTTTTATCTGATCAATTCCACTAAACGTTCGTGCAGTGTTATCTTAGATTCCACTAAATATTCGTGCAGTGTTATCTAAGATTTCACTAAATGTTCGTGCAGTGTTATCTAAGATTCCACTTATTGTTCGTGCTGTGTTATCTAAGATTCCATTAAATACTCGTGCAGTGTTATCTAAGATTCCACTAAATGTTCGTGCAGTGTTATCTAAGATTCCACTAAATGTTCGTGCAGTGTTATCTAAGATTCCTCTAAATGTTCGTGCAGTGTTATCTCAAATTCCACTAAATGTTCGTGCAGTGTTATCTAAGATTCCACTTAATGTTCTTGCAGTGTTATCTAAGATTCCACTAAATGTCCGTGCAGTTTTATCTAAGATTCCTTTAAATGTCCGTGCAATGTTATCTAAGATTCCACTAAATGTTCGTGCAGTGTTATCTATATTCGTGCAGTGTTATCCGTGCAGTGTTATCTAAGATTCCACTAAATATTCGTGCAGTGTAATCTAAGATTCCACTAAATGTTCGAGCAGTGTTATCTAAGATTTCGCTAAATGTTCGTGCAGTGTTATCTAAGATTCCACTTAATGTTCTTGCAGTGTTATCTAAGATTCCACTAAATGTCCGTGCAGTGTTATCTAAGATTCCTCTAAATGTCCGTGCAGTGTTATCTAAGATTCCACTAAATGTTCGTGCAGTGTTATCTAAGATTCCTCTAAATGTCCATGCAGTGTTATCTAAGATTCCACTAAATGTTCGTGCAGTGTTATCTAAGATTCCTCTAAATGTCCGTGCAGTGTTATCTAAGAGTCCACTAAATGTTCGTGCAGTGTTATCTAAGATTCCTCTAAATGTCCATGCAGTGTTATCTAAGATTCCACTAAATGTTCGAGCAGTGTTATCTAAGTTTCTACTAATTGTTCGTGCAGTGTTATCTAAGATTCCTCTAAATGTTCGTGCAGTGTTATCTAAGATTCCACTAAATGTTCGTGCAGTGTTATCTAAGATTCCACTAAATGTTTGTGCTATCTAATGAATACATTTTACTGCATTATAATCCATGATGAAGTACTTACACCAGCGCGTTTGTCTCAAAGATTACTACTCATACACGCTAGTAGACAAAGCAACAGGCGCAAATAGCTTTTCAGCGGAGTCATCAACTCCCTTCCGGATGGCAGTTTTGCTGAAATCGATTTTTATTTGAAACGGAAAATTAGAAGTGCTAAAAGTGCCAAGTGTTTTATGTGTCCTAGCAACTTTACATCTGTCATGCCGGAGACAGCTGGAATCTTTCGTCCAATATTTGGCCCTCCAGAAGCAACTGGGGAAAATATTGTACCGACAATAGGCGTACTAAAGTATACAAGCAAGAGCAAAGGAATGATAACTGATTATATTTCCTTTATTATACAGTTTGACGAATATTTAGTGTGTTTTTTTTCTAATTGCCAGAATCTGAAATGTCCAGTAATAAGAACGTTAGTGTTAAAGAAAGAATCAGACAATATATATCATCATTCTGGATATGTATAGGAGCATATGAATTTGTTATTCACTTTATTGAAAATGGAAATGTAATACATTTTAAAGACTCACCAATGTGTTCTTTTATAAAATAACAAATCTGCTTTAAATAACGATGTATTTGTAACTCGGGCTATAAGTGAGTTAGTCACTTCGGGTTGCGCAGCCTTAACTCGTTAAAAAACGTTTATAGTTAACCGTCGTAAAGTGTTGCTGAAACACAGTGCTGCTTAACAAACGGTTCATCCTTGATTTAAGAAGAACTAACAAGTGTATTTGGAAAGAAAAATATTATTTGACAATCATAAAACTGCTTTAAAATTTATTGCCTTTCAGTGATGCAAGAGAAGTTTCCCCTTAAAATTTAGTATATATGTTTTATTCCGCTTTCACGGATCGACAGTTATCTCCCTTATACCGCCGGGTTTCATAAATACATTGGTCAAATATTTCTTTTTATAAAAACGGTTGAACTAAATCATTTATATACTCAGTGATTGAACTTTTTTCTTCCTTTTTCAAGATATTTCTAGGTCATCTTAGAACTGTGAAATATGTCATATATATTTTTGTATAAAACAGACAAGGTTTGTAAAAAGTAACCTTTACAAAATTAGTTTCCATCAGTATGCTTATATGATGTTCCGGGCTACATCTGACATACACTTTATTATTTCCTATCAATTGTGTGCCCAGGTTTCAGTACTTTACGTATTAGTATTTGAATAATTCAAACTGTATTGCAGAATCAACGCAAGGCTAACATATTCTATGTTTATTGTTTTTAACATTCTATGTTATTTGAAAATCGTACTGGAGATGAAGATATACTGAATAATTTAAATAATAAATAATTTATAATTCATTGAGTGAAAGAATTAAATTATGAACGGTTTATCACAATGTAAGACCATGAAGGAGTCGAGCTATCAGTCGGAGGACAAAGCTAGATAAGTAACGTGAAACAGATACAATACAATATTATGGCATGTGCCTATTTAATCTTAACGACGAAGATACACGTGCATGAGAATCGGAGCAAAATTAATTACCTGTATGCCCAGGGGTCAATGTCACCCGATATACCAGTGTATCGTTAATACGCAGTAAACATCCGGCATACCAGTACATCGTTTCAATTAGTACTATATACACATTACCGACTATGATTCAATACTAATTGGTTTAAGAAATACAGTATCCGACAAACAGCAAACAGAGATAAATACAAAACATTACAATTTATATGTTATTAATTCCTAGGAGTCAATGTCATCCAGAAGGGGGTCAAGGTCATCCAAAATAATGGTGCGTGGTTTTAGTTAGTTTAAATATATTTTATTCATAATATTTACATGCATGGTTTTATATACCTAACCACTCATTGTAGACCAAGTATGGATGGTGGTAAAGGTTATCCGAAAATTACGCATGGTGTTAAGTGGCAATAGTCATATTACAACAACGTACAGTTTGCTTGTTCTGAACTAAACAGTTTCAATAAACAACAGTGCTAAGCGACACTTTATATTGTGTAGGCTAACTATCCATAAAGGTCGATCTCTAGGTCATTTGGAAATCTGAGCAAAAATACCCAATACACAACTAATAACTCTTGGTCGAATAATTTCAAAAAACGGAGGTAAACACAAAAACATTACTTTTGGTATGCTAGGGTAGTTATCTGTAGGGTTCAATGTCATCTATAAGAAGTATGCATGTTTTAGCACTATTGCACATTACCCAGTGTAAAAAAAGGTGACTTCAGACCTAACAGTTAATGAGAATCATATAGTGTAAATAGTGTAAATGCGGAAATTTGATTTTACATTGTTTACACAGAAATTTTGCTTTTTCCTTTAATCTCATTTTTTCCCTTTGTCATTATTTGTTCCCTTTATCCTTCTGTGGTTATAATGTTGAAATTATTAACCAGACAGGTAAAGGCAACTTTGCAAAAATATAAGTATATATAGACTAGTGAGGAACAATTATTGGAGTTCTTATCATAAAACATATTGTATATATTTATATAAATACTTTACTTAATATATAAAAAATATCCTACACATCATCACGAATGTCACGGAAAATGAATGAAGTTTCGGCACTTCTAAACAATGCACGTAAAAACGTTGATTTATATTGCATTACCATAAGGCGGATCCTGGATTTTCAGCCGAGGTCGAGGGGGTAGGGGTTAAAGGGCCAAATATGTATGTTTAAAACTTTTGACTGAAATATATGCCGTTTTAACATGTACTTGAAATTTGAAATTTCAGGTGGGATCTTAACCAACCCCCAAGTGATCCATATGTTTAAATGTACTTTATACTACGATTAAGTAGCTAAATGAAAACAAAGGTTGGCGGCTACTTCGCAAGCATAGTAAATCAAATCCATAAAACGACAGGTAAGCAATCAAGTTGAAAAAAAACGATAAAACGTAGGTCACATTTCAATGTTTCTGCTGATGCGATGAAAACAATATATTCAAGTGTTGCCATATTCGTCAGATATAGCCCTGTTACAAATTTACGAAGAGATCACCACTGACCACCTGAAATTTGCGTTTGAAATCAATGTAATACACAACCGTAATTATAGAGGAAGTAGCGCAATATCGCAGAAAATGTTTCGACTTTTCACCATCTTTGTTTCAACTCTTCACCATTGTAGTTTCGACTTTTCACCATCGTAGTTTTGACTTTTCACCGTCGTAGTTTTGTTGTTTTGACTTTACTTAATTTAATAAATATGCCGCGATGGCTCTAATGGGACACCGTAATTGCATGCGATATTTACAGTCTTCAAATATGTATGTTAAGGTATTTCATTAAAGATTTTGTCAATAATAATGATAGTATTGACTGTAAATACCGCTTATAATAGTTTGATAATGTGGCCCGGCGTGTCTTTATTCCTTCGTTATATCTGATCTACGTGGGCGTATAATAATGGAGACATTCACGTTTAATGAAGCATTAAACTGTTTTATTACAATGAAAATCTGTGTGTTTGTATCATAGTTTGAGAGATTGAGGATTTAACGCCATTGTCAACACACAGCAGATTATATGTGACAATATTCAGTTTTATTGATGGACGAGGGCCTCGGAATTAATCCGAGTAGAACCACCGTCCTCCCGCTAGAAAACTGGAAACCTTTCTCACATTAAGTTTTTGGTACGAGCTGGGCTTGGACCTATGACCTTAGAGCACTCGGCCACGGAGGACCCTGGTTCGGTAAAGCGTCTCGATCGTTCCGTACTGCGTGTGAATCTAACGTGACACCGGTACTAAGCACACCTTATCTTTGCAAGTCACTGACAACTCCTGACATATTCAGAGGTGGTAGATGCAGGCCATAGCATAAAGCTCATGACAAATCATCAAATAGACTTTGGTCGGACCAGGAGTCGAACTCGGCGGCTGAGATGGTAACCATTAATATCCACCATTATCTCGAATTTCAACGGGCCTTGAAAATAATTCAACATCTGAAGTTCGAAATAAGATAAATAATGTATTCATTACCCCATCCACTACAGTTAAAAAAATCGAATATTAAGTGTTGTATACAGCATTCGTTCGACTATTCTGACAAAATGAGTATACAATGCACGTACTTCTTATAAACAGTAACTATAAATAGTTGTTTATAAACATTTTAAACCACATTTTCCTAACAACACGAGACCTTTTAATTTGTGGAAATATTATGGTATTTTCACTTTCGGTTTCGGTGAGCATTTTATCCAAAAGGACACTTTTCCGGAAAATGAAAAGCTAATAAGAAATATATATATGTGTGTGTGTGTGTGTGTGTGTGTGTGTGTGTGTGTGTGTGTGTGTGTGTGTTTTAATACAATCCAAAGACATATTTAACACTTTTTTATGAATGCATATTTAATTTTAATTGAGATTTGTCAGTTATAATTACCACTAGGATTTCTTAGAGAATAAATGTCATGCTCAAGGACACTACACATAACCCTGGTGGAAGATCGAACCCATGATGCCAATGTCATGCTCAAGGACACTACACATAACCCTGGTGGAAGATCGAACCCATGATGCCAATGTCATGCTCAAGGACACTACACATAACCCTGGTGGAAGATCGAACCCATGATGCCAATGTCATGCTCAAGGACACTACACATAACCCTGGTGGAAGATCGAACCCATGATGCCAATGTCATGCTCAAGGACACTACACATAACCCTGGTGGAAGATCGAACCCATGATGCCAATGTCATGTTCAAGGACACTACACATAACCCTGGTGGAAGATCGATCCCATGATGCCAATGTCATGCTCAAGGACACTACACATAACCCTGGTGGAAGATCGATGTCATGCTCAAGGACACTACACATAACCCTGGTGGAAGATCGAACCCATGATGCCAATGTAATGCTAAAGGACACTACACATAACCCTGGTGGAAGATCGAACCCATGTTGCCAATGTCATGCTCAAGGACACTACACATAACCCTGGTGGAAGATCGAACCCATGATGCCAATGTCATGCTCAAGGACACTACACATAACCCTGGTGGAAGATCGAACCCATGATGCCAATGTCATGCTCAAGGACACTACACATAACCCTGGTGGAAGATCGATGTCATGCCCAAGGACACTACACATAACCCTGGTGGAAGATCGAACCCATGATGCCAATGTCATGCTAAAGGACACTACACATAACCCTGGTGGAAGATCGATCCCATGATGCTAATGTCATCCTCAAGGACACTACACATAACCCTGGTGGAAGATCGATCCCATGATGCCAATGTCATGCTCAAGGACACTACACATAACCCTGGTAGAAGATCGAACCCATGATGCCAATGTCATGCTCAAGGTCACTACACATAACCCTGGTGGAAGATCGAACTCATGATGCCAATGTCATCCTCAAGGACACTACACATAACCCTGGTGGAAGATCGATCCCATGATGCCAATGTCATGCTCAAGGACACTACACATAACCCTGGTGGAAGATCGAACCCATGATGCCAATGTCATGCTCAAGGACACTACACATAACCCTGGTAGAAGATCGAACCCATGATGCCAATGTCATGCTCAAGGACACTACACATAACCCTGGTGGAAGATCGATCCCATGATGCCAATGTCATGCTCAAGGACACTACACATAACCCTGGTGGAAGATCGAACCCATGATGCCAATGTCATGCTCAAGGACACTACACATAACCCTGGTGGAAGATCGAACTCATGATGCCAATGTCATGCTCAAGGACACTACACATAACCCTGGTGGAAGATCGATCCCATGATGCCAATGTCATGCTCAAGGACACTACACATAACCCTGGTGGAAGATCGAACTCATGATGCCAATGTCATGCTCAAGGACACTACACATAACCCTGGTGGAAGATCGAACTCATGATGCCAATGTCATGCTCAAGGACACTACACATAACCCTGGTGGAAGATCGAACTCATGATGCCAATGTAATGCTCAAGGACACTACACATAACCCTGGTGGAAGATCGAACCCATGATGCCAATGTCATGCTCAAGGACACTACACATAACCCTGGTGGAAGATCGAACTCATGATGCCAATGTCATGCTCAAGGACACTACACATAACCCTGGTGGAAGATCGAACTCATGATGCCAATGTCATGCTCAAGGACACTACACATAACCCTGGTGGAAGATCGAACCCATGATGCCAATGTCATGCTCAAGGACACTACACATAACCCTGGTGGAAGATCGAACTCATGATGCCAATGTCATGCTCAAGGACACTACACATAACCCTGGTGGAAGATCGAACTCATGATGCCAATGTCATGCTCAAGGACACTACACATAACCCTGGTGGAAGATCGAACCCATGATGCCAATGTCATGCTCAAGGACACTACACATAACCCTGGTGGAAGATCGATCCCATGATGCCAATGTCATGCTCAAGGACACTACACATAACCCTGGTGGAAGATCGAACTCATGATGCCAATGTCATGCTCAAGGACACTACACATAACCCTGGTGGAAGATCGAACCCATGATGCCAATGTCATGCTCAAGGACACTACACATAACCCTGGTGGAAGATCGAACCCATGATGCCAATGTCATGCTCAAGGACACTACACATAACCCTGGTGGAAGATCGATCCCATGATGATCCTGGGCCCGATGCTCTACCACTGGATCTTGCGCTCCACAATAGAATGAATGAATGAATGAATGAATGAATGAATGAATGGATGGATGGATGGATGGATGGATGGATGGATGGATGGATGGATGGATGGATGAATGAATGAATAGGGTTTTACGGCGTACCAACACATTATAGGTTACTCGACGCCAACAGGAAGGAAAATTCCAAGTTCACTCTTCAGGTACAAAAACAACAAATTAACATACAGATTTAAAAAAAAAATACATCAACAAATGAATATGCAAAATGAACCTAGAACCTTGATACCTGCAGAACTGCAGAGTTTCAGCAAATTCTTTCGTATAACTTAATGTGTCGCTTCTTCCGACATGCATAAACCACAGTGATCCTATTTTTGACATCACTCATGGCTCCATGGAACCACACAGGGTTTGATAATTTAATCACAATAGTGAACATGACAAAAAATGATAAAATGAACATGATACCTCTCTGCAGAGATCGACAGTGATTCTATTCTTAGCCGGAACCACATGGGCTTCCACAATAGAATATTCATAGTGTGTATTTACAAACAGAGCCAAAATCAACAGCGGCTGCACGAGTTTGTAAATATGCACTGTATGAATAGTCTATTGTGGAGCGCAAGGATCAGACTATTTTATATCCCTAATGTTGTTAAAGAGACAGGTGATAATGTTGTTTAAGAGACACGTGGAAATGTTGTTAAAGAGATATGTGGTAATGTTGTTAAAGAGACACATGTTAATGTTGTTAAAGAGACAGGTTGTAATGTTGTTAAAGAGACAGGTTGTAATGTTGTTAAAGAGACAGGTGGTAATGTTGTTTAAGAGACACGTGGTAATGTTGTTAAAGAGATATGTGGTAATGTTGTTAAAGAGACACATGTTAATGTTGTTAAAGAGACAGGTTGTAATGTTGTTAAAGAGACATGTGGTAATGTTGTTAAAGAGGCACGTGGTAATGTTGTTAAAGAGATACGTGGTAATGTTGTTAAAGAGACACATGGTAATGTTGTTAAAGAGACAGGTTGTAATGTTGTTAAAGAGACATGTGGTAATGTTGTTAAAGAGGCACGTGGTAATGTTGTTAAAGAGGCATGTGGTAATGTTGTTAAAGACGCACGTGGTAATGCTGAAATCGAATTTTACTCATGTTCATACATCGGATCGAACTTTGCACCAATCAACACATTACCATATGAAACTCTCAGTCTCCAAGTATTACTATCTGAAACTCTGTATTTAAGACTGTATTAATGTTTTTTCGTATATATCACTAGTCAAGCTACGCTAACTTTTGGAAATATGAATGAATATTCTTAAAATGTACAAATTGATAGTTCCTTGAATTTCTTTCTATGATACCGATATAAAAACAGAACAGAATTCAATATTTGTTATAAATGTGTAATGTATGACTGAGTTATGCCCCTTTCCTAAAGGAGTCTAAATACATACGTTATCATTTCAATATCTTATTTGTTATGAATGTGTAATATATGACTGAGTTATGCCCCTTTCCTAAAGGAGTCTGAATACATATGTCATCATTTCAATACCATATTTGTTATGAATGTTTAATATATGACTGAGTTATGCCCCTTTCCTAAAGGAGTCTGAATACATACATCTTCATTTCAATACCATATTTGTTATGAATATTTAATATATGACTGAGTTATGCCCCTTTCCTAAAGGAGTCTGAATATTTGTGTGGAATATAAGACATTGAACGAAACTAATATATTCCTAAACTTTTGTAATAAGTCTGGCAAAATAGATCACATGCATACATCAATTAAAAAGAATTCCACACCAACACTGTTTATTTGAAAGAATAAAAGATATATAAAGAAAGGATCACAGCCAAAACAAAATAGAAAAAACACACATGTGAAAATGGTATAGACCGGACATTGATGACGGCAACCCTCACTAAGCATACACAGTATACATACATAGGTTATGAAAAGAAGCCATGAAAGAGACATGTCCAACTCATTCTAGCACTATATTTTCTTCTTTTTTATTAACTAATTATCACCTTGAGAAAGGTTTTAACGTCAGTTTCAACAAATGACGGGTAATATGTGGCATCTCCAGTTTTATTTGTGGAGAAAGACTTAAGAATGAATTTGAGTAGAACCACCGTCCTTCCTCAAGTAACTAGCAAACTTCTCACATAAAGTTTCGGACTGAGCTGGTCTCAAACCCACGACCTCAGCGATAAAAGGTTAGTGGTTATAAGACGACAGTGCCTTAAATAGAAGTGTCATATTTACAAAATGTGCTACATTAAGATTATTATGTATAATATGTTAACTACTTTGTTTTGTAATGTGTAATTCCTTTCTATGTTTTTATATAATATGAACAGTAAATGATTACAAAATGCTGTTATGCATCACAAATTCAATGAGTACTCTATCAATGACGAACAATTTATGTTTAAAGAAAATAAGTATTGACAATTTGAATGCATTATGCGGTGTTTATTCTTGCGATTATCCAAACGTATCGGATGGTCACATAAATATCTGCATATAAGTTGTTATTAATTCCACGTATCCAAAATGTGTTATATTACTCCCCGTTTCTTAACTAGTAAAACAGATTATTCACCTTAAAAGTTTAAATCATTGCTAAATATGTCCTATAATTTCACAGAGACTATAATGTGCGTGACTGCATGGCAAGTCATTCCATATTTGACTTTAATACATCGTCATGCAGAACTCGCTATTTCCGGCATCGTTTTGGTTCATGAGGAGCCCATAATGGGAACCACTGTGTTCCCACTGCCATAATCCTTCAGTCTTTGCATTTGTTTCTCCAATCCCAGACGTATCAGGTATTAATTGAAAAGTTGATAAAAAGTGTTTTTCATTTTTATATTGTCTATTTTGCTGAGATAGCCACCACAACTTTTGCATTTCGTCAAAGCGTCCCGCCAGCTCAGATCAATCTTGAATAACCTGTATTAAGAGAGCCTTTATACCGCGACCATTTCGACGGCTCGTCAGCAATAAAATCAAAAAGTCCGATTGTTAATACTTTATTACTGTCTTTGATAAGTTGTTTTATTGTAATGTATTTTGAGTCATTTATCTCTTCTTCTTGTGTATACAATTATTTTGCTATACGATCAATTTCGAATTGTATACGATTGTATCGCTCGTTTTGGAAACCATGGTTGTGTTAATGTAACAATTTTGAAAATGAAACTGTTTAAAATTAATGTAACAAATTTGAAGAAAAAAACGGCGTTGTGTTAATGTAACAGCTTTTGGAAAGAATGGTTGTTACTATTATTGTTCTGGAAAGCAGGATTGTCTTAATGTAAGACTTTTGGTAAGTTAGGTCCTTCGAATTCTAGGTTTCCTGTTTGACATATATTTTCCTATTTTTGTACTTAAAAAATTTAAACTGTCTGGTTTTACTGAATTAATGTGACAGAGATATTTCAAAAGTTAGATCAATATAATAAGTATAGCATTGAGTATTACCCCAGTTAAAACCACGTATTTACATAACATGTTATGTTGTTTGGTAGTAAGTTGTTACTATGGTTAGTATTGTGTTTATACATGGTCTAATGTAACTGGAACACAGTTATATAATCATGTAAAACCGATCCAACGTACAGTTTATCTTCCCTGTCACAACATATGGTAGATGCAGATATATTTTCAGTTTTGGACTCATTAAACACTTGTATTTTATTACAGTCTGCTGTAATGTGATGGATGGTGTTTGAGATATCTACGACATACACAGACCCATATTTACCTACAGTTATTCCACCAGGATGTTCAAGATTGCCATCACGATAAATAGCCTTCACTCTATCATCTAAGGTCATGCAGGTGATAGTATGTTCTTCCCAATTAGATACGAATATGGTTGCCTCATCACGACTCACAGCAAATAATTTATTACTGATATCCGTCAATAATATTCTTCTCAACATGGTGCCTCTCATATTGATGATTGCAATTGTAGATTGACGAAACGTTACAAACAGTGTTTCGTCATTTTCATTATACACTATACCACGACCAATACCATAAACCTTTATATCTCTTACTTTGAACAGAGACTGCTGAGACACTGATATAATCTGAATTTGTTCTTTGTCGGTCAATGTGACAGCCACTTGGTTGTTGTCTATTCGTGTTATACCAGCAGGTCCTTCTGGCATCTGTATGACTGCTATAATCTTGTGTTGTTCCATACTCACTAGTTTTACCATGTTGTTGTTATAATCAATAACAACGAGACGATTTTCATACATCAACACCATTCCAATTATCCAACATAGCCTGTAATCAGCTTTTGATCTAACGTCAATTTCAGAATCTTTAGTCAACAATTGAAATTCCTTTGAGTAGTGGTTGGTGTGATGTGTTGGAGTTGTTTCCTCATTGATGCCACGGCTATCGCATGCGTTGTTAGAAGATTGTTTCATACTGAAACAAGTATTGGTACAAAACAAATAAAACGAAAGTATGCATACAACAACTAATACTAACGCTAACAACATGTAACATTTGTGTTTCTTTTTCATTGTGTCCACATTCATTATAATCGCGGGTTCACTAAGATCTTCTATCTGTTTGTTTCCATCACTTTTATTTTCGTTGCTTATTTCACCAAGACTTTTCAGTTCTCCCAACTGTTCAACATGATTCACCATGTGCTGCAACTGTGTTTCCGCCTTAAATGTGTATGGTTCTGTTGTGTTTCCCTCACTGTCGTGCTGACAACAGTTTCAAGGTCGTGTATTTGTAGTTTTGCTTTTTCTATTTCAGAAAACAGTGTACAAATTTGCTTTGATGTATGTAACTCTTTGAGTTTAGCAGTCATTATTTGTATGTCGTTTTTAGCAGATATTCATTTTTCAGAAACGCTTTTTATTGTTTTCATATATCCTTAGTTTAATTTGTTTGCGTCACAAGTAATACTATTTTCCATTTTGTCAAAGAAGTCATTTATTTCTTTCCGAAATGTTTTAATATCTTCCTTTGCTTCAGATAAACATATTACTGTACTGTTCTTGTTTTGTCTTGTTTGTTCGACATGTGCACCAACTTGCTCTTCGATATCATTCATTTCCAGTATCAAGTCTTCATATTCTTTGTCAATATCACATAATTCTTTGCATGTGCTATGATTCCTCATCATGCATATGCCACATCCAAATTGGTCATGTGATCCACAGTGAAAGATTATTCGCTCTTCTGGATGATCGGGGCATTTGTCACCAGTTATCTTACTGACTGGTTTTATCTGTGATTGACTTCTTGGCATTGTTTTATCTTGAAGATCGTGATGCCTGTATGCCTTTGTTTCATGGATGAATATCAAAACACGTCTTACATAGACAGTCCCGACAGTCAGCACAAAAGCCATACACAGTTATATGCTTCCCCTTATCAACACACGGTTGACAGAATAAATCTGACATTTTTTCAAATTCGTCTGACTTAAAATCGTCAATTTTGACAACTTTCTTCCCAGAAACATACATTGTTTAAATTAAAATACCATAAATCTATTTCAACACCAGATTCTAAATCTTAATGTCTTTATCGCACCCGCTACACCTGGTTTGTAAAGTAAGTACATGTATGTTGTATATCAGTTTAGTTTGTGTCACTTCTAACCATTTCAGAACCGATAACAGTTATATTCACACAAATAATTCTATACCGAGCAACTTCTCAAAACTTCCCTTGTAACTCTGCTATTTGTAAATAAGCTGTATCCACGTAATACAGTTAATGCACATAACTCTTAAACTCTTTTAAAGCCAAATTTCTCACACTACACTACTCCCAGCGTAAGTTTTGGGTCGTGGATTGGTGTTACTATGTTTCTAATCCAACAAACTTTTAAAAATAACTATATACAGTTATCCATATGTTACAATCTTTATTTACATTTATTCTTATACAATGTCTGTTAAAGCATCTCGCCAGGAATCTGTTAGAATAACTCTGTCAAATATTTAGGCCTGTAAAATACAATGAAGGACATATTTACAATATTATTCAATAATCACTTTACAATTTAACACATAGACAATTTATATCATGACACAACCATATTGACAAATATACATAATTAGAATATTCAAAAGAACATACAAAAGTTATAAATATTAATATAAATACTATTACTGTTCCTGTGTGCCGTGTTGCATTTATATACTTTGGTTCCTCTATTAAAACAATGAAAACAAAAGTAGTCATAATTAGACGCCTAACAATACAATTACTTATATATAATATGGTTATCCCTACTCTTCTCCACAACTTTTTCTCTTGTTTGCCGTGATATTAACTGCGCTGTAAAAGTTAAATACGTTGTTATAAAACTTGAAAAGAATAGATTGACGAACTGACAGCTCGCGAATTATAAACTGTGAACGTCAAAGTGTTATATATCTGTTAATTGAAACATACTATAGACTGACCACTATATAGAATCATGAACCTGATGGTGCTGCACACTTGTAAAATAAACCATGATAGCTTAGATCCGCATTTGTGTTCTAGTTATTAATGACGTATACCAATTATTCTAATATAAAACACGTTAGAAAACACAACAAAGTAGGTCACTGTTTAAAGTCAATAAATACAATTAAATACGCGATATCATTACTACATTAGTTAACTACAAGATACATTATTTATTCAGGTATCTATGTACAATGTTCTACAAACCTATCCTCTTATTAGGATGGCTACCAATTTGGAGTGACTTATCTGATATTTTAGTCTATAACGTATTTAAACTGACTACCGGAAGAGGAGTATATGGTCGGGGTTGGACTAAAATGCGAAATGGAGTGTAAATTGCGAAATGGAGTGTAAAGGAGTGTTAATAGCGAAATGGAGATACAAAAAAAATTGCTATTTTGCTTTTGTTTCTTAAATAAATCAATTAAATACGTATACAAATGCTTTTATAGTTGTATGAAGATATGAATGATGTGTCAAGTTAAAAAATAACGTCAAAATTAATCGTTAATTTCCACACAAAAATATATTAAAATATTACCAATATACCCATTATGATTATACCAAAACGGTATGTATGTATCAAATATAATACAACTTCATTAAAACAACGAATTAGATAATTACTTTAATAAAGATCTGATTTAAAAAAAACATTAAAGACACATTGTGAAAAGTTTAATACCATACCTCGACCATTGTCTGAGAAATGGAGACCCGAACGTAAAGTGCGAAATGGAGTGTTTGTTTGTTTATTTGTTTAAAGGGTATATGAAAACATTACTGATACATCTCTAATGGGAAATAAAAGTAAAAACGGGAAATATCAAGTAAACACAAGAAATGCAGTGACACAAGAAATGCAGGCGGGTCGCCTCGAAATGTTTACAATTGTCAGTGTAAGTGATACATTACGGAGGCCCTCCCAGGGGTTTTGGAGATCTGGAAAACATGACCATTTATTTTCAGAGATCTCGGGAACATTGGCCATTACTTTCAGAGATCCAGGGATCATTGGCCTAATTTTAGAGATCTAGGGATATTCTCCTTAATAAAAAAAAAAAAAGAAAAAAAGTACATAATTTGATCAATTTTATCAGAGACGTATAAACAGAGATAGGCAACTGGAGGCACTTGTCTAAATTTCAGGTGGCACATTTGGCGTTTTCGAGTTTAGTTTAAAATTATTTATGTTACTTCGACAAGTTCTTACAACTTAGACATATCACGCTGGAAGTCTTCCTGGGTATAACCAGTACTAAGCATTTGTGGAAAAAGTGTCTTGCTCAATGATACCACATATAGTCGTGGCGGAGGATCGAACACATGACCCTCCGATCATGGGCTTGGTGCTCTACCACAAGAACACGTGGCGTTTTCTGAATTATGGAAACACAAGTCCTCCAGTATCAAACAACATATTTTTGTGATTATGGTATCAAAGGAAAGGGATTGATTGTAAATTTTGGAGATTAATTTTTCTTTTTTAGATTTAAAGAAATGAAGAATTTTTAAGCTTAATGTTGCTATTTTTTGTGATCATTTTCTCTTTCAGCCCATTTTTAAAGAAATCTTACGTCTTTATCTTTCAACATAATATTTCTACTTTTATTGTGTGTTGTTTAAACGTATTGTTAAATCAAGACAGCTCGACCCGATGCCTCTCATAAAACAACACTCCAGAGTACTGATTCTACCCAGAAAGTGGACCTGAGAGCGGGTCATAAATAAACTCTGAGCTTTCATCGCAATCGAGCTAAAATAAATTAGTATAAACTAATCAAGACAACAGTTTTTTGTTAAAAAAAATTTGTGAAAATTTCATCATATTTCGTTTTCAATCCGTAATAAAATATCAAATAATTGATAATTGGAATTAGTCATCAATTTTATCAGCTTTACTATTGGTACCAAAATTATTTAATTCAGACAAAGATTCGAAGAGTTATTAATGAAATACTAAAAGTGCCGTGTACATTATAAATCTACATGTATTAACCTGCGAGTCTCTGTAATTAAGTCACTGATTTTGTGTATAATTTCTATACTTGATCATAATTTACTTTTAAAATAATATATTGACTGCTTGAAACAGCTATGACAGCTTTGGAGTTTTATGGCAACTTCATTCCATAATCATATTACCCGAAATAAATTTTGGGATGGTAATTCCGAACAAAGATATATTTACAGTATTGATGGTTATAGGCAGAATAGTGCAGTGGTTATAAGTGTCGATTTTGGATCGTATTGATTGGTGTTCAATCCCACTCGGCATCTAACTTTTTTTTTATTTATTAGATCGTGTTTACAAAATTATTTATATTTATGTATTGTATATATAACATTGACAGAGCACTACGATTGTGTCCTCTTTGTCGAAACAATAATTTATCAATCATAGAAGACGAATATCACTTTTTACCAATGTACAGTCTGTAATTTAATTCGATCAATACATTTTAAACCTCGGTGGTTGAATAACCCAATTCAAGATAAATTCTGCTCGCTTCTTTCTTCAAAAGAAATTGACACTATCATCAATATAGCAAAGTTCTTATACCATGCCTTCAAATTTACGATCTATACTCGTAAACACTATTACAGCTCAAGCTTGAAAAATCCATTGTTTGATTATATGTACATTACTAGTATTGATAACAGTTTGTATCATATTCCACACTTTAAATATTTATTGCAAACTACCAAATCACACTTTTAATTTCACTTTTATGTAAAATTACTGAAAAAAACTTTGTAACTATTTCTTCTATAATATGATAGTTAATTAAACATTAATTTGACCGTTGAAGTTATTTTATATGTAAATATCGATAATGGACAAAATGAGTTTATTGAAATAAAAGAGAAACATGTTATAAGACAGTACTTAGCCTACTTGCGTCCTAACCGTTTCCGACTGTGAACTTTTTTTCTTTTTTTAAAAAATATAAATTCAGCGTCTGCGGAAATCAACACATTTTACACCGTTTGTAAAATGTACCCAAATCTTTAATTTGGCATGAATTATACTAATTATGTTCATGGTAATTTAAAACGGAAATAATTCAATACCGACTACCATTGCATCCTCAACACATGATTTACTTACAACTTACTGATTCAGAATTATTTCGTCGTCGCCATGCTAGTCAAAAAAGTAAATCTTCTAAATTAAATGGCGGACACGTTCCAGTTATTCCGCATAAAGTTCCCGGCTACAACACAAAACATAGTCACGACCTCTGATGAAATAGAGCTGTGTTCTAAGGCCGTGGTGTTCCTACTGTAAAGCGACCCTAACCAAAAACCTGTCCTGGTATATAAGGGAGAAAATATCCTCTATTGCCAACAATTAAACTCATCACTTTCTCGCGCCTCAACTGTTACAGCATTATTAAGAAAAAAGAACTATAGCTATTATACCAAAAGACGTAAAAACAACAGAGTATTGAAAACACTTATGTAACAAACGAAATACTTCATCATTAGATTTTTTATTGTGGCTTTTAATCAGGTTACCCATGCTGCGTTTTATCCTCAAATGCTTGATGCTCAGATGTTTGATGCTGGAAATGCTAATGTACGCTCGCCTGTCACATGCGTTTCATAATTGGAGGGGAAAATTGATTTTTCTATTTTGAAAACTTATCAATATGGTACAAACATTCTACATCACGAAAACGGTTTCAACCTTTGCTTTAAGTATAAACATTCATTCTGCGGTGTATTTTCGACAGGATGGTTCATGGAAAAGTTATGACGGGTACCCCAGAGGTACGACATGCCGATCAGAGATCTGTTAACGAGTGTTCAGCGATTGAACACTTAGTTTTGCATTTATAATTAACCTACAATAAATCAGGATTAAAGGGACATATACAGCTAGTATTACAAAAAACGGGACGCATTATGATATGGCACTGTCCGTCCGTCCGTTAACAATTGCTTGTTACACTTCGGCGCAATATGTTGTTGTGCATAAACGAAGGATTTTCGGGTTGGTTGATTTTGTGATTGATTTTTTTTTCTTTCTGAAATTTTAAGAGAAAAATTGTAATGTTAGTCCATTATATTTCACAGACAACAAGTTTTCCAGCTTTATAAACTATAGAATTTTATAACACCTTACTGGATTTTTTTATCACGTTTGTACCAGAGCGTTTTATGTGGTGTTCTTGTTTTTGATTTCCTAAATTGTGATAGACGTGCTAAGCTGAATTGCTTATAACAGCATGCCATACTTTAAATATGGTATTTCCTATCTTCACCCCTGCAAATGAGCTTAATTGAAGGCGTTGTTGTTTTAAAGTGAAACAAGACAAATAAACCTTGACACCAACATAAAAGTAATGTATGCTGTTTCTAATCGCCATGTATTATCATCTGAAACTAGAATGTTGAAACTGCAAATTGGAGATCACCTCACGAGTATTTTGAAATCGGGTATCTGTCGCTCTTTTTATTCTTTTATTTATTTTCGTAGACTTTCGTACACTACTCTTTATAATATTAAATGTACGCTACATCAAAGAGATTTTAAAACAACTCTTAGTTTAGATAATTTCTATAAAGACGAATGAACATCTCTCTTTAATGGACAAACAGCTTCTCTCAGTAACATTATATTTGATCATACAACTGTTACGATTTATTGTTGTACAATTTTAACCAATTATACATGATGTTAATGATCCAAATTCTATGTATATTTAACTGGCAGTTTTCTAGCTCATTGGTTGCGTTTTCAGGTTGGCGTCGGCCTTCACTAACACATTGTTTATGTACTGTAACAGTGTATCATAAGTGAGCACGATCCGCTTATACCCCTCATTTTAAGCTTTGATTAGCAGTGGAATTAACTTCCGGCGTCTATCCTGGATGTGTTTGGGGTCTTGATCGGCTACACCAAAGTCGGGATGTTAAACATGGTAGTGGTCTTTTGTATTAAAGAGATTTTGTCTTGATGAAAAATAGAACTGACAACTGACATTTTTTGGCCGGATCATATCTGCCAATCCTGTGTGCACGATCAAGTTGTATTGAGGTGGAAGCACCTTGATTTCAAGTTTTTCTGACAAAAGTCAAGCATTTTCTGGGCATGCACATCGAAAACTAGTCAATAGGCCCGGCATTGTTTTTTATTTTTCTTTGGAAGGCAGTTAATGGGTAATACATAAAGCACTTTAAGAATAAATAAATATAAATATTTACATACCAAGGTAATTTAGTAGAACGATTATTTAAATGTTTTCTCTTCATTGACCAAAATGATTTTACTCGTGGTTTTGTGGACATTAAATCATTCATAATACCACTCGTGAGTTTTCCAAGCACCAAATCCATTTTTTCAATGATCTCTATGAAACACTTGGTTAGAAGAGACTGTTGCTGTTGTGCTTTGAAACTGTTCTATTGTTATTGTATTTGGATTTGAAGTGTACACATTTTCCTGGGCATTTAAGCTATTTCTTGCCGTTTCTGATTTGAGTTTATGCTCTATATAACCCTGCCTTTCGTGAGTATATTTGTTTTCTATGAAACTATGTCACAGTTAAGTGTTCGTATTACTATTTTCTATAAGTTACTGTTACTGATTTAACTTTATGATTCATTCCTATACAACTGCCTTTGAGAGTATTGCTGTTTTATATAAAATGATTTGTTTGATAATTTTAATCGGTTGCCCTTTTGCTATATTACTGCAAGTGTTTAGGTTTATGTTGTATTACTATCTATACCTGTGACTTTGTCAGATTATTGTAGTGTTTGTATGAAACAGTGTATTTTGTAGGATTTAAATATATACTTTATAGTCATGTTGCTGTTACTCCGTTTATGCTCTGCTTTAGCATTATTGCTGTGACCTTATGTTTATAGTTTATGTTATTTTTCGGAAAATGTGATACATAGAGAATACCATGTTAGTGTCTGATACTGTCAACTTTATCAGATGAGGCTTAGAAAAACACCATAACGAGGCTCTGCCAAGTCCGTGTTTTTATTCGTGCCGAATCTGATAAAATTAATAATATTAGACATTTACATGGTATTGTATTAATCATGTAAAGTTTTCTGCCCCGTTTTGTATTCATATTAAGTAAGGTTTGATTCTTTTAATTTAAGTAGAGTTAAAAGAAGTTTCGTCCAGGTCAAAATGTATATTAATACATAATGCCGTCATGTGTCTGATAAACTAGCATTGACGTGATAAACCTATGTTTAGCATACAGGCAGTTTATCAACAGAAATTAATGTATTAGCATGATAAAAGTCTTTTTTCAGTTTGCTACATTGAAAAACTGACACTATAGACCATCATCATGTGTGCTTTATAAATCTCATTATAGAAGTAATTATGTATATTGTTACACTAAAGTATCCATTAATCAACGTGTTTGATTTTTCCATCCATGTTTAGCTTGATTATTTTAAGGATATGGAAGTTATAGTACCCAACCGATGTCAGCGTCTGCGCTGGCGTGTCGTCAACGTTACGTCGATGTCGATATGCACACACATATTTGCTTTAAAGTTGACATTTACATTACATTTTAATACTAACGGGTAAGATGTTTATAACTTTGCAATACTTTCAACTATGTAAACGACACTTGACGTAAGTGTGCATGCTTCCCGTCACAGTCGCTGTGTACCATAATAGACTCTTACATTCAGGGTCAAAGTCATATTACAATGTAAAAATGTCGAATTAGATTATATATTAAAGCTAAGTTACACGAATGATGCTTTGCACAAAAAGTGGTATACCCTTTCCCACATTTCCCCAGATAAACCGTATATGATAGTCTCCCCGCACCCCATTATTTAACTAGTGTTACCAAATGTCTGCTTATCTCTTTCCCTCTCCAGGTATTATTTTGTTTTATTATTCTAAATTTAATTCATATTAGTAACTAATTGTTGCATCTTCCTCATCCCTTTCCCAAGTCCTATTTCCCTCCCCTTTGGCTATTGCTTTTTTTTAATTTTGTGTTTAGAATTTACCATCGTCCTATCACCACCACACGCCACACATTCATGTTATTGAAGACAAAATTAGGAATTCATTATTATTTCTATATCATATTTGAATTCAAAGTAAGTGCCAGATATAAATGATGGATTATTTTTTTAAGATTTAGGCATTAAAAGGAATGTGTAAATAGTAATTTTCAGTAGGATTTTAGTGCGCTGTTCCCCGACCTCTTGTACACATGTTATAAACCATGCGAATGTAACTTTTCTCATCCTTGTTAGAATAATTACTAAATACAATTTTACAGTCACTTAATGTTTAACCTCATTTAAAGTGATATTAATGTTATGTATATGTCAGTTGTATTTCCCGTTTTGTGAGTGTTGGATTCGTATATAGGTTATATTGTGTCGTTCTCAACGGAATAACTTTCGATCGAACTCGAATTAACTTTTAATCAAACTTGTAGTTCGGGCATCCAAATTGTAAAACAAGCGAGCTTGATATGATCTTTTGAAATTCAGTTTTCTTTTTTTAAAAAGATTTGACCGATCAAAGTAATTGCAAAATAATAATAATTCGGGGACTTGAAATAACGACCCCTGGAATGATAGTCAGACGCGCTTCCGACTGAGCTAATCGGGCCCGGTTTGAGGGAATAACTATATATTAGAATTCCACAATTCTTTATTATTCAGTGAATGTCGAATGTCATTTTTTTTAGATTCGACATTCATATGATGATTTCTGATGAATAGCGAATCTCGACGTATTTGATATTCGATATTCAAACATTTTTCAGTAAATGTCGAATGTCAATTTTATTTAGATTCGAAATTCATCTGATGATTTCAGATTCTCTAGGTATTTGATATTCGATATTCAAACTTTTTTTAATTAATGTCGAATATCAATGTATTTGTTATTAGAGATTAAATTTGAATATCTCATAACGAACAACAAATATCAAACTAACTTCAGCCCGCCGAGTTAAATCCTCCTTAAAGGGAATATATCAGGATTTTTCAAAATTTTACAATTGACCAAAAACATTTTTTGTCCAATATATCATGCCTATAATATACTCATTGACCCCGTTTTGCCAAATGGATATATATTTAAACATGCCAAAATGATACGTTGAAAACGGGTTTCTTAACTTGGTCTACGCGCCTCGGTTAGACTAAAATAGATTTCCCGCTTAAATGGCAACATATTTTGTGACATATTAAATTGGTCACGGGATTTCATTTTAATTTCAATTTAATCCGTCATACAGCTTACAGGTTGTAAAATTTGTTTCATTTTAGAACGAGTCGGAATGACAATATGAAGGTCGTTAAGTATTATCTATGTGTGGTCTATTTATAGAATGGGGATTACGTTTCAAGTTTACCACTCCGACCGTTACATCGATTTTGTCACGTTTTAATGGATTTGGTATACCAAACCATTCGAATTTCACTTATTTATGAATCCATTTTAATAATTATTTAATTTTTAAGACATTTATGGCATTTTTTTCCTGATAAATCCCCTTTAAGAAATAGAGAGAAATAGGTTGCAATCGTAAGTGTTATAACACATTTTATTGCCATATAAACACATATTACAATGTATACTATACATAAAAGTTCTCTCAACATTAGATACATCCAACTGTTTTTTACAGTTTTAAATATGGTTAAGGTACATTGAAAATATATTCATGACAAGTAAATATGAGTAACATAAAGTGTAATTAATAAGCACACACACACACACACACACACACACACACACACACACACACACTTTTTTAGAGACCATCTGGCTGAGCTGGGGATCAAACCTAAACCTCTTACTTGATAAAACATGGATTTCTTTCTATGATTCAATAAAAAAAAAAAAACAGATAAAATTCAATATTTGTGATATTATTTTTAATTCATGACTGAGTTTATATAAAATACAGAGTATTCTCAAAAGAAATTGTTTAGTCACCACTTTCATGAAAGTAAAATGATAATACAAAATAAATTTTCGATGTTTTAATATATTTAACTATATTTGTCGAAGTCTGAACTAAAGTTTGTAAACTTGATCACCGATTCTGATTGTTTTAAAATCAAATTCAGTTTCATGTCGTGTCTTTAAAATAGTATGTATCTATCCATGCACACAACCGACTTTAATGCACCCTATGGGATTTCACATTTATTTTACTTACTAAACTTTTATTTTCAGTATTGTATACTATTTAACTTTGTAATAATTCTTACAAAATAGTTTACATGCAAAAATCATTTTAAAAAAATACCACTTGAATAGTGTTTATTTCAAATAATACTTAATAAAACGAAAAGAGTTATTAAGAAAGGATCATAACTTAAACAAAATAGAAAAAAAACACAAGGAAAAATGGTATAGACTGATCACGGCTGACGAGAACCATCACTAAAACACACAGTATACATATATAGGTTAGGCAAAGTAGCTATAATAGAGACACGTCCTTAACTCCTTTTAATGCGTCTGTCTTTTTTCTCTTGTCTTATTAAATTATAACTTTTAGAACGATTTAAACGCCATTTTCAACACATGACATGTTATATGACATATCCAGTTTTATTGACGGAGGAAGACTTAAGAATAAATGCCAGTAGAACCACCGTCCTTCCTCAAGTAACAGGCCGGAGCGGATCTATCGAACCCGCGACCTCAGCGATGAGAGGTTAGTGGTCAGTAAATGACAGTGCCTTTAATAGAAACGTTACCTTTGCAAACTGTGTTACATGAAGATAAATATGTATAACTAACTAATTTGTTATCTAATGGTTATATAATATGAAAGGTAAAATTATCAGAAAATGCTGTTATATATTATCAAGGAGTATTATATAAATGACGACCATATTTTGTTTATTAAAGAAACTAAATATATATATATACAGTTTATATGCATTTTACAGTGAAAGTTATCGTATTTTAACATATCGGGTTATAACAGAAATATTCACATATATACCCACATTGTCCTTAATTCCGTATGTCCAAATTGTGTTTTATTTGCCTAATCCCCGTTTCCAACCTAGCAAAACAGTTCATTCACCTGAAAAGATCATAAGGTCCTAACTTTCATAATGTAATTTCACAGACAAAAGGAACAGAGTGTTTGCATGGCAAGTCGTTCCATGTATTGCCAGTTGAGCCCATCATCATGCAGTGCTCGTCATTTCCTGCATTATTTGGTTCACCAGCATGCCAATATGTGTACTGGATACTTTTACCACTGTGTTTCCAATACCATGTTCCTTCAGTCCTAACATCTGTTCCTCCAATCCAATAAACATGAGGCGGTAACTGAAGAGTTGATACAAAGTTCTTTTCGCTTGTACTGTCTATTTCGCAAAGATAGCCACCATAAGTTTTGCATTTCTTCATAGCAGCATCCCAGCCCACCTTATCATCGAATACTCGGTATAGAGAGCCTCCATACCATGACCATTTCGACGGCTCGTGAGTGATAAAATTAAAAAGTTCGGTTGTTAATAGATTATTGCTGTCTTTGATAATTTGTTTAATTACAGAGTCTTCATTTCGTAACTTATGTATTTCTTCTCCGTTTTTATACAATTCTTTTGCAACACGATCAATTTCCAATTGTGTACGATTGTATCGCTCGTTTTCGTCTTCAGAAATGGTCTCAATACGCTCAGTTATTGATTCTAAGTTTTTATCAAACGCCAACACTGAGCCGCGTATTTTGTCGGTATTTTTCTCGGTAACATTAAGTATTTCTTTGAGTAAGCTTCTTACCGCTTTTTTTTCATCCTTAAATCCTTTCTCAACGAATTTCAACTTGGCTTCAAATGAATCCATCAGAAGCATAGTCCTTTTGGCCGTTTCCAACTCATTTGGTTTATCCGCATTAACACCATAATTGTCAACATGGGTAGACGTTTGGTTTTCCTTATCAATGTACGTATCCTTGTTGTCTCGGTCAGCTGTATTGTTAACGGCCTCCGAAAGTTCACTTACTATATCCACTGCATCAGCAAGAACGACTTCCATCCTTTGTCTCAATTTGTTAATCTCGTTCTGTAAATTGACTTTTCCTGCAGACACGAAAACGCTCGTACTGATGAACAGAAATATGAAAACAGAAGTGGTTGCTGCCATGACCAAGACTTTGTTTTATATTTGGTAAAGCGAATTTTAGTTTCACAGCGCCACTGCCGTTTCATGTAGTGAATCCTTAAGCACACTAGCCGTCTGCAGCTACAACCATGTGACCGAAATTTGACACAAGTGTACAGACGTTACCGTCTAGGTGCATGTTGTATGTCACGGTTACCGGTTACCAGTACATACCAGTAGTCGTCTGAAGCGACAACCATGTGACCGAAACCTGACACAAGTGTACAGACGTTACCGTCTAGGTGCATGTTGTATGTCACGGTTACCAGTACATACCATTAGCCGTCTGCAGCTACAACCATGTGACCGAAACTTGACACAAGTGTACAGACGTTACCGTCTAGGTGCATGTTGTATGTCACGGTTACCAGTACATACTAGTAGTCGTCTGAAGCGACAACCATGTGACCGAAACCTGACACAAGTGTACAGACGTTACCGTCTAGGTGCATGCTGTATGTCACGGTTACCAGTACATACCAGTAGTCGTCTGCAGCAACAACCATGTGACCGAAACCTGGCACAATTATACAGACGTTACCGTCTGGGTGCATGTTGCTTGTAACAGTTACCAGTACATGCCAGTAGTCGTCTGCAGCAACAACCATGTGACCGAAACCTGACACAAGTATACAGACGTTACCGTCTAGGTGCATGTTGTTTGTAACGGTTACCAGTACATACCAGTAGTCCTCTGCAGCAACAACCATGTGACCGAAACCTGGGACAGTTATACAGACTTTCACTTGTGCAACTATGTTTCATACTGGTCCCGTGTACAATACTAAAAGCGGGTGGCTTTCACAGAAGAACTTCGTCGTAAACGTAAACAACACTTATTCATATTATTTGTAATTTGAATATACAAATAAGAAAGTGACTTACGGCGAATTTTATTGTAAGTTTTATTTTTTGACACACTCTGCCCTTGTGACTCTCTGTTCTAGTTCATGTGCACATTTTCTTTAATTATGTTTCATATCTTGTTGAACATTTTTGGAATTGGAAAGATAATGTAGTCTACATGGATACATCATACCCGATTTATACGCACCCGTCCTATTTTTTATATATATCTGTCTTCTTACAAAATCATTTATTACATTTTCTTCTTGGGTTGCCCTGATTGCCCACCCAACATATTTTACATTGGCGAAATAAATTTGTAATATGCACGCATGTTATCTTTGATCTCGTCACAATACATAAGAAATGAAGGGTTAAACTTGTATTTTGTATTTTAGTTTAGAAAATAAGAAAGTATATGAAAATCATTTATATGTTTACAATGTTCACTTTGTACAGTGAAAGTTTTGACATTGTCTCATTGAAAAGCATATCTCGATTTTCAAATAAAAAAGTCATTTTCGAAATTCGAAAAGGTTATCTACAATACAAGATTGCAGTGATCGTACATTGTGACAGGGAAGTTCCGTCGGCACCTGCTTCATTGTGACAGGGAAGTTCCGTCGGCACCTGCTTCATTGTGCCTCTCCGATGAGGTAATGACAATTAACGGGCGTGATTTTGAACAAATCGCTTCCGGTTTTCCGATCTATCTGTGTACATGTTCAACAAAAAAATGAGCAATTGCAATTACACTGCAATAAATAAAAACAACAATATTAGCAAGAATAATACAAATATAGAGAGTATTCATTCAAACCCTATGGGTACCTATCTAGTTTTGTCAATTTTACATTTTCAAAAAAACGCAAAATTACGAAACAGCCGACGGCGCTAGGCCATCCTTAAAAGATATTTGTATTTTTCATATGGGTGGGTAGCTATTTTTTTGGCCGAATTTGGATTTTGCATATTTCAAAGAAAAATGGATAGAAATCATGAAAAAAATAGACGCCCCTTGAAAGTCAATAACAAAAGTTTGGGTAGCTGCAAGTTTGAGTGAGCAAACAATATATACTTTTAAGGACGGTCCTACCAATATCAAATACCACAAGGTTTGAATAAGGTTTATTTGTACAGGGCGTCATTTTTTACTATATTTTGAAATATATATTAAAATTTTTACTTGTCATTATCTCAATATGTTGAATTTAATACGGTAATGCAATTTCAATTAAAAAAGCGCGCGCACCTTAAATGGGCCCTTTTTTTTGTTAAACAACTGTAGAACAATGAGCAGGTACTTCAGTTAATCCACCTACTGTCATAACTGTCTCAAATTGAATTGGCAACAAACAAAATCTAAATTACAAAAAACACATTGTAAAAACGAGTTTGAAATGATTTCCCATGTACATGTACGAGGGGTTATCCAGAAGTTCGTGGACAAATGTTATAAAAAATTATTGTGCACACGTTCATAAGTGTAAATTACATAACTTAAACATTTATGTATTACAAATCTATAGTAAGTAATTTATTGTTTTTCATGCAACCATTATAAAGTTATAGTAACCATAGTAACGTACATGCACATGAAGTGCCGCACCTCAATTTTTTTAGTAAACTCAAATTTATACATGTTAATTATTAAAAATATATTTCTTCAATTCCGCGGGAAAACATACATGTTTGACGCAACGTCATTAACGTCTTTAAATTTAACATCATTTGTTGTTTTACGCGCACGCATTCGAATCCAGCGTATATTTCATTGAGGAGGTCTTCGCCAGAGTGCGTAAAAATGGCGTCTGAAGAACGGTTAAAACAACGAGCGGCAATACAATTCTGCGTAAATCTCGGGCATACACCGATACAGACGATGGAACTTCTAAACAGAGCCTCAAAGAAACCTGCTGTCGCACGTTATCTAGTCTACAAATGGCATAAGCGATACAGTGATGGCCGGGAAACCATAATGGACGATGAAAGGTGTGGTCGCCCAACGTCAAAATCACGTCAAAGTGACGTTAAATGAGTCAAAGATCTTCTAGACAAGGACCGCCGAGTAACAATACATGAACTATGCCAGGGTTTGGATATGGGCTACGGCACCGTTTATAGAATCATCAAAGATGAATTAGAAATGAGCCGAAGAAGTGCGCGATGGGTTCCCCGATTACCTACCTTCCATAAATAGCAACCTTTGTGTGTCATAACACAATAGTTGCCACTTCACCTTGAACTACCAATTCTTTCGGTGGAGAACACTATGAATTGCCATGCCATCGTTTGCCTTGTTGTTTTAAACAATGAACGGAAATGGTTCCATTTGGATTACTTGTTGTATCAAAATATAAATACGTACACTGTAAGACGTGAGTGGATACTACTAAGTGACATTTGCAATTTTGTCTTTATATCTGCATGCAAAGTCATTTATTTGCCACATTACAGTTGTTTAATAACTCAGTCAAATATCGATGGAATGGAACGCAATGACGATATGCGCAACTTGACTTCATACCAATAGTCCCTAGAAAGTATGGTGAAAATCAGTTGAGAAATAGGAAAAGGATAGCTGACACAAACAAGTGTGACTCTATATGCCCCTCCCCCCGCCTCATAATATGGCGGGCATGCAAAGTGAAGTGTGTTCTTTATTGAGCCAGTTCTTAAGTCCACAACAAAAAGCATGCATCCGAACACTCTTGACTATATTCACAGGGACTTATAACCAATTGAAATAACACTCGACCATTCGGAATACGTTCAAAATTAAGAACATTCAGCTTGACAATATTTTACAAACATCGGATGTGAGCGAAGTGTTTTTTTCCGATATAAGGTTCACTTAAACATTCATGAACACAACTGTTTAAGATGACTTATTTGGAAAACATTTGCTGCCACAGACATGTTCACTTACTTCTTCCAGTTTTTATATATATAAATTTATAGGCGATGCTTCTGTAACGCAATCTTCATTTGCAAACGTATACAGACATTTACAACGACTTTGACCAACAAAATAATCATACATTTAAATATTTTGAAAACAAGCTCAATGTAGCGCTGTATATATATATCGTCTAACGTTTATCTCAATTGGAGTCTTCAGGTGCTTAACCATAACTCAAACAATTTGGTAGTGTGTTTGTTAATTAAGGTAATTATATCCCATAGATGCAATATAATTAGTTGTTACTGACAGTCTGCCTTAGTCATGGTTTAAAATGTCTTTAAGTATAGTTTTGCAGATCTTAATATGTATTAACTTATCAGTTAACTTAAATCATATGCATTTCCATCTCTCTTTAATTAATCGGTATGATTTTACATAATTATGTTCAGACAATCTCCTGAACACCTCCGAAACCACATAAATACCACACAATTAAGAAAATGTTTACTAAGGGTGCATATTTGATATACCAAATCATTCGGATTGTAGTTATTGATAATAATGAGATGCCTCTTATCCATTTTAAAAATAATTTTATTTTTAAAGACATTTAAAGTGTTTCTTCCAGGTATAATACCTTTAAACCCGAGTTTCAGATTTCAAACCGTTTTTCATAAAACTATACTAAAATATGACCAGTGTATACGACTGTATAACTGTGTTATTAACTGATCAATTCCAATAAATATTCGTGCAGTGTTATCTATGATTCCACTAAATGTTCGTGCAGTGTTATCTAAGATTCCACTAAATGTTCGTGCAGTGTTATCTATGATTCCACTAAATGTTCGTGCAGTGTTATCTAAGATTCCACTAAATGTTCGTGCAGTGTTATCTATGATTCCACTAAATGTTCGTGCAGTGTTATCTATGATTCCACTAAATGTTCGTGCAGTGTTATCTAAGATTCCACTAAATGTTCGTGCAGTGTTATCTATGATTCCACTAAATGTTCGTGCAGTGTTATCTAAGATTCCACTAAATGTTCGTGCAGTGTTATCTATGATTCCACTAAATGTTCGTGCAGTGTTATCTATGATTCCACTAAATGTTCGTGCAGTGTTATCTAAGATTCCACTAAATGTTCGTGCAGTGTTATCTATGATTCCACTAAATGTTCGTGCAGTGTTATCTATGATTTCACTAAATGTTCGTGCAGTGTTATCTATGATTCCACTAAATGTTCGTGCAGTGTTATCTAAGATTCCACTAAATGTTCGTGAAGTGTTATCTATTATTCCACTAAATGTTCGTGCAGACTAAATGTTCGTGCAGTGTTATCTAAGATTCTACTAAACGTTCGTGCAGTGTTATCTATGATTCCACTAAATGTTCGTGCAGTGTTATCTAAGATTCCACTAAATGTTCGTGCAGTGTTATCTATGATTCCACTAAATGTTCGTGCAGTGTTATCTATGATTCCACTAAATGTTCGTGCAGTGTTATCTATGATTCCACTAAATGTTCGTGCAGTGTTATCTAAGATTCCACTAAATGTTCGTGCAGTGTTATCTAAGATTCCACTAAATATTCGTGCAGTGTTATCTATGATTCCACTAAATGTTCGTGCAGTGTTATCTAAGATTCCACTAAATGTTCGTGCAGTGTTATCTATGATTCCACTAAATGTTCGTGCTGTGTTATGATATATTCGTCTAAATATTCGTGCAGTGTTTTCTTAGATTCCACTAAATGTTCGTGCAGTGTTATCTATGATTCCACTAAATGTTCGTGCAGTGTTATCTAAGATTCCACTAAATGTTCGTGCAGTGTTATCTAATATTCCACTAAATGTTCGTGCTGTGTTATGATATATTCCTCTAAATAATCGTGCAGTGTTTTCTTAGATTCGACTAAATATTCGTGCAGTCTTATCTAAGATTTCACTAAATATTCGTGCAGTCTTATCTATGATTCCACTAAATGTTCGTGCAGTGTTATCTAAGATTCCACTAAATGTTCGTGCAGTGTTTTCTTAGATTCCACTAAATATTCGTGCAGTGTTATCTAAGATTCCACTAAATGTTCGTGCAGTCTTATCTATGATTCCACTAAATGTTCGTGCAGTGTTATCTAAGATTCCACTAAATGTTCGTGCAGTGTTATCTATGATTCCACTAAATGTTCGTGCTGTGTTATGATATATTCCTCTAAATATTCGTGCAGTGTTTTCTTAGATTCGACTAAATATTCGTGCAGTCTATTTTAAGATTTCACTAAATATTCGTGCAGTGTTATCTATGATTCCACTAAATGTTCGTGCAGTGTTATCTAAGATTCCACTAAATGTTCGTGCAGTGTTTTCTTAGATTCCACTAAATATTCGTGCAGTGTTATCTAAGATTTCACTAAATGTTTGTGCAGTCTTATCTATGATTCCACTAAATGTTCGTGCAGTGTTATCTAAGATTCCACTAAATGTTCGTGCAGTGTTTTCTTAGATTCCACTAAATATTCGTGCAGTGTTATCTAAGATTTCACTAAATGTTCGTGCAGTCTTATCTATGATTCCACTAAATGTTCGTGCAGTGTTTTCTTAGATTCCACTAAATATTCGTGCAGTGTTATCTAAGATTTCACTAAATGTTCGTACAGTCTTATCTATGATTCCACTAAATGTTCGTGCAGTGTTATCTAAGATTCCACTAAATGTTCGTGCAGTGTTATCTAAGATTCCTCTAAATGTTCGTGCTGTGTTATGATATATTCCACTAAATATTCGTGCAGTGTTATCTAAGATTTCACTAAATGTTCGTGCAGTGTTATCCGAGATTCCACTAAATGTTCGTGCAATGTTATCCAAGATTCCACTAAATGTTCGTACAGTGTTATCTAAGATTCCACTTATTGTTCGTGCAGTGTTATTTAAGATTCCACTAAATAATCGTGCAGTGTTATCTAAGATTCCACTAATTGATCGTGCAGTGTTATCTAAGATTCCACTAAATGTTCGTGCAGTGTTATCTAAGATTCCTCTAAATGTTCGTGCAGTGTTATCTAAGATTCCTCTAAATGTTCGTGCAGTGTTATCTAAGATTCCACTAAATGTTCGTTCAGTGTTATCTAAGATTCCACTAAATGTTCGTGCAGTGCTATCCAAGATTCCACTTAATGTTCGTGCAGTGTTATCTAAGATTGCACTTTATATTCGTGCAGTGTTATCTAAGATTCCACTAAATATTCGTGCAATGTTATCTCAGATTCCACTAACTATTCGTGTAGTGTTATCTTAGATTCCACTAAATATTCGTGCAGTGTTATCTAAGATACCGCTAAATGTTCATGCAGTGTTATCTTATATCTAAGATTCCACTAAATGTTCGTGCTATCTTATATCTAAGATTCCACTAAATGTTCGTGCTATCTAATGAATTCATTTTACTGCATTATAATCCATGATGAAGTACTAACACCAGCGCGTTTGTCTCAAAGATTACTACTCATATACGCCAGTAGACAAAGTAACAGGCGCAAATAGCTTTTTCAGCGGAGTAATCAACTCCCTTTTGGTTGGCAGTTTTGCTGAAATCGATTTTTATTTGAAAAGGAAAATTAGAAGTGCTAAAAGTGCCAAGTTTTTTATGTGTTCTGGGAACTCTACATCTGCCATGCCGGGGACAGCTGGAATCTTTCGTCCAATATTTGGCCCTCCAGAAGCAACTGGGGAAAATATTGTTCCGACAGTAAGGCGTACCAAAGTATACAAGCAAGAGCAAAGGAATGATAACTGATTATATTTCCTTTATTATACAGTTTGACGAATATTTCGTGGTTTTTTTTTCTAGTTGCAAGAATCTGAAATGTCCAGTAATAAGAACGTTAGTGTAAACTAAGACAAAATATATCATCATTCTGGAAATCTATATAACATATAGGAGCATCTGAATTTGTTATTCACTTTATTGAAAATGGAAATGTAATACATTTTAAAGACTCACCAATGTGTTCTTTACAAAATAACAAATCTGCTATCAATAACGATGTATTTGTAACTCGGGCTATAAGTGAGTTAGTCACTTCGGGTTGCGCAGCCTAAACTCGTTAAAAAACGTTTATAGTTAACCGTCGTAAAGTGTTGCTGAAACACAGTGCTGCTAAACAAACGGTTCATCCTTTATTTAACAAGAACTAACAAGTGTATTTGGAAAGAAAAATATTATTTGACAATCATAAAACTGCTTTAAAATTCCTTGCCTTTCAGTGACGCAAGAGAAGCTTGCACGAGTGTTTCCCCTTGAAAATTTAGTATATGTTTTATTCCGCTTTCACGGATCGACAGTTATCTCCCTTATACCGATGGGTTTCATAGATACATTGGTCAAATATTTCTTTTTATAAAAACGGTTAAACTTAATCATATATATACTTAGAGATTGAACTTTTCTTTCTTTTTTCAAAATATTTCTAGGTCATCTTAGAACTGTGAAATATGTCATATATATTTTTGTATAAAACAGACAAGTTTTGTAAATAGTTACCTTTACAAAATTAGTTTCCATCAGTATGCTTATATGATGTTCCGGGCTACATCTGACATACACTTTATTATTTCCTATCTACTTAACAATTGTGTGCCCAGGTTTCAGTACTTTACGTATTAGTATTTGAATAATTCAAACTGTATTGCAGAATCAACGCAAGGCTAACATATTCTATGTTTATTGTTTTTAACATTCTATGTTATTTGAATATCGTACTGGAGATGAAGATATACTTAATAATTTAATTAATAAATAATTTACAATTCATTGAGTGTAAGAATTAAATTATGAATCGTTTTATCACAATGTAAGACCATGAAGGAGCCGAGCTATCAGTCGGAGGACAAAGCTAGATAAGTAACGTGAAACAGATACAATACAATATTATGGCATGTGCCTATTTAATCTTAACGACGAAGATACACGTGCATGAGAATCGGAGCAAAATTAATTACCTGTATGCCCAGGGGTCAATGTCACCCGATATACCAGTGTATCGTTAATACGCAGTAAACATCCGGCATTTCAATTAGTACTATATACACATTACCGACTATGATTCAATACTAATTGGTTTAAGAAATACAGTATCCGACAAACAGAGATAAATACAAAACATTATAATTCATATGTTATTTATTCCTAGGAGTCAAGGTCATCCAGAAGGGGGTCAAGGTCATCCAAAATAGTAGCGCGTGGTTTTAATTAGTTTAAATATATTTTATTCATAATATTTACAACATATGCATGTATCTACAATGCATGGTTTTATATACCTAACCACTCAATTTAGACCAAGTATGGATGGTGGTAAAGGTTATCCGAAAATTATGCATGATGTTGAGTGACAATAGTCATACTGCAACAGCGATACAGTTTGCTTGTTCTGAACTAAATAGTTTCAATCAACAACAGTGCTAAGCGACACTTTATATTGTGTAGGCTAACTATCCATAAAGGACAATTTCTAGGTCATTTGGAAATTTAAGCAAAAATACCCAATACACAACTAATGACTCTTGGTCGAATAATTTCAAAAAACGGAGGTAAACACAAAAACATTACATTTTGTATGTTAAGGTAGTTATCCGTAGGGGTCAATGTCATCTATAAGAAGTATGCATGTTTTTTAGCACTATTGCACATCACCCAACTTTGTGCAAAATTTGGTGACTTCAGACCTAACAGTTACTGAGAATCATATAGTGTAAATAGTGTAAAGGCGGAAATTTGATTTTTCAAAACAGAATAAAATAAAATTTCTTCCATTTACATTGTTTACACAGAAATTTTGCTATTTCCTTTAATCTCATTTTTTTCCTTTGTCATTATTTGTTCCCGTTATCCTTCTGTGGTTATAATGTTGAAATTCTTAACCAGACAGGTAAAGGCAACTTTGCAAAAATATTAGTATATATAGACTAGTGAGGAACAATTATTGGAGAAGTTCTTATCATAAAATATATTGTATATATTTATATAAATACTTTACTTAATATATAAAAACTGTCGTACACATCATCACGAGTGTCACGGAAAATGAATGAAGTTTCGGCACTTCTAAAACAATGCACGTAAAAACGTTGATTTATATATGACTGTAAAGTTAGTAGGTAGTTCGCAGTTGGTAGTTGGGGATTCGAATAACCAACTACCGACCAGCTGCCAGTTGGGGATTCGGAATCGTTATTATACTTACTATTTCATTTACATATTTTACTCGTGTTAATATGTTTAAAAATATAATCAATAATAAATGTATGTAAATTAATATAAAATCTGAATCCCCAACTGGTAGCTGGTTGGTAGTTGGCGATTCACGGCGAATCCCCAACTGAACATTTTGAATCGCCGTCTGGTGAGTATACTCATTTTATTGAAGAACCAACCCGGCCAAAGTGTGTTATTTATTATTATAAATTTATTTTTAATTGAATTGACTGATTAAAAAAATAAAACAACGGTTTATAAAAAATCCGAATCCCCAACTGGCAACTGGTTGGTAGTTGGCGATTCGCCGCGAATCGCCAACTGGAAATTTTGAATCGCTTCCTGGTGAATATACTCATGGTATTGAAAGAAAAGCGCGGGAACGGTGTTTATTTATTGTTATGAACTGTTTTTCTATGGAAATGATTCGTTTTCAAAAACAAATATCGATTTGAAAAAAAAACGAATCCCAAATTTGCCATTTTGAATCACCGTATTGTGAGTATATTCGTTTTATATTGCATTACCATAAGGCGGGTCCTAGATTTTCAGGGGGGTAGGGGTTAAAGTGTCAAATGTGTATGTTTCAAACTTTTGACTGAAATATATGCCGTTATAAAATGTACGTGGAATTTGAAATTTCAGGTGGCGATCTTAACCAACCCCCAAGTGATCCATATGTTTAAATGTACTTTATACTACGATTAAGTAGCTAAATGAAAACGAAGGTTGGCGGCTACTTCGCAAGTATAGTAAATCAAATCCATAAAACGACGGATAAGCAATCAAGTTGAATAAAAAAAGATAAAACGTAGGTCACATTTCAATGTTTCTGCTGATGCGATGAAAACAATATATTCAAGAGTTGCCATATTCGTCAGATATAGCCCTGTTACAAATTTACATTTGTAAATGAAGAGATCACCACTGACCACCTGAAATTTGCGTTTGAAATCAATGTAATACACAACTGTAATAATAGAGGAAGTAGCGCAATATCGCAGAAAATGTTTCGACTTTTCACCATCCTTGTTTCAACTCTTCACCATTTTAGTTTCGACTTTTCACCATCTTAGTTTCGACTTTTCACCACTTTTCACCATCGTAGTTTTGACTTTTCACCGTCGTAGTTTTGTTGTTTTGACTTTACTTAATTTAATAAATATGCCGCGATGGCCCTAATGGGACACCGTAATTGTATGCGATATTTACAGTCTTCAAATATGTATGTTAAGGTATTTCATTAAATATTTTGTCAATACTTATGATAGTACTGACTGTTAATACCGCTTATAATAGTTTGATAATGTGGCACGGCGTGTCTTTAGTCTTTCGTTATATTTGATCTACGTGCGCGTATAATAATGGAGTCATCACTGTTTAATGAAGCATTAAGCTGTTTTATTACAATGCAGATCTGGGTGTTTGTATCATAGTTTGAGAGATTGAGGATTTTACGTCATTGTCAACACACAGCAGAGTATATGTGACAATATTCAGTTTAAGTGATGGACGAGGGCCTCGGAATTAATCCGAGTAGAACCACCGTCCTCCCGCTAGAAACTGGCAACCTTTCTCACATTAAATTTTTGGTACGAGCTTGGCTTGAACCCATGACCTTAGAGCACTCGGCCACGGAGGACCCTGGTTCGGTAGAGCGTCTCGATCGTTCCGTAGTGCTTGTGAATTTAACGTGACACTTGTACTACACACACCTTATCTTTGCAAGTCACTGACAACTCCCGACATATTCAGAGGTGGTAGATTTATGGCCATAGAATAAAGTTCATGACCAATCATCAAATAGACTTTGGTCGGACAGGATTCGAACTTGCGACCCCGTGATCGACTGAGTTATTGCCTGACTCGGCGGCTGAGATGGTAACCATTAATATCCACCTTTATCTCGAATTTCAATGGGCCTTGAAAATAATTCGACCTCTGAAGTCGAAATAAGATAAATAATGCATTCATTACCCCATCCACTACAGTTAAGAAAATCGAATATTAAGTGTTGTATACAGCATTCGTTCGACTATTCTGACAAAATGAGTATACAATGCACGTACTTCATATAAACAGTAACTATAAATAGTTCTTTATAAACATTTTAAACCACATTTTCCTTACAACACAAGACCTTTCATGGTATTTTCACTTTCGGTTTCGGTGAGCATTTTATCCAAAAGGGCATTTTTCCGGGAAATGAAAAGCTAATAAGAAATATATAATATATATGTGTGTGTGTGTGTGTGTGTGTGTGTGTGTGTGTGTGTGTGTGTTTTAATACAATCCAAAGACATATTAAACACTTTTTTATGAATGCATATTTAATTTTAATTGAGATTTGTCAGTAATAATTACCACTAGGATTTCTCAGAGAATAAATGTCATGCTCAAAGACACTACACATAACCCTGGTGGAAGATCGATGTCATGATGATCCTGGGCCCGATGCTCTACCACTAGACCTTGCGCTCCAAAATAGAATGAATGAATGAATGAATGAATGAATGAATGAATGAATGAATGAATAGGGTTTTACGGCGTACCAACACATTATAGGTTACTCGACGCCAACAGGAAGGAAGATTCCAAGTTAACTCTACATGTACAAAAACAACAAATTAACATACAGATTAAAAAAAATACATCAACAAATGAATATGCAGAATGAACCTAGAACCTTGATACCTGCAGAACTGCAGAGTTCCAGCAAATTCTATCGTATAACTTAATTTGCCGCTTCTTACGACATGCATAAGCCACAGTGATCCTATTCTTGCCATCACTCATGGCTCCCTGGAACCACACAGGGGTTGATTATTTAATCACAATAGTGAACATGACAAAAAATGATAAAATGAACATGACACCTCTCTGCAGAGATCGACAGTGATTCTATTCTTAGCCGGAACCACACGGGCTTCAACAATAGAATATTCATACAGTGTGTATTTACAAACAGCCAAAATCAACAGCGGCTGCAAGAGTTTGTAAATATGCACTGTATGAATAGTCTATTGTGGAGCGCAAGGTCCAGTAGTACAGCATCAGACTATTATATATCCCTAATGTTGTTAAAGAGACAGGTGGTAATGTTGTTAAAGAGACATGTGGTAATGTTGTTAAAGAGACACGTGGTAATGTTGTTAAAGAGACATGTGGTAATGTTGTTAAAGAGACACGTGGTAATGTTGTTAAAGAGACACATGGTAATGCTGTTAAAGAGACAGGTGGTAATGTTGTTAAAGCGACAAATGGTAATGTTGTTAAAGAGACGTTGTTAAAGAGACACGTGGTAATGTTGTTAAAGAGACAGGTGCTAATGTTGTTAAAGAGACACGTGTTAATGTTGTTAAAGAGACAGGTGGTAATGTTGTTAAAGAGACACATGGTAATGTTGTTAAAGAGACACGTGGTAATGTTGTTAAAGAGACACGTGGTAATGTTGTTAAAGAGACAGGTGGTAATGTTGTTAGAGAGACATGTGGTAATGTTGTTAAAGAGACAGGTGGTAATGTTGTTAAAGAGACACGTGATAATGTTGTTAAAGAGACACGTGGTAATGTTGTTAAAGAGACACGTGGTAATGTTGTTAAAGAGACACATGGTAATGTTGTTAAAGAGACAGGTGGTAATGTTGTTAACGTGGTAATGTTGTTAAAGAGACACGTGGTAATGTTGTTAAACAGACACGTGGTAATGTTGTTAAAGAGACAGGTGGTAATGTTGTTAAAGAGACACGTGGTAATGTTGTTAAAGAGACACGTGGTAATGTTGTTAAAGAGACACGTGGTAATGTTGTAAAAGAGACACGTGGAAATGTTGTTAAAGAGACACGTGGTAATGTTGTTAAAGAGACAGGTGGTAATGTTGTTAAAGAGACACATGGTAATGTTGTTAAAGAGACATGTGGTAATGTTGTTCAAGAGACAGGTGGTAATGTTGTTAAAGAGACAGGTGGTAATGTTGTTAAAGAGACAGGTGGTAATGTTGTTAAAGAGACACGTGGTAATGTTGTTAAAGAGACACGTGGTAATGTTGTTAAAGAGACACGTGGTAATGTTGTTAAAGAGACACATGGTAATATTGTTAAAGAGACACGTGGTAATGTTGTTAAAGAGACAGGTGGTAATGTTGTTAAAGAGACACGTGGTAATGTTGTTAAAGAGACACGTGGTAATGTTGTTAAAGAGACATGTGGTTATGTTGTTAAAGAGACAGGTGGTAATGTTGTTGAAGAGACACATGGTAATGTTGTTAAAATGACATGTGGTAATGTTGTTAAAGAGACACGTGGTAATGTTGTTAAAGAGACACGTGGTAATGTTGTTAAAGAGACAGGTGTTAATGTTGTTAAAGAGACAGGTGGTAATGTTGTGAAAGAGACATGTGGTAATGTTGTTAAAGAACCACGTGGTAATGTTGAAATCAAATTTTACTCATGTTCACACATCGGATCGAACTTTGCACCAATCAACACATTACCGTATGAAACTATCAGTCTCCAGTATTACTATCCGAAACTCTGTATTTAAGATTGTATTAAATTTTTTTCGTATATATAACAAGTCAAGCTACGCTAACTTTTGAAAATATGAATGAATATTCTTAAAATATACAAATTGATAATTCCTTGAATTTCTTTCTAAGATACCGATATAAAAACAGAATAGAATTCAATATTTTTATGAATGTGTAATATATGACTGAGTTATGCCCCTTTCCTAAAGGAGTCTGAATACATACGTCATCATTTCAATACCATATTTGTTATGAATGTGTAATATATGACTGAGTTATGTCCCTTTCCTAAAGGAGTCTGAATACATACGTCATCATTTCAATACCATATTTGTTATGAATGTTTTATATATGACTGAGTTATGCCCCTTTCCTAAAGGAGTCTGAATACATACGTCATCATTTCAAGACCATATTTGTTATAAATTTGTAATATATGACTGAGTTTTGCCCCTTTCCTAAGGGAGTCTGAATACATACGTCATCATTTCAATACCATATTTGTTATGAATGTGTAATATATGACTGAGTTATGTCCCTTTCCTAAAGGAGTCTGAATACATACGTCATCATTTCAATACCATATTTGTTATGAATGTGTAATATATGACTGAGTTATGTCCCTTTCCTAAAGGAGTCTGAATACATACGTCATCATTTCAATACCATATTTGTTATGAATGTTTTATATATGACTGAGTTATGCCCCTTTCCTAAAGGAGTCTGAATACATACATCATCATTTCAAGACCATATTTGTTATAAATTTGTAATATATGACTGAGTTATGCCTCTTTTCTAAAGGAGTCTGAATACATACGTCATCATTTCAATACCCTTATTGTTATGAATGTTTTATATATGACTGAGTTATGCCCCTTTCCTAAAGGAGTCTGAATACATACATCATCATTTCAAGACCATATTTGTTATAAATTTGTAATATATGACTGAGTTATGCCTCTTTTCTAAAGGAGTCTGAATACATACGTCATCATTTCAATGCCATATTTGTTATGAATGTGTAATATATGACTGAGTTATGCCCCTTTACTAAAGGAGTCTGAATACATACGTCATCATTTCAATGCCTTATTTGTTATGAATGTGTAATATATGACTGAGTTATGCCCCATTACTAAAGGAGTCTGACTATTTGTGTGGAATATAAGACATTGAACGAAACTAATATACTCCTAAAATTTTGTAATAAGTCTTGCAAAATAGATCACATGCATAAATCAATTAAAAAGAATTCTACCCCAATAGTGTTTATTTGAAAGAATAAAAGATATATAAAGAAAGGATCACAGCCAAAACAAAATAGAAAAAACACACATGTGAAAATGGTATAGACCGGACATTGCTGACGGCAACCCTCACTAAGCATACACAGTATACATATATAGGTTATGAAAAGAAGCCATGAAAGAGACATGTCCAACTCATTCTAACACTATATTTTCTTCTTTTTTATTAACTAATTATCACCTTGAGAAAGGTTTTAACGTCAGTTTCAACAAATGACGGGTTATATGTGGCATCTCCAGTTTTATTTGTGGAGAAAGACTTAAGAATGAATTTGAGTATAGCCACCTTCCTTCCTCAAGTAACTAGCAAACTTCTCACATAAAGTTTTCGGATCGAGCTGGTCTCAAACCCACGACTTTAGCGATAAGAGGTTAGTGGTCATAAGACGACAGTGCCTTAAATAGAAGTGTCACCTTTACAAAATGTGCTACATTAAGATTATTATGTATACTATGTTAACTACTTTGTTTTGTAATGTGTAATTCCTTTCTTTGTTTTTATATAATATGAACAGTAAATGATTACAAAATACTGTTATGCATCACAATTTCAATGAGTACTCATCAATAACGAACAATATCTGTTTAAAGAAAATAAGTATTGACAATTTGAATGCATTATGCGGTGTTTACTATTGCGATTATCCAGACGTATCGGATGGCCACATAAATATCTGCATATAAGTTGTTATTAATTCCACGTATCCAAAATGTATTATATTACTCCCCATTTCTTAACTAGTAAAACAGTTTATTCACCTTTAAAGTTTACATAATTGCTAAATATGTCCTATAATTTCACAGAGACTATAAAGTGCGTGACTGCATGGCAAGTCATTCCATATTTGATTTTAATACACCGTCATGCAGAACTCGCTATTTCCGGCATCGTTTTGGTTCATGAGGAGCCCATAATGGGAACCACTGTGTTCCCACTGCCATAATCCTCCCGTCTTTGCATTTGTATCTCCAATCCCAGACGTATCAGGTATTAATTGAAAAGTTGATAAAAAGTGTTTTTCATTTTTATATTGTCTATTTTGCTGAGATAGCCGCCACAACTTTTGCATTTCGCCAAAGCGTCCCGCCAGCTCAGATCAATCTTGAATAACCTGTATTAAGAGAGCCTTTATACCGCGACCATTTCCACGGCTCGTCAGCAATAAAATCAAAAAGTCCGATTGTTAATACTTTATTACTGTCTTTGATAAGTTGTTTTATTGTAATGTATTTCGAGTCACGTATCTCTTCTTCTTGTGTATACAATTATTTTGCTATACGATCAATTTCGAATTGTATACGATTGTATCGCTCGTTTTGGAAAACATGGTTGTGTTAATGTAACAATTTTGAAAATGAAACTGTATTAAATTAATGCAACAGATTTGAAGAAAAAACGGCGTTGTGTTAATGTAACAGCTTTTGGAAAGAATGGTTGTTACTAGTATTGTTCTGGAAAACAGGATTGTCTTAATGTAAGACTTTTGGTAAGTTAGGTCCTTCGAATTTTACGTTTCCTGTTTGACATATATTTTCCTATTTTTGTACTGATGTTACATATTTTGAAAAACAATTTTAAACTGTCTGGTTTTACTGAATTAATGTGACAGAGATATTTCAAAAGTTAGATCAATATAATAAGTATAGCATTGAGTATTACCTCAGTTAAGACCACGTATTTACATAACATGTTATGTTGTTTGGTCGTTAGTTGTTACTATGGTTAGTATTGTGTTTATACATGTTCTTATGTAGCTGAAACACAGTTATATAATCTTGACGTGACGATCCAACGTACAGTTTATCTTCCCTGTCAAAATATATGGTAGTCGGCTTTATATCTTCAGTTTGTAACTCAGTAAACACTTGTATTTTATTACAATCTGCTGTAATGTGATGAATGTTCTGTGCGCTATCTACGACATACACAGACCCATCATTACCTACATTTATTACACCAGGATGTTCAAGATTGTCATCACGATAGATAGCCTTCACTTTATAATATAAGGTCATGCAGATGACAGTATGTTCTTCCCAATTAGATACGAATATGGTTGTCTTATCACGACTCACAGCAAATAATTTATTATGGATATCCTTCGATAATATGCTTCTCAACACGGTGCCTCTCATATTGATGATTGCAATTAAAGATTCACGAAGCGTTACAATCAGTGTTTCGTCATTTTCATTATACACTATACCACCACGAAAAATACCATAAACTTTTATATCTCTTACTTTGAACAGAGACTGCTGAGACACTGATATAATCTGAATTTGACTTTTGCCGGTCAATGTGACAGCCACTTGGTTGTTGTCTATTCGTGTTATACCAGCAGGTCATTCTGGCATCTGTAGGACTGCTATAACCTTGTGTTGTTCCATACTCACTAGTTTTACCATGTTGTTGTTATAATCAGTAACAACGAGACGATTTTCATACATCAACACCATTCCAGTTATCATGCATCGCCTATCATCAGCTTTTGATCTAACGTCAATTTCAGAATCTTTAGTCAACATTTGAAATTCCTTTGAGTAGTGGTTGGTGTGATGTGTTGGAGTACAAAACAAATCAAACGAAAGTATGCATACAACAACTAATACTAACGCTAACAACATGTAACATTTGTGTTTCTTTTTCATTGTGTCCACATTCATTATAATTGCGGGTTCACTAAGATCTTCTATCTGTTTGTTTCCATCACTTTTATTTCCGTTTCTTATTTCACCAAGACTTTTCAGTTCTCCCAACTGTTCAACATGATTCATCATTTGCTGCAACTGTGTTTCCGCCTTAAATGTGTATGGTTCTGTTGTGTTTTCCCTCACTGTCGTGCTGACAACAGATTCAAGGTCGTGTATTTGTAGTTTTGCTTTTTCTATTTCAGAAAACAGTGTACAAATTTGCTTTGATGTACGTAACTCTTTGAGTTTAGCAGTCATTATTTGTATGTCGTTTTTAGCAGATATGCATTTTTCAGAAACGCTTTTTATTGTTTTCATATATCCATCGTTTAATTTATTTGCCTCACAAGTGATACTATTTTCCATTTTGTCAAAGAAGTCATTTATTTCTTTCCGAAATGTTTTAATATCTTCCTTTGCTTCAGATAAACATATTACTGTACTGTTCTTGTTTTGTCTTGTTTGTTCGACATGTGCACCAACTTGCTCTTCGATATCATTCATTTCCAGTATCAAGTCTTCATATTCTTTGTCAATATCACATATTTCTTTGCATGTGCTATGATTCCTCATCATGCATAGGCCACATCCAAATTGGTCATGTGATCCACAGTGAAAGATAATTCGCTCTTCTGGATGATCGGGGCATTTGTCACCAGTTATCTTACTGACTGGTTTTATATGTGATTGACTTCTTGGCATTGTTTTATCTTGAAGATCGTGATGCCTGTATGCCTTTGTTCGTGGATGAATATCAAAACACGTCTTACATTGATAGTCCCGACAGTCAGCACAAAAGCCATACACAGTTATATGCTGCCCCTTATCAACACAAGGTTGACAGAATAAATCTGACATTTTTTCAAATTCGTCTGACTTAAAATCGTCAATTTTGACAACTTTCTTCCCAGGAACATACATTGTTTAAATTAAAATACCATAAATCTATTTCAACACCAGATTCTACATCTTAATGTCCTTATCGCACCCGCTACACCTGGTTTGTAAAGTATGTACATGTATGTTGTATATCTGTTTAGTTTGTGTTACTTGTAACCATTTCAGAACCGATAACAGTTATATTCACACAAATAATTCTATACCGAACAACTTCTAAAAACTTCCCTGGTAACTCAGTTATTTGTAAATAGCCTGTATCCGAGTATTACAGTTAATGCACATAACTCTTAAACTCTTTCAAAGCCAAATTTCTCACAATACACTTCTCACAGCGTAAGTTTTGGGTCGTGGATTGGTGTTATTATGTTTCTAATCCAACAAACTTTTTTAAAAATAACTACATACAGTTATTTATATGTCTTTAATTTATATTTATTCGTATACAATGTCTGTTAAAGCATCTCGCCAGGAATCTGTTAGAATAACTCTGTCAAATATTTCGTCCTGTAAAATACAATGAAGGACATAGATATGGTACAAAATGTGCACCTCTGCACAAGTGAGTTCATTTGTAACCCACTATATGCCTTTGGTAATTGAGGTTACTGCAGTTACTTGTTATATGTCTTTGGTAACCAAAAAACCTTTATGCTACTCATATTTCAGGTTAATGCAGAAATTCTGCAATATAAAAAAAACAGAAGTACTGGAGAAAAAAAAAACATCTCTAATTCTGGTTACTTGGTTACCCTTCTTTGTCTTTGGTAACTGATGGTTACTCAAGGTTACTGCAGTAAATCTATAAAATCATAATATAATAAAAATTGAAAAAAATCATGTCACTATTTCTGATTACTTGAGAAGTTTGATAAACAGTTAGTTACCAAAAGTTACCAAAGACATATAACAAGTATCCACAGTTACGAAAGACATATAGTGGGTTACAAATGGATTTACTTGTGCAGAGGTGCACATTTTTGGCCATGTATGATTTACAATACTATTCAATAATCACTTTACAACTACACATAGACAATTTATATAATGACACAACCATATTGACATTTATACATTATTAGAATATTCAAAAGAACATACAAAAGTTATAAACCTCAATATAAATACTATTACTGTTCCCATGTGCCGCGGGTTCATTTGTAAACATATACTATGCATGCTATAGTTCATCTGTTAAAACAATGAAAACGAAAGTAGTCTAAATTATAAAGACGCCTAACAACAGAACAAACCCTACAATTTACTTACAGATAATATGGTTATCTCGACTCTTCTCCACAACTTTCTTTCTGTTTTTGGCGTGATATTAACTGTGCTTGTTTCTTAAATAAATCAATTAAATACGTATACAAATGCTTTTATTGTTATATGAAGATGTGTTTGATGTGTGTCAAGATAAAAAATAAAGTCAACATTACTCGTTAATTTCCATACAAATAAATTATAATATTACCAATACCCATTATGATTATACCAATATAGTATAAATCTATATATATCAAATAATAAGTCAACTTCATTAAAACTACAACAATAAATAATTACTTTAATAAAGATTTGATTAAAATAATATTACATACACAGGATACATTGAGAAAAGTTTAATACCATAGCTCGAACATCGTCTGCGAAATGAAGATCATCCATATGTAAAGTGCGAAATGGGGTCATGAAATCGCTTTTTTACGTTTATTTTTCCAAGTTAATATGTTGATAATTTTGTTGTGTGAAGAAATGTTTCTCGTGTCAAATAATAAAATACGGACTAGATCAATCGTTGCTTTCCATATATACATATATTATCATGGTTTCACCTGTCTTTTTTATGTCTTAATTTATTTAGAAATCGCTATTTTACGTTTATAAAGTACGAAATGGAGATCGATGTGTAAATAGCGAGATAAAGTCACAATTAATAAGATAAAAGATTATACATTTTTTACATACATGACTAGATAACTTCACACACAAAAACTCAAGCACACGCGCATGCACACAACCACGAAAACACACGCACGCGCCGTATATTCATCTATTGACTATTGTATGGTAGCCATGAAAATGTGTCATTATTCTCTGAATTTAAAATTTTAAGAGCTGTTGACTTAATCAGCTCTACTGGTCAAAGCAGTGTTTTAATTCCATCTGGTTTTCCGGATCACTCGATGGCATAAAAATGACAGGCCAGGCGTGTTCCAACAGGACAGTGCGCGTTCTCATACTGCCATTGTAACGCTTAACCATTTCCCCACTGAACACACCTGGGATAAAATCGAGAGACGTGTGCGTCAGCGGTATGTGCTAAACAATGTCCATGATTTGGCAGCTGCGCTAGTAAGAGAGTGGGGCCAACCTACCAAACCTCTTATCCAGTGGTACATAAATTCTGCGGCGTCGCGTAAACGCATTGTGGTTAATGGCGGACACAACCGATATTAATTTGTCCAAATATCTCATTTTTGTTTGAAATAAACTTTATCCATGCACGAAAAAACAACACCGATGTTTTCATTTCAGTTAAAAAATGTTATTTTTTTATAATGGCCCCTGTCCATTTAATCTTTAAATTACGGGTACAAAATTACGCTTTCAATGTTCGTAATTGTTACAGATGTGTTCACAAATGAGCTACACATTCATATCAATATCGTTGCAGTATTTTTGAACAGGTTTTTGACAAATAACTATTTTATGGACAATAAAGTTTCTTTTTTTTTTTTTGCTGAGTATAAAGGTATACACAAATTCAAGTTAACATTTGTGTATATTTCAAGATTATATAAATGTGTTTAATTATCTGTTGGAAAAAATCATCACAAAGTGATATTAGTATTTCAAATAAATATACATGAAAACTTCTTTCTACAAGATGGCCTGGATGTATATATTAAAAAGAAAGAAAAAAAATGTATTGTTTATATTTGTTTAAATTTTGTATATAAGTTGAAATTAATATTTAAAAAAAGTTCAATCTCCAAAATAATCTGCTTGTGCGTATATCTTTATAAAGAAGTTATATCTCCCTTTATATATTTATACATTACAAATATAAGATATAGTAAGAATGAATTAAGTTTGTGAAGCTAATATTGCACCAAGGAAGCAGGAAGTAATAAACACAGATAACAAGAATGAAGTACAAAGTAAGACTAAAAAAGAAACAAGTAAGTATAAAAAGAAGAAATAATACAAGAATGATTATGAAAAGAACAACAAGATTGGAGTATAAAGATAAAAAGTTAACAAGTTATTGGAATAAGTATGGAAAGAAGCAAAGAAAGAAGTATATTTGCTTATAGGAAACAGGAACAGTTTGAAAATAAGCATAGTTCGAATATCGTAAGCAATACTATAAAATTAAGAAAATAGAAGTCATAGCAACAGTAGATAAGAATATGTAAGAAATTAGGAAAGACACTTAATCCTCCACGACCGGTGATTAAGCAATTGTAAGAGTACAACCATGGTGAGTTGACCTCATGGGCGAGGATTTCAAATCAAGGGCCATTCACCTAACTGGTAAACTGCCGCTATATAAAGTAACGATTTACAAATGTATCTTAGTTTAGGTCTTTTATACACCTAAGATAAAACGGTCATCATATTACAAACATTTGCATAACATAAATATAAAGCAATAAAAAGTATTTTTATTAAATCAGCTTATCAATATATAAATATTTTATCTTTTGTTTAATTTTCTGCATTTATAGTTTCACCATTTTGCTTATTTGTTTATTTTAAGAAAAAGGGACATAATAAAGTAAGTTTTTTCATGGAAATAGATATAAATGTCATTTATAATCCATTGCCAAAGGCACCTTCACAGGTATTGTCGCGATCACATTTATTTTCAAATAAATATTTTCAAGCACTTGGACAAACCTAGTAATGTTTATTATCAATTTAACTGAACTAAGTATCAGGTTTGTTTTTATTTTATTTAAAACTATAAACACTTGAGAGGTCAGCAATTTGCAATGTTTTTCATAGACCGGCTATGTACATGGTATTAGATAGGAGTTTTACAAGTACCGATATTTAACGTTTTCTAGCAATTTATTAGATCATACACAAGTTCAATTTAATTCACTCAATAGTGAGTGAATTAAATTGAACTTGTGTAATATGGTTACTTCCCTGAGGAAGATTTTTGAATGAAAATATTAAATAATAGTTATATTATTATATCTCATGCAAAATACTAATGTTTAAGCCCCATATACCAGCGGATAATATGTCTTACTATTTCATCATAATACATTGTTAACCGCCCAAAATGGGTAACAATATTTAAATATTTATTTCGTACGTTGATGAATAAATATGGTTTTCCAGAAGTAGCGTATAGTGCATAATAAGTTTAAAATTAATAAATGGTGAAACAGTACCGCCAGCGAGGAACGTATTTGTTCGATATTTCATACATAGTGTTGACATACTCCTTTTTGAAAAATCAGTTATAGATTGAATAAGTTATGGTGACATGAGTAAATGATTATCTGGCTGAAAAAGTCAATTAGAGCATTGTCCTGTCGCCAATTTTGTCAGTTCGAGCGCCTTGTCCTGCCGCCGATTTTGTCAGTCAGTGCCTTGTCCTGCCGCCAATTTTGTCAGTTAGTGCCTTGTTCTGCCGCCGATTTTGTCAGTAAGAGCTCCTTGTCCTGCTGCCGATTTTGTCAGTAACAGCCTTGTTCTGCCGCCGATTTTGTCAGTTAGAGCGCCTTGTCGTGCCGCTGATTTTGTCAGTCAGTGCCTTGTCCTGCCGCAGATTTTGTCAGTTAGTACATAGCTCTGTCGCCGATTTTGTCAGCTAGAGCACCTTGTCCTGCCGCCGATTTTGTCAGTAAGTGCCTTGTCCTGCCGCCGATTTTGTCAGTACATTGTCCTGCCGTCGAATTTGTCAGTTAGAGCGCCTTGACCTGCCGCCTATTTTGTCAGTAAGTGCCTTGTCCTGCCGCCGATTTTGTCAGTTAGAGCGCCTTGTCCTGCCGTCGATTTTGTCAGTTAGTGCAATGTCCTATCACTAATTTTGTCAGTCAATGCATTATCCTGCCACCAATTTTGTCAGTTAGTGCATTGTCTTGCCACCAACTTTTTGTCAGCTTGTGCCTTATCCTGCCACCAACTTTGTCAGCTTGTGCCTTGTCCTGCAACCATCTTTGTCAGTTAGTGCATTGTCCTGCCATCAATTTTGTCAGTAAGTGCATTGTCCTGCCACCAACTTTGTCAGTTAGTGCATTGTCCTGCCACCAACTTTGTCAGCTTGTGCTTTATCCTGCCACCAACTTTATCAGCTTGTGCCTTGTCCTGCCACCATCTTTCTCAGTTAGTGCATTGTCCTGCCACCAATTTTGTCAGTTAGTGCATTGTCATCCCCTTACTAATTGTGTTAGTTAGTGCATTATCCTGCCACCAATGTTGTCATGCCAGTTAGTGTTTTGTCCACTCACCAGTTGTGTCAGTGAGGGATTGACCTGCCACCAATTTTGTCAGTCAGTGACTGTCCTGCCACCAATTTTGCCCGTTGTGTTAATTAGTGCCTTGTCCTGCCTCTATTTGTGTTTATTAGTGCAACGTCCTGCCACCATCTGTGTTAATTAGTACATTGTCCTATAACCAGTTTTGTCAGTTAGGGCTTTGTCCTGCCAACAATTTTGTCAGTTAAGGCCTTGTCCAGCCAACAATAATTTTTTGTCAGTTAGTGCCTTGTCCTACCAACAATGGTGTTAACTAGTGCCTTGTAATGTCACAGTTTGTGTTAATTAGTACATTGTCCTATAACCAGTTTTGTCAGTTAGGGCCTTGTCATATCACCAATGGTGTTAATTAGTGCCTTGTTCTGCCATCATTTGTGTTAATAAGTGCATTGTCATGTCACCAGTTTTGTCAGTTGGTGCCTTGTCCTGCTGTCAATATTGTCAGTTAGTTCCTTGTCCTGTCACCAATATTGTCAGTAAGTGCCTTGTCATGTCACCAGTTTTGTCAGTTAGTGCCTTGTCCTACCACCAAAATTGTGATAACTAGTGCCTTGTCCTGCCATCATTTGTGTTAATTAGTGCATTGTCTTGTCACCAGTTTTGTCAGTTGGTGCCTTGTCCTGCTGTCAATATTGTCAGTTAGTTCCTTGTCCTGTCACCAATATTGTCAGTAAGTGCCTTGTCCTGTCACCAATATTGTCATTTAGTACCTTGTCTTGTCACCAGTATTGTCAGTTAGTTCCTTGTCCTGCCACCAATATTGTCAGTTAGTTCATTGTTCTGCCACCAATATTGTCATTTAATGCCTTGTCCTACCACCAATATTGTCATTTAGTGCCTTGTCCTGTCACCAATATTGTCATTTAGTGCCTTGTCCTGTCACCAATAGTGTCAGTTAATGCCTTGTCCTGTCACCAATAGTGTCAGTTAGTTCATTGTCCTGCCACCAATATTGTCAGTTAGTTCACTGTCCTGCCACCAATATTGGTAGTTAGTTCCTTGTCTTGCCAACAATTTGTTGATTAACTAGGTGCATTGTACTAACAATTTTGTAAGGGCATTGTCCTGTCACATATATTGTCGGTTAGTTATATTATACATGTATATTGTTTTTAAAAGAAGTTTAATATCCCAGTTGAATTATGCATAAATGTTATATACGGTTGCTAAATATGTACAAATGTATAAATGAATATATCGACAGATCAGTTTTATTTTGTTGGAACCTAATTTATTTTTGATAGGATAGTACGCCGTTTATGGATAGATAGATTCTTTTGAAATGATCCCCTTCACCCCAACCCCCACCCCAAGACAAAAACCCTGAGAGGTTGCCTTATGATACGAATCAGAATCCTCGTGACGATTCCACTGCGCTTGCAGATAAATTAAGTAAAACATAAGTGATTAATCAAAGATAAAATAAAAAACAAGAAAGTAACAAAAATAGTTTATTTGAAGATAGCTGATCTGAATTTGGAACTGCCTGCCTGCCTGCCTTGTCCTGCCCCTGCCCTGTCCTGCCCACAGGACAATAGTGCGAGGGAAGAAAGAAAACTTGTAAAAGTCAGAATTTGTTTGGATTTGTCTTTAGGACAGAGAATGGGATAGACGATCTATATGAAATTTTCGCCATTGATTCCTAAATACGTCTTCATCTTTCTACATAAAAGCAAGGAATTATAAAGAGATCTATCTATATAAGTCCTTGATACAAGTTATATTTCTAGGGTGCGTTGTTACATGCATTTGGTATTTTTTTAAAAATCCAACGTTTGTCGTTTACAAATATAAAACACTAGCTGTAAAGCTATTTGCCAACAGTAACAAAGATACATAATATGTTAACATTTTTTTAAATTTTATTTTTACTTTCATGCATATAGCATAAGCATACACATACTCATATACACCCACACATATACACATATACATACACATATACACACATGCATACACATTCATATACAGATTGCCCACACTTTCATATACATATGAACAGCACCCACACATACAATACTCGTGCAATACACAACCGTTATTCCCATATATATATATACAGTACACAGCATCTCATACACACCTGCATTCATGCATACATATATACATTCACACACACACACACACACACACACACACACACACACACACACACACACACAAGTATTTGAAATTAAGTAAAATTATACTATCTCAGGTTATACAATATAGAGCAAGAATTTAAACCAGAGGATAAATCAGTAAATCGTGTGACTAAAGTATGTTAAAATTAACATAAAGTGCAGATAAACAGTTGACTAAGGCAGTGCAGTTAAAGAACAGATGACATTTACAAAACTAAAGAATACTAAAGTACTAAAGCAAAGTCAAGAGAATAAAGCACATGTAATATGTTATATATCGTGAGAGTATGTGGCAAGGGCAGGAGGCACATCTATGAACACATAAAGCATCTACAGGCTGGACCGGTCCAGGTGCGGATCAGTCTCCCAAACTCCTTGAAATTTTCGCGGGTTTTCCTGATGTCATTTGATCTCTTACCATACATAGCAGTTTTGACAGTTGGAATTTCTGCGCAATTTTCATACCTGACAGAATATTTAGATTTTTTGAATTTTACATGATTATGCAAGATTATGATTTTGATTATGATGGAGATAGTTTGTATAGGCATTTAAACGTTTCCAATGCAATGCCTCTGATTCTACTGAGGTGCAGGGTTGGCATATTGGCTCTACATAATAGGGTATCATAACAAGAAGAAAAATCATTGAATGTTATCCTAAAGGCTCTGTGCTGAAGTTTTTCTAGTTTTTCAGTGTTTGTTTTGCTACAGAAATGCCAGACTAGAGGACAGTAATTAAAATTTGATCTGATAAAGGACGTATAGATCACAATTTTGCTTTCAGGTTTAAAAATTTACTGAGTCTAAATAAAACCGTGATTTAGTTGCCGTGCTGCTTTTTTACATATATTTGCAATCTGTTGATCAAAATTTAGTAAGTAATCAAGATTAACACCCAAGAGTTTAACATGATCATCGCAGGAAACATCCACATTACCTATATTGAAAGTTGTTATATTATCATGCGATTTTTTACCAACAGCTATGGCTTGAAACTTATCAGGGTTAGCCTGCATTTGGTTAATATTGAACCAATCTATAAGAATATTACTCTCAGACTCTAGAACGTCTTTTAAAATTTTAGTGTTTTTATGGGAAAATGACAATGTGTTGTCATCTGCATAGACTTGAACAGTGAATAATTTTTGATAAAGTAAAATATATCATTAATAAAGATATTAAAGATAAGTGGGCCTAGGATGGAACCCTGAGGGACCCCCTTGATAGTTTTAAGCCATGTGCTGTGGGTTTGTCCTATTTTTATTTGTTATTTCCTATCTGTTAGATAACTGTGCACAAGTTTACATGCATTTTCCAAGGCACCGTCTCAAGATCGGTCACCTCTCAACGTTAAGGTTGTAGGTTCCCGCTCGCTCCAAAAACTTTGTGACAAAATATATACATATATATGTATTGATATCCGCCTGTAACATGCTGCCAGTCGCTGGAAACGCGGACCGGGTGGCACGGCACACTAACTGTACACTTTACTGTAATTAACTCACAGGTACGAATAATTTCATAAACTTATTTATAGTACGTCAGTGTTTTGTTACTACGTTGTATGTACGTTGAGAAATAAAATATGTTTTGAGAAATAAAACATGTTTAAAACTAATGACTTATTTGATTATAAATATATATTGTCCCTGTTAAAACTAGATGAACCGTGGTGGTCCCGCATTTTAACCGCTTGAGAAATCTTAAAATATCAGCCAATTGAAATTCACGTACTACTTCAGCGCGCAGTTTCGCGGGGTTTCTCCACATCAGAGAAAACTATTATGATGTGAAGTTATTATTTGTCAACAAATCAGGAGTTTAAAATTATATCGAACATAACTTATAAAAATCATTAAATAAAAGTGACATATTTAGAATGGAACAATTAAATACCGACGAACGAGATGAAAAGTAAGTATAATCGTAAAATGCCATGACGAAACTTGTGAGGTTTTGTTGTTTTTCTGTAAATAATGGTGTGGGTGGGGTATTTAAATACCAACTAAAATTCACCATTCACAACTTGGGTTTAACACATAAATTAGAAACATGTTGCTTTTAGCGGATTTGTTATCAACTATTCATTTACTTTTGTCAGGAACATATTGTAGTGAATGTACATAGGTCACTTACAACAGCCTCGCTGTTAAGCTAGCTTTTATAGCGACATGGTTGAAGTGTACTGACTGTATCGGAAGTTAAGCAACGAAATTCAAATATATTTTGCAGGTGCCGTTATAAGAAACATGTTTTAAAATGCACCAATCAACAATCGCATGTCCTTCTCTAAGCTTAAATTTACAGATAACCATCAGCCAAGGTTTAAAGGAGCAAGGCCTGGAGTGTATCAAACAAAATTTATATATATCTTGTATACCTAATACCGCAATATACCTATTACCGCGAATGCCCATATAATAACAATATCGCAGACATGAGAAAAGCGTCGGCATTTGTTTACATTTCTTACCGGCAACAGTTTATTACTTTGCACACTTAAGTAACTTTATTACTGTTTATTATTAATGCCATTATTTACATGGTTGACAAAATTTTAAGACTCACGGTAATAGGTATAACCAGTATACATACATGTGATGGATTTGCTGAATCTGAGATTTCAGATCAGTAGATTTGGGATTAAAAATCAGTAGATTTGATAAAAAATCTGTAGATTTTTCGCGTCTGTATAATTTTGCGGTCAATGTAGAAACAACAACAAAAATAACTAAAATAACCTATTTCTACTCAAGTTTTATTCTATAATTCCATTCACTGTTGAGCTTGCAGCACATCAGAAGGCACCTTAGTATATAATAGTCTTCTGATCTAGATTTCTCCTAGCATCCTATTTGGATACTTCTTAGCAGCGAGCTTAACTGAATCATGATATGACTTGATTCAGAAAGTGTTACTCTGAAACTTAATAATAAATACCTTACCCCACCAACTATTTTCAACATATAGTCAATGTAAATATGATTAATATTTGCACTTTTACAGAAAAACATTTACATACATTCAGTTCCAATTATTGTAAATGAATGAAATATTTATAAAATTACCAAAATCTAGCGCTGACATTATACATAAATCAATATATCTTGAATTTTTTACAGAAATATATTTAGATTTTTCAGATTTTGCATATTTTGCAGATATTTCAAAGCGGTAGATTTTTTACCTAAAACGGTAGATGGGGTAAAGAAGCGGTAGATTTTATCAACCAGCAGTAGGATCACATGTATAAGTATATACACACCTAGCAGCACTGCAAACTACACATCTCTTCCCAACTGGTGCCTTTGGTAACCAACAGTGTAGGCCCAGATTAGAACACATGTTTAACCAAATTTGTTATGATATGGTTTCTTGTTTTGTTTCAGATGTGAAGTGCCTGATGCCAAGTTTGAAAGATTCTGTCAGGAACTGGCCCTGACAGACTGTGTTAAAATGAGAGCTTGGAATGTATTGCGAGATTTCATCTCAAAAAATGAAGACTGTAACAATGACACTGATAATACAGACTGGTATACAACATCTGTCTACATGGCTGTTGTAGATACAAGGTTTGTACTTGTACAGTATGCGTCATGCACAACATTTCTTCTACTCTTTACGCGGAGTTGAAGAAAAACACATGTGTATCATATATTATATATAATTATATTGGGAAACATCGTAAACATTGAGCGATACGCTGACTCCCAAGTCATTCCACGGCTAAGTTTTAGTCATGCCATCGCACTCTGTCAAGTGCTAGTTAATCAACCGACCCACAATAATCCTGCAGGTCAATATTTTATAAAAAACATTTTGGTGTTCATTCATTTATAACAGTTTCGGCCATTATGTGTCCTTGAAAAGATTCTCTGATTGATTACACAGAAAAGAAAATTGCCTTCCCACCCCCTAAATGATTTGGGTCAGTAATTTTAGCTCAACTGGCCAAAGGCCAGAAGGGCTTATGTGATGGCGCATTGTCTGCTGTCTTGTTGTATATCATCCTTTAGCAATATTCACGAGACTGGATCCCTTAATCAGGTATATCTTGATCAGAACACCATTGAGTCTTTTTTTAGTCAAATTTTATTGAATAAATGTTTTAAGACCATTAGTCACGATTAGCACTGGCCTTTCAGTCTTATGATTGATCAGACTGTTGTAAACCTTCATATTGTGAATACAGTGTGGCGTATAACTACCGTGTAATCATGTCCATCGTTCAGGTCAGGGCTGGAATTTAAGCACTCGCAAAATGCGAGCTGTATTTTGAAAATGCGAGTTGAAATTACTTAAGCTGGCATTTTTTGGCGAGTGGATTTCAAGTTGAGAAAATTATTTATTGCGTTCACTTTATTGATTTTTGAAAATAAACAAGTATAATCCTGGTAAAAATAACGAGTTCTTGTCAATTTTACCCAATTTCTTTTGCTTCTCGCGCCAAATTACCCCCTAGCAGCAAGATTGTCAATGACATGTATTAAATATTTAAATGAGAAGACTGCGTCCAATTGTTTTTTATCTCGAGTTCATTCTGCAAAAAGGAAGTTAAGTTAAAACCCGTCAACACATAATGAGTAGACAATGTTGACAATGACAAAATGGTGTGTCAATTGTAGAAACCATGTGATCGGCAGATCATCCATAATAATTAAACTATATCACTATGATATCACAACATTAACACATGTTAAACAATCATCCTTGGCTAGACCTAGATCTAATTTTAAAACGAAAGGCCATTGGCTATATTGATTCTATAAATAGAAATGTGTGTATGTCTCAATCTCAGTTTCTGTACACTTGTTATTGTTGAATCCATGTTTCATATTTTTTTTTAGTTAAAAGTGTTTATTTATTATATATCGTTGTATGCATTTATTTATGGTAGTATAATAAATAACAAACACAATTTTAAGTACTGCTTTGAAATTGAAATACCTCAACATATATAATAACCTTGATACCATTGTCTATAAAATATAACAAGCTTATAATGCATATCAGGGCTAGAATTTAACTTTTTTGTGCACTGGCAATTTTGGCCAGTGCCTTAAATTTCAACTGGCCAAATTTGAAACCAACTAGCCAAACCAATTTTCACAGAAACTTGTAGTCCTAAATGTCTTAATAAACCCAAAATTAATTGTTTCAAGGCCTGCGTGTTATTTAATATGCATTATTGGCTTTTTTTTATTTATAGACAATGGTATCAAGGTTATTATATATGTTAAGGTACAATTCAAAGCAGTACTTTTCAAAACAAAATATTTAAAAAAATAAAATTGTCCTTGTTGTTTATTATACTACCATAAATAAATGCATACAATGATATATCATAAATAAACACTTTTAACTAAACCAAAATATGAATCATAGATTCAGCAATAACAAGTGTACAGAGAGGCTGAGATTGTGACATACACACATTTCTATTTATAGAATTAATATAGCCAATGGCCTTTCGTTTTAAAATAAGATCTAGATCTAGCCAAGGACGATTGTTTAACATGTGTAAATGTTGTGATATCATAGTAGTATAATTTAATTATTATGGATGATTTGTCGATCGTGATGGTTTCTACAATTGACACACCATTTTGTCATTGTCAAGTTTATAGCCCAGTGTGATATTGAGCTGTCGCTCCCATTTCATTACAGTATTAACGGAAGGATTATTTCACTTTTTTTCTTGTTGGGACTAACTTCCATTCGTCGGGTTAATGGAGAAAAAGTGCCACTATAACAGCTGACAAAATATGTAAACAATAAATTTGACGGGTTTCACCTTTACTTTTATTTTACAGAGTGAGTGCGCAATCGATCAAACTAGACACAGTCTACTCATTATGTTGTTGACGGGTTTTAACTTTACTTCCTTTTTGCAGAATGAACTTGAGATCAAAAACAATTGGACGCAGTCTACACATATATATAAATATTTAATACATGTCATTGACAATCGTGCTGCTAGGGGGTAATTTGGTGCGAGAAGCAAAAGAAATGTGGTAAAATTGACAAGAACTCGTTATTTTTACCAGGATGATACTTGTTTATTTTCAGAAATCAATAAAATGAATAAAATAAGTAATTTTCTCAACTTGAAATCCACTCGCAAAAAAATGCCAGCTTAAGTAATTTCAACTCGCATTTTCAAAATACAGCTCGCATTTTGCGAGTGGCGAGTGCTTAAATTCGAGCCCTGCATATTAAATAACACACAGGCTTTGAAACAATTAATTTTGGTTAGACATTCAGGACTACAAGTTTCTGAGAAAATTGGTTTGGATAGTTGTTTTCAAATTAGGCTAGTTGGAATTTTATGCACTGGCCAAAATCGCCAGTGCGCATAAAAATTAAATTCTAGCCCTGATACACGTCACATATCGAGTCAATACATAAAACATATATGTCATATATATAGTCAATACATAATACATAGACAGCACATATACAGTCAATACATAATACATACACGCCACATATACAGTCAATACATCATATCACATATACAGTCAATACATAATTCATACACGTCACATATGCAGTCAATACATAATACATACACATCACATATACAGTCAATACATCATATCAAATATACAGTCAAAACATACACATCATATATACAGTCAATACATAATACATACACGTCAGATATGCAGTCAATACATAATACATACATGTCACATATGCAGTCAATACATAATACATACATGTCACATATGCAGTCAATACATAATACATACACATCGAATATGCAGTTAATACATAATACATACACGTCACATAATTTTATGCAGTCAATACATATCCAATCTTTACCTGTTTACTAGGCATCTTTTCTTTCTTAATCAATTTGTAGCAGCAGCCACTTTTAAAATCATGGATTACCATAAAGGACACAAATCTGACACAAAAGATGTGTCCATAGGACATGGATGCCCCTGTAATGTTTATAAATCTACACAAACAATAAATGAATGAATAGGGGTTTACAGCATACCAACATATCATAGGTTATTCAACGCCAACAGAAAAGAAGATTCCAGGTTCACTCTACACATACAAAAACAACAAATTAACAGATTCAAAAAATCTTACGAAATGCATGAGCCACAGTGATCCTATTCTGCTATACAAACTGACAAGGATAACACTACATGCCTGAATGGTGAGAGCAAAAAAAAGTAACACTCAAAGAATCATTCTTATCCAATTTTGAAGAAAAACTGAAACAGGTAGAGAATTTATGTAATCTATTCATTTCCTTTGCTATTTCAATGTAAATTGAGCACCTCTGTGGCAGCCATTCTGAATGTTTTACATTTTGTAGAAAAAGGGGTCATAACTCTCATAAGAAGAATGTCATTGTAGGTTGCTAAGGCAATACTGTATGAAAACTTATGTGCAATTACTGTGGAAGGGTGAAAAAAGCGCTTGTCCACTCGTCCTGATGAATGGTTTTTGCCAGCATACAAGTGATTTTCACCAGTCGCTTATCCATCGGACAAGTAAACTTTGAAGAAAATATCATTTCTGCGTGAAAATAAACACTAACTCTCCTCGACATTTGCACTTTACTCCATAGATACGCATTTTCCCGCACCAATCACAGAAGGCCTTTGAAAACAGTGCAGGAAGAGTTCAGATTGCTCGTGATGAGCAATCTGAACACTTCCTGCCCTGTTTTCCGCTCTGTCAGTTACTATAAACATATTCACCCATGACTGATATGTGGTGAATTAATGCTTTCTATATTAGAGGTGTCCAAAGGCGTCTTTATGAAGTAAAGGGTTAATACATGTTTTTATTTTTGAGATGTCTTAGGTTCGGTAAATACAGAGTTTAACTGGCTGCACATATTTATGATATATCATTATATCAGGCCTTCTAAAATTGCCGGTTTTTCGGTTTTTGGACCGATTTCAGAAGTTCAAAACCGGTTTTCGTTTCAAAGTTTAATAAAAAATCGGTCCAGATATTTTCAAAGTTCAATAAAAAATCGGTCCAGATATTTTCTATCGGTCGTATAAAATCTCATAAATTGCTCTTACCATGCCATACTGACCTGCGAAATACGCCTTGCGGCAATATAATTTGACCCAATAATCCGTTTGTTTTGTCACCTGCTGTGCGAAATGATGACAATTTCGACTAAACCATTGACGGTATTAGGGGAGTTTATCGGAAGAGTCTATATGTAGCACGCCTTAGATGTGTGATCAGTGACCCATAGCGTTCTGTCGGTTCATCAAAAGACTGTGTTTGCGTTCGTATATTTCTTTGATATACCGCTAGCCAAAGCTGGGACGGTCGGACCGAATATTGTTTGCGTCATTAAAATATTTGATAAAACGTGCGGTGTTACTTGTTTGTTTCATTTTTAAAAAAAAATAATTTTAATTATAAAATTAATGACATTAATTAATGAAAGTGATAAAAGCCGGACCGATTTTGTTTTGATGTGGGACAGGTTCTGAATGGTTTATTTTTGTGGTTGAACCGTTACATTGGTTTCCACGGTGATTATTTCACGCAGCTTCCGAAACTTACATCACTTCCGGTTCGATCGAACATTTTTAATATAATGAAAATTATTCAGTAAAGCGGAAACATAATGTCAGTCATTAAAATGTACACATTGTGATAAAGTATGTTATAAATAATACACAAATAAACTTGAAATCGTTTCCTATTAATAAATAAACGGAGAAATACACGATGCAGCTGACATGGTGGGTGGGGTATGCATACATGTAATGGCATAATGTAAGGCAATTTTAGTGATTTTTTATAAATAAGTGCGATTCTTACGGTAGTAAAAAACCTGGACCGATTTGCATTTTGGAATTTTAGAAGGCCTGCATTATATGCATTTATTTATGGTAGCATAATAAATAACAAGGATAATTTTATTTTTGAAAATATTTTGTTTTGTAAAGTACTGCTTTGAAATTGAAATACCTTAACATATATACACTGCGGTCCCGTTATAACCCGGTCCAATATAACGCTAATTCCATTATAACGCGGTTTTTGCTTGGCTCGCATTTTATTGGTGGGGGGAAAAGTCATGATATAAAACTTGAAAATCTGCGGGAATGATCAAATGACAACCAAACAATAGATCGTCGCCATGTTTTGATTTGATAATCGCTCATCTTCTACTCTCCAATTAGCCTTGATTATAACAAACTATTATAACCATTACCTCATGGTGGTTTAAAGGCTAGTTTAAGTGATTGATTCATGCCAGCATTGACTATTAACAGTTTGTAATAATCCCGAGTGCTTCAATAAATGTTGACACATGCCAAACACGGAAGCCATATGCAAACTTTGTTATTATCCAGTGATCACGTGATCAAGCAACGAAACGGTTGACAGGTATTAATATATCACGGTATCTTATTGGATCGTAAACACAAACTTATTTTTATTATTTTATTGTTGTAAATACTTGAGATATATATTTTTAATATTTTAACACTAAAAGCGTTGAGTTGAAATTGAAGCGCGATTTTTTATATAGACACCGTTTTTTCTCCTTTCGGGTTAAACAGAAATGGCTGCCAATTTTAGTTTTATCAAAACACGAAAATGTTTTTCTTTTTTTGTATTAATTATATACATATCTCAGTATATCTGTTGTAACCAAATACGCGTTGTATCATATTACAATGCAAACAATACCATTCACTTAGAGTCGGACAGCACGATAGGTGTCAGGGTTTCCCCCAGAGTCATAACGCATGTCGCATGCGACATCCCTTCAAAATATTTGGTTGATTAGCGACATCCCTTAAGTGACCCAACATGCCTTCCCACCCATTGCCACTACCGTTAGATAATCCCATCACACAAGCCCATCAGTAATTAAACGAGTGACCCCGTGATCAATTGACCTATTTCACAGACTTGTCAATCACTCGCAAGTGTGAACTAGAGGTGTGTACAGGTAAACCAATTAGAATGAGTCATTTGAAGGTTACTCCGCCTCAATATAGAATGCTGTGTCCTGTGAAATTTCTTGATCCGAGATTGTTTTTCACAAGATTTAAAATCGACTACTGACCATTACCTTTCAATTGATTCATTAACCTCCCAATCACGTGAAGTCTGTGTAGTATGTATAATGCAATCAGTCGGAACGAAACATTTAATAAAGTGTGTCACGACCATTTCTCAGATCAAGACAACTACAAAATAGATCGCAGTGTATAAGTAGGCTTTATGCAAGTAAGCAAAAGAATGAAATCGTAAAGGATTTTCTCAGCATCTTATTTCAACAAAGCCAGAATAGAATCCCCACTTAAAATGGTTTATTTTGTACATAAATTGAGAAAAAATACGAAAAAACACCCAGATGTTGCCTACCGGATGTTAACAAATTTGAGAAACTGGTCTAAAAGTCAGGGCCTTCAAAAGTTGGATCCTTAAAAATCGGTGCACCGGTTATAGCGGTCCCGTTTATTAGGGATGTTTAAGACGTAACTATTAATGTTTCCTTTTATAAAATTTATATTTATTTGGAAATACACTGACACCTAATGAAAATTACAAAATTAAAGATTAAAAATGCAAATTTCTCAATTGGATTAACTTTGAAATATGATAAGTTGTCCATTTATAAACACTCCTTTACTATATTTTTATGGCAATAATATTCTAATATAGGATAGAAACATATATTTGAAATGCACATTAAACCCCCGAGTGTAATAACATTGACACCATTTTCTATAAAATAAATACAAGCTTATAATGCATATTAAATAACACACAGGCTTTGAAACAATTAGTTTTGGGTTTGTTTAGACATTTAAGACTACAAGTTTCTGCGAAAATTGGTTTGGCTAGTTGGTTTCAAATTTGGCCAGTTGAAATTTTAGGCACTGGCCAAAATTGCCAGTGCACAAAAAAGTTAAATTCTAGCCCTGCAGGTCATTGTTAAGACGACCCCACAAAAGGGTTAATATTGTGAAATTTCAAAAAGTACTAGAGTCACTATAAGCCAGTAGAGCATCCTCAGGCCCTCTGGTTTTAGGGTGGTCTTGGATTTCAGATATAGAATTATCAGTCAATATACACTATTAACCCGTTACTTCATATAGTCTAGGCATTTCGCCATCTCTACTTATTCCCAGCTATCTACTTATTCCTTGATTCAGACAACTACTAAGATGCATTTCAATGCCCCCATTTTCAATCTCAAAACTGTCACATTTTGATTTACTTTTTCAACCAAAAAAATTATGAAATCGCTATATAGTTGTTTTTATGGTTATGAACAGCAAACTAAGGGTTAAAAATTAACCCATATTATATTTAAATTTTCAGTATGCCATATGGACCAAATGACCCTCATCTGGATAAGCAATCTCCACCCTGTCTAACACTGTCAGAGCTGTTAAAGAAAGCCAAAATGAAGTAAGTACACACATAGTGCTCCAAATGAGTTTGGGAAAAAAGTGATTTCTCTCTCAGAAAAATATGAGAATTGAAAGAAAAAGAGGTAAAAGTAAAAGAGATGTTAACATGCTAATAAATAATAGAAGCAGTGACATTAAGTACAGTACATGTTGGTGATTTATACACATGCATCAATTATCACTGCTCATCTAGTACATGTTGGTGTTTTATACACATGCATCAATTGTTACTGCTCATCTAGTACATGTTGGTGTTTTATACACATGCATCAATTGTTACTGCTCATCTCGTACATGTTGGTGTTTTATACACATGCATCAATTGTTACTGCTCATCTAGTACATGTTGGTGTTTTATACACATGCATCAATTATTACTGCTCATCTCGTACTTGTTGGTGTTTTATACACATGCATCAATTATTACTGCTCATCTCGTACATGTTGGTGTTTTATACACATGCATCAATTATTACTGCTCATCTAGTACATGTTGGTGTTTTATACACATGCATCAATTGTTACTGCTCATCTAGTACATGTTGGTGTTTTATACACATGCATCAATTGTTACTGCTCATCTCGTACATGTTGGTGTTTTATACACATGCATCAATTGTTACTGCTCATCTAGTACATGTTGGTGTTTTATACACATGCATCAATTGTTACTGCTCATCTAGTACATGTTGGTGTTTTATACACATGCATCAATTGTTACTGCTCATCTCGTACATGTTGGTGTTTTATACACATGCATCAATTGTTACTGCTCATCTAGTACATGTTGGTGTTTTATACACATGCATCAATTATTACTGCTCATCTCGTACTTGTTGGTGTTTTATACACATGCATCAATTATTACTGCTCATCTGTCTGATTGTTTGTATTACTGCCCATCTGTCTGATTGTTTGTATTGCTGGTACTGTTTCTTATTATTGTTGACATATTGATTTTCATTAAAAACTAACATGTAAATTTGCATGTTGAAACTTAGTAACCCACCCTTTCCAGGAATCCCAGAAGATTAACAAGCTCTCGAGTACACCGATCTTTGCAAGTAATTGATCATTTTCCTACTTGAATGAGAGACTGTGGATTTGAGCTCACAACCCCTTGAATGATAGTTGGACACGTCTGACTAAGCTAACTGGACCTGGCAAAATGCTACATATTGTGTGTGAAAATAAAGTCAACCATGTGATAAAATAAACAATTTTTCTTTCAGTTTTGTTGAATATAAGTTTGTAGTTGAGCCATCATAATATGGAGTCCGGGAATTTGCGTTACATCACACAAATTCTACATAAATTAATATAAGCTGCAGAAGTATATAATAATAATTTAAAGTAATTTGCAGAACCTTTTAAAAACAAATAATTCTCTTAATTGTCACGTAGGGTACTTTTTTACTTCTCTTAAATCATTATTTTATTGTGTAATTTCTTGGTTTCGTGGTACTCATTTGCGTGTGTGTTTGCACTAAACACGTATTACTCTAATCTTCTAAACCAAAACAGCTTGTGGTTTTTTTTTGGAAATAAACTTCAGTTTCCTCTTATTTGAATTGATTAACTTCTGTTTTTTTATTTGAAATATGAGAATTTGACTAAATATTTTTCTGTAATATGGCGTAACCAATCGAGTTACGTCATGACAAAATGTGTTGTAGCTTACAACCTTGACATCGACGACCTCGTACACATGTTGTGTTTACGTGATCGACAGTGCACTATGAAAATGACGTAAACATGGCATTCTAGAAACCACCACTTAAATATGGCATACAGCCAACATATCGGTTACGAGAAACGTGTCCTCTTTTGTTACGACACGGTTTCCGAACATAATGGAAAATTACCAAGTAATTCGCCCGCGTAACCTTTTAACCTTGAGTCTGTTTACAATATCAATACCAGTCAGTTCTACGGCAGGCAGCGAGAAGGAAGGTTGAGAAATCAACTTGATATATGGGGACGACAATGTACATGTGGTCAGTTTTCGGAAAAAAGTTACGTCGACAACAATGTTTTGATACATCCTCCGGTCTCTTAAATGCATTTAAAATGCTTTTAAGCATTACCAAAATGATATGTGATGTATGGAAGTACCATTATGAATAATTTATTCTATGTAACAAGGTTTTGTTCAGTTCTGCCTGACTGATGTAGTGTATCGTATTGCGTCGACAACAGGAATTTCATGGTTAACAGTGATTGACATGCTGTACCCGTGAAAATGAAATGGGTTTGAACAATTAAGATGTCTGAAAGTACGAGGGAACAATATAAACTTTAAAATATATATTTGATGTATTATTTACTCTCAAATTGTTCGTGTGTAACAAGTGAAATCGGGACACAATTTTCACCGTGTTCAGTGTTACACCTGTGCCCAGTTTATTCATGAATACAAAAATCCAGTTCAATTAAATGTTTATGATTGGTCAGACATTGTTAACAGAAATGTCCTGTGATTGTTTTTGCATGAAGACAGTAGTTGAAACACCTGAATCAAATTGTATAGATGCATCGAGTCTGCAATGGTGTAACTTAGTGTCTTTTATTGGGGTCTATATTGGTGTCCTGTTACACAATTTCTGCAGTTTTGTGTTGTCCTGTTACACATTTTGCGTCCAGTTACATTGTACTTGGTGTCTCGTTACATCATACTTCCACTTGGCACTTATTGCTAAATATTGAACTAAATAACAGTTTTACATTTGAAACAATTAAACTAAACCTGGTAATTCATTTAAGTAGATTTAATAGATGCAAGAAACTAATTTGACCATAAATAAATGAATTTATAGTATAGTGTCCAGTGTTACTAACAGTGAAATTTAAAAATCACATTCCTTTATACATAAATCTAGAAACTGTTAATATTTTTAACAATATAATAACATTAAATAGTGTAGTAACCTAATAAAGCATAAAATTTAACAAGTATTAATTATTAAAATAGAGGACACCAAAGGGTTTGTGATATAACACAAATTCCCGGACTCCATATTATGGCTCAGTTGTATCATTGAAATGTGTAACATTTTCAGTGTTATCCGGTTTATAGAGCGGATGAGAGGTCTTCGTGATGAGGTGATCCAGAGTGACGCCGTGCGACATCATCTGACCAACGTTGAGAAGCGATATTGCATCTTCTCACCACTGTTCCACAGGTTTGACAGGTAAACAAGAAACATTTTATTGTAAACTGATACTTTTAAAATATAATTTGGAATTACTTGAGGTTCCCTGAGCAATACAGGACAGTATTATCTTATAAAAAGTTGAACATGAACTTTACTTACAATTTCTATCAGATAAGATTGATAGCATACTCCCAGTTAAGGCCATTATAGATTAATTGCTTGATTATTAGGGAGGGCGGGAGTATTTTAGTTTTCATTTTTAGCTCTACTGGCCAAAGGCCAGAAATGCTTATGCGATAGCGCGTTGTCTGTCGTCTGTTGTCTGTTAGCAGCACTTTCTCTGAAACCACTAGGCCAATTAAACTGAAACTGGGACACATGTCATTATAATATTATTTTTTTTTAAATGGACATGATTTTGCCTATATCTTCACAGAAGCATTGTTTGGTAAAGGAGGTTCAGATTTGTAAAAATGACTGGGTTCCACTGTCTTAAGGGGTCAGGAGGGGCCCTAAAAGGGTCAAAATTGGGAATTACTAAATTTGTTTTCTTAAGAACTGGTACGTCAGATTTGTTCATATTTTGCATAAATTATCCCTATGTGTAGGGGTTTGATTGAAGATAAGAAGTTAGGGGCTAAAATTTATAGGGGCCCTGTAAGGTGACTTAGAATTTTACATAGGGATACTATGGGAAAACAGAAAATTATCTTTTTCTTTCATCTATTCTGAAACCACCAGGCCAATTAAACTGAAACTTCACACGGATGTTTCTATTGCATAGGAGGCTATACAGAAGATTTTTTTTTTCGATCTGAAATTAAAGATGGCTGCCATTACTAAAAATAGTCCAAAACTTAAAAATTCTTCTTCTCATGAACGGCCCAACAGATTTTCAAAATGTTTATGTAGTAATGATGACCAACTATAGTTTTGTTAGATTTGTTCAAATGGTGTCCCTAGAGTTAAAAATGACCCCGCCCCGAGGGTTCAATTAGGGGACACATATCATAATTTTTTATTATTTTTTTAAATGGAAATAATTTTACTTATATCTTCACAGAAGCATTGTTTGGTGAAGGAGGTTCAGATTTGTAAAAATGACTGGGTTCCTATGTCTTAAGGGGTCAGGAGGGGCCCCAAAAGGGTACAAATTGGGAATTACTAAAATCGTTTTCTTAAGAACTGGTATGTCAGATTTGTACATATTTGATATAAATTATCCCTATGTGTAGGGGTTTGATTGCAGATAAGAATTTACGGGCTAAAATTTATAGGGGCCCTGTAAGGGGACTTAGAATTTTACATAGGGATGGTCTGGGAAAACAGAAAATTCTCTTTTTCTTTCATTTGTTCTGAAACCACTAGGCCAATTAAACTGAAACTGGATGTTTCTATTGCATAGGAGACCATACAGAAGATTTTTTTTCTATCTAAAATTCAAGATGGTGGTCATTACTAAAAATAGTCCAAAACTTAAAAAATCTTCTTCTCATGAATGGCCCAACAGATTTTTAAAATGTTTATGTAGTAACGATGACCAACCATAGTTTGTTAGATTTGTTCAAATGGTGTCCCTAGGGTTAAAAATAACCCCGCCCCGATGTTTCTATTGCATAGGAGAATTTCAAAAAGTGTTATGGCCACTATGAGTCAGTAGAGCGTCCTCAGGCCCTCTTGGGCTTCTTGTTTAACTAACAAAATTGGATAATCAAAAGAATTACAAAAAACATCTGTAATATCTCGGCAGATCAAATTTAAATGTCTACGGTATTGATAATTGCCTTATTTAGCATTGTCTCAACTGCAACAGGTGAGCAATTTAGGGCCAATGTGGTCCTCTAGTTTTGAATTTAATCTGTTTTTTAGCTGAACTGAGCCGAAGGCTCACAGGTGAGCTTTTGTGATCGCCTGGTGTCTGTCGTTAACGTTTAGCTTCTAACAACTTCTCCTCTGAAACCACTGGTCCAATTTTGATATAACTTCACAGAAATGTTCCTTGGGTGACCCTCTACCAAGTTTGTTCAAACCATCTTGATTCGTCAAAAAATATGGCCACAAGGGGACGGGGCAAGTTTAATTAATAAAAATTTAAAAAATCTTCATGTCAGAAACTACTGGCTCGATTTTAAAATAATTTCACAGAAATGTTCCTTGGGTGACCCTCTACCAAGTTTGTTCAAGCCATCTTGATTCGTCAAAAAACATGGCCGCCTGGGGGCAGGGCAAGTTTAATTAGTAAAAACTTAAAAAATCTTCTTGTTAGAAACTACTGGCTCGATTTTAAAATAATTTCACAGAAATGTTGAAAAAAATTCACAGAAATGTTTCTTGGAGGATTCTTCACCAAGTTTGTTCAAACCGTAGTGATTCATAAAAAAACATGACGGCCAGTGGGTGGGGTTAGTTTACTATATAAGTTATAGTAAAAACTTAAAAATCTTCTTGTCAGAAACCAATGGATCGATTTTAAAACAATTTCGCAGAAATGTTCCTTGGGTTACCCTTTACCAAGTTTGTTCAAGCCGTTGTGATATGTTAAAAAACGTGACCGCCACAGTGAGGTGCTAGTTTACTACATAGGCAGCTATAGTAAAAACTTCAAAAGCCTTCTTGTCAGAATCTACTGACCTGATTTCAATGTAATTTCACTGACATTTACCATTGGTGAACCTCTACCAAGTTTGAACTCGTTTACGCATCTGTTACATCTTCAAAACAAAACAAAATTCTAACTACCCGCCCATCTCGTTTATCTGGAATTTTGAGTGTACATGTATTATATAATCTACTTAAGTTGGGTGACTCAAGGTCAGTCAGGTGAGCAATATAGGGCCATCTTGGCCCTCTTGTTTTAGATTAATGAAGTAACATGAATATTATGGCCAATTTTTCGCCTTCATTATCAGGAAATATCTCTCATATGTTAAAAAAAATAAACAAAGTTTAAAACGAAAATATAATGTATCTTACTGTAACTAAAATACAAATGATTTGGAATGTCAAATCGGTCAAAAGGTGACTTTTTTATTTATTTTAATCAGAGTTTAAATCGGAGCATAATTCGGATGTCATTCTTAGATAAACCAATTCAACAATTTGTAGCCAATATGACATGTGACATTGAAATGAAATCACTTGACTAAGCTTTATAATTATTTTACTTCTTTTTATTTCCTTGTTGCTGATTCTAAAAACTTATAAAAGCCTGATATACTGTCTTAATACTCCTTGTAATCAAATCTCTCGATATACTGTCTTAATGCTCCTTGTAATCAAATCTCTCGATATACTGTCTTAATGCTCCTTGTAATCAAATCTCTCGATATACTGTCTTAATGCTCCTTGTAATCAAATCTCTCGATATACTGTCTTAATGCTCCTTGTAATCAAATCTCTCGATATACTGTCTTAATGCTCCTTGTAATCAAATCTCTCAATATACTGTCTTAATACTCCTTGTAATCAAATCTCTCAATATACTGTCTTAATACTCCTTGTAATCAAATCTCTCAATATACTGTCTTAATACTCCTTAATAAGTATTAATAAGTATTATCTCAATAAGTGGGTTAGTGTTACTTCTATATGAATTGAAAGTTGAAATTGAGAAAGTAATCATTTAGCATTACCAGTTCTTACATTATACATGTATATTCTGACAGTGTACGTGTATTATTTTACAGAGAATGGGGAACTGTGTTTAGAGAAGAGGAATCTGATAAAGGGTATAGTACATGCTTTATGTTTGTCTGTTATTGTCCTTCTTTGAAGAGTTATTGTTAAGCTTTTACCCATTTGCAAATTAATCTTTCCACATTTATTGCCTATTGGAGAACTTTCCTAAAGCTACTCTTCAAAAGTCAATTATAAGGCAGGTATCAGCAATTGACTATAAGTTCTAGCTGTCTGTCCATCATCTAAAGCTGTTTTCAATGACCACATAATACAGTAGAACTTGTTGGCTCGAATACAGTTAGCTGGAACACCACATATAGCTCAAACTACTTGGGGCTGTTCCATTTAAACATACATCCCACCCATGGACGGCAAAATAATAAACTTCTAAGGTGGGAGGGGTTTTCAAAATGGGGGGCCTGATAAAATGAATTGAAAATATAAAGGGGGAGGGTCCAATTTCAAAGTGCCTTCCATGGGTGGGTTGTATGTTTAAATGGAATAGCCCTTATTGAGTCCAGAAATTCTTCTTCGTTGTAAATACATGTGCATCTATGATATGAGGTTGGCAATACTTGCTCGAACAATCCTTAACCCGTACTATTTTGTCCAGTCCCGTCGGGGGTCGAGACATCGATGTTCTACTGTTGTGTACATTTAAAATATCTTAGCTTATGTCAATTGGGTACATACTTGTGAGAAAAGATTGAAGGAAATGTTCACTACATAAACATTTGCCCATGACATTGTCATTGTTTAAACTGAGATAGTAACAAACTTCTCCCCATCTGGTTATACTTTACAAGTACACCTCCAACATGTGTTTAAAAACCTGTAGACTTTTGTAATGTTTTCTACATTTAATATAGCACATGAATAATAATATATTGCCATAAAAGTTATATTCTTCTATGCAATTGCCAAATTTCATATCTATATATAGCAACAATGATAGAAAACATACATATAAAGGCTACCTGAAGCAATCCATTGCAGGGCTAGAATTTAACTTTTTTGTGCACTGGCAATTTTGGCCAGTGGCTAAAATTTCAACTGGCCAAATTTGAAACCAACTAGACAAACAAATTTTCGCAGAAACCTGTAGTCCTGAATGTCTAAACAAACCCAAAATTAATTGTTTTAAAGCCCGTTTGTTATTTAATATGCATTATTAGCTTGTATTTATTTTATAGACAATGGCATCAAGGTTATTAAATATGTTGAGGTATTTCAATTTCAAAGCAGTACTTAACAAAACAAAATATTTTCAAAAATAAAATTGTCTTTGTTATCTATTATACTATCATAAATAAATGCATGCAATGATATATCATAAATAAACAGTTTTAACTAAACAAAAATATGAATCATGGATTCAACAATAACAAGTGTACAGAGACTGAGAATGAGACATACACACATTTCTATTTATAGAATTAATATAGCCAATGGCCGTTCATTTTAAAATAAGATCTAAATCTAGCCAAGGATGATTGTTTAACATTTGTAAATATTGTGATATCGTAGTAATATAGTTTAATTATTATGGATGATCTGTTGGTCTCGTGGTTTCTACAAATGACGCATCATTTTGTCATTGTCAACTTTATAGCCCTGTGTGATATTGAGCTCTCGCTCCCTGGATTTCATTACAGTATTAACGGAAGGATTATTTCTCTTTTTTTAAATTCCCATACCATTCATCTGTAAAAAAAAATATAGTCCCCTGTACAGAACCTTTATACAACCCAGCCCCTTAATTTGTCAGAACTTCAATCATTTTATTTTATAGAGCGAGAGCGCGATCGATCAAACGCAGTCTACTCATTATGTTGTTGACGGGTTTTAACTGTACTTTCTTTTTGCACTGAAAATGAACTCGATCAAAAACAATTGGATGCAGTCTTTTCATTTAAATATTTAATACATGTCATTGACAATCATGCTGCTAGGGGGTAATTTGGCGCGAGAAGCAAAAGAAATGTGGTAAAATTGACAAGAACTCGCTATTTTTACCTGGATTATACTTGTTTATTTTCAAAAATCAATAAAATGAATACAATAAGTAATTTTTTCAACTTGAAATCCACTCACAAAAAAAGTTAGCTTAAGTTATTTCATCTCGCATTTTCAAAATACAGCTCGCATTTTGCGAGTGCTTAAATTCGAGCCCTGCATTGACATCAGCGACGTAAATTTTTTGCATGATGTTTGACCGGCCAAATCACAAATTGTTGATTTGGCCAGTTAAACATTGTGCAAATACTTGACATCAGTGACGTCATCAGACTGCTCCAGGTAGTCATTACATGCACCTCGTATGTGTGTGCTGATTGTGATTAAATGAATCTGTTTGACTGTGTATCATCTTGTATGTGATAGAGATTCAGGGACCATGCCGTTCAGCCAGACTGAGGGACCAGACTACAGAAAGACTCTCTGTTGGACACTTTTCTTGCATACTAGAGGTAAGTGTAATTAAACAAGTTTAAAAACAAATCATTGGTAAAATAATTTCTCTCATTCCTCGTATTGCAGATATTTACAATTTCACTGCTGTGAGATCCATCATGAGTATCCACGTGGATAGAAAAAACTCACCTGAAGGGGTCAAAATTACATGCAGTGATGAGGCTGGACCAAGTTCCCTACATGTAAATTTGACCCAGAGGGTAAGATATTTCTCTCCCACATGGATGGACTCGTGATGGATTTTTTCTCCCATTCATCTCAGTCAGTTGATAAATCCTCAATAATGGCCTTCATCACAAAAATATTCTACTTTTTTAAATGCGTGTTTAATGCCCAATAATTCACATACATGTATGTGAAGAAATCAAGATTTTAAAGTACATACCAAAAGTATGTACCAGTATCTACATCTGTAAATTTCGCATGCATTGTTTGTTTAAATAATTCACTTTAAATATAATTTTTACTCTGACTCTGTTCCCATACATGTAGGTAAGCAAGAGATCATAAATATAAACATTGACGTCTTTCTGACGCAATGTCTATCTCATTTTTACTGTTTCCTACAAATTCTAAATCTAAGTTTTAAAATATTTTTGTAGCCGTGAAAATATATATAAGATTACAATTTGTGGAGAAGGAAATAGATTACCAAAAAAAATTGATTTAGTCCCAGATTTTTGTTGGGTCATGTGAGAGGAGATATTTCTATCTTATCCTAGGTTTAAGATAAAATTCACTCGTGTTGTATGATTTTTAAAAGACGGAAGCCCAACATAAATGAATAGTTATTAAAAAAGCCATAATTTCAATATCAATAATAACGGAGAACAGATATGACCACTTTGGCCTAAAATGAAATTACCACTATAAATGATCACATCTTTACAGAAACGCTGATGGGGGAGAGCCAGGAGTTGATCCATACGTACCATCTACTACTGAGTTGTCTCGAGTTTATTGTGCGGACTACACCTTCCTTCCAGCTTCAGCAACCATTTGGTAAGGGTCTGCGTAATCATAAGTTCACAAAATCATGTAACATTTAAATAGCGTTCTCTTTGGCAGAGTGGTCTTAGGCTTTCTCTTTAGATATTTTTTATTTACTGATTTCATGAATTCGAGTTTAATTCGGTCAAAATAATTGTGAGAATATTTACAAGTTACTTATGGTAGGACCGATTCTACTTAGATTCACTCACGTATGCTCAGTATAACTTGTTGTTATCTATAATTAATCTGTAATACCTGTATAGTAAAAATGGCATTAAACCCTTGTTTACAACATATTGTTTACAAGTCATGTTGCTGGTACAACCATGGCCTATGTGTTTCAGTCACATCTTCCATTGTTGAGATTTTGTTTTGAGTTCAAACTTTTCTCAAGGATTTTATGTGAGAAAATTGATCATTTTATGTGAGATATTTGAGCAGGGTTTCTCCTCCCAGGTTCAGTCCCCTAAATTTCTGATATGACACCAGCTTTAAATATCTTATTAACCTGAATGCATACTTTTATGTAGACATGTTACGACTGAAGTCAGCAGAACATCTGGATCAAAATGGCTACAATGTTGGTATATTAAAGAAGTTGGCAGAACAGTTTCAGATTGGATTTGAAGAGGTAAGACGAATAAAGTTTTATATTGGTTTTAACATATACTGAACTGGCTAATTACATGGTAGTAGGATTTACTGCATGTAAAATCTATGAAATTCATTTGCACCTTAAAATTTATTTTTTTGACAACATAAGTAAAATGTTTTGTACACAAAATTTAATGATACAAGATCCCATTTCTGCTTAGTTGCAATAAGAGTCTTGATAAACTTGATCAGTAAGTGAATTATACAGTACCAGGGCTTTCATTAAGTTTTAGAGATGGAGGGTGGAAGGAAAAAGAAGACAGGGGGTTCAAGCTCAATTGGTAGGTTTGGAATTTTGAGTTGAGTTGTGGTTGGTCGGCAGACTGTATGATAAAAGGTTGTCAGGCCCATGGACTGCTGTCATACTAAACTTGCAGACAGTTTGTGCCATGTTCCAAAAATATTTCAACAATTTCAAGGTCATAACTTTACAATAATGCACTTAAAAGCTCTTGTGTTGGCTGATGAACATTAATAGAAAATACTAATGACCTAGTCAATATTATCTCATTTCTGTCAATGAATTCACTTAAAAAAATGACTTTTTGCGAAAACAAATAAGAATTTTCTTAAGCTAAGTTCAGAAAAGTATTTTCCGTTACCTTTTTTGGGTATGTCCACAGAACATTTTTTAGTTCTGAAGAATTTATATAGGGCAACTCAGACAAGTTTGAAATTCAGTCAGATTTGAGTGTTGCTAGTAGAATTACTTGCATTTCTCAAAGATTAACTCTAAATTTAGTTTGACCATTTCTATTAAGATAAGTTCTAGATTCAGTTTGAAAATCTCTATTAAGATTAGTTCTACAATTCAGTTTGACAATCTCTATTAAGATTAGTTTTAAATTCAATTTGACAATTTCTATTAAGGTTAGTTTTAAATTCAGTTTGAAAATCTCTATTAAGATTTGTTCTACAATTCAGTTTGACAATCTCTATTAAGATTAGTTTTATGATTCAGTTTGACAATCTCTATTAAGATTAGTTTTAAATTCAGTTTGACAATCTCTATTAAGATTAGATCTACAATTCAGTTTTACAATCTCTGTTAAGATTAGTTCTAGATTCAGTTTGACAATCTTTATTAAGATTAGTTCTAAATTCAGTTTGACAATCTCTATTAAGATTAGATCTACAATTCAGTTTGACAATCTCTATTAAGATAAGTTCTTGATTCAGTTTGACACTCAGCATTGAGATAAGCTCTTGATTCAGTTTGATACTCGGCATTAAGATTATTCCAAGATTCAGTTTGACACTCAGCATTGAGATAAGCTCTTAATTGAGTTTGATACTCGGCATTAAGATTAGTCCAAGATTCAATTTGACACTCAGCATTGAGATAAGCTCTTGGTTCAGTTTGATACTCGGCATTAAGATTAGTCCAAGATTCAGTTTGACACTCAGCATGAGATAAGCTCTTAATTGAGTTTGATACTCGGCATTAAGATTAGTCCAAGATTCAATTTGACACTCAGCATTGAGATAAGCTCTTGGTTCAGTTTGATACTCGGCATTAAGATTATTCCAAGATTCAGTTTGACACTCAGCATTGAGATAAGCTCTTAATTGAGTTTGATACTCGGCATTAAGATTAGTCCAAGATTCAATTTGACACTCAGCATTGAGATAAGCTCTTGGTTCAGTTTGATACTCGGCATTAAGATTAGTCCAAGATTCAGTTTGACACTCAGCATGAGATAAGCTCTTAATTGAGTTTGATACTCGGCATTAAGATTAGTCCAAGATTCAATTTGACACTCAGCATTGAGATAAGCTCTTGGTTCAGTTTGATACTCGGCATTAAGATTAGTCAAAGATTCAGTTTGACACTCAGCATTGAGATAAGCTCTTAATTGAGTTTGATACTCGGCATTAAGATTAGTCCAAGATTCAATTTGACACTCAGCATTGAGATAAGCTCTTGGTTCAGTTTGATACTCGGCATTAAGATTAGTCCTAGATTCAGTTTAACACTCGACATGAAGACAAGTTCTTGATTCAGTGTGATACTCGGCATGAAGATACAGTCGAAACTCATTATCTGGATATCGCTTGAATGGATATTCCGGTAATGTTGATATTTTTTTGCCAGTTCCAACTTTTCCCCTTCTTTGCTTATATAAATAAACTCCTTTTAACTCGATATTGTCTCTGTCGATACTCCAGATATCTCGATCCCAGTTTTAGTCCCCGATTGATCATTTAACTCCTTTAATTGATTGTTTGTCTCGATTTATTTATTGTTGACATAATACTGTGTGTTTTTTCACGCCGCGTGCCATTGTTCACAGTTTGTTTATGACACAACACTAATTACCGGTCAATGACAAAGGTGTCAGTTTTAATGACTTACAGAATGTTGCAAGCATTGTGTCATCGAATTTAGTGATTGCATGTTAATTTGGTTTAAATATCATTTGATTCAATCAGTCAGCCTAAACTTATATCTCACACTGCCGAGAAATTCGAAGAAGGACCCAGATATTAGCATTAATCACGACAGTGTAATTCTACTGCACAGATCGTAATATGAAAGTAAAATTGACGTGCGACACTTATATGGGCTGCGTTTATTTGTTTGTAAACGTTTGATTACAGATTTCAGAAGTGAAGTGAACTGAACGACATGTTCGCTTTTATCGTTAGCTGACAGATTAAACACCTCCGCAAGCTGTTTGTGCATGTTTAATCATGTGACTTAATGGGAATTGAAGGGACAAAGCCAAGTAGACCAATTTCCGTTTACTTCTCGTTTGTTAGCTCACAGTTAACGTTTATAAACAAAGTAAACATGTTAACCATGCTGAACGAAAATAAATATTGATTTTGAGACAAAATCTATGTCGATATTCGGATATCTCGAGTTTTTTTGGCAGTCCTTCCAATATTGAGATAACGAGTTTCGACTGTACATGAAAGTTCTAGATTCAGTTTGACACGCGGCATGAAGACAAGTTTTCGATTTAGTTTGATACTCAACACTAAGATAAGTCCTAGATTCAGTTTTCCAAGAATCTAAAATCACTAATATTTCGACAGTTAGATTTGACTCAAACTATAATTTTTTTAAATCTTGTAACATAAATTAGGCAAACAATTTACTACATTTTCTTGCATAAGTTATTTTAAATGATAATTTTATAAGAAATGTTTGTAAATCTTATTTTCTACCTATAACTTTTTGTTTTAAGGATTTTCAAAAAGTCTGATGCGCAGACTTGACAGTTTTCATGACTTTAAACCCAAGTGTTAGTTCATATAAGTGTGCAATGTCACTTAAATCTTGTTATAAACATTCATTATCATGATGTGATTGAAAGATTGTATAAAGTACACACCATGTAATACAATCCTAATACAAAATAATCTCCAAACTTATTAGTAATTATAAAGAGTCTACATCATATCTTTTCTTATTAAATTATTAACCACTCCTGGTTAGTTCATTCATTAGTGCCCTTGACTGTAATCCAGGGGTCGTGAGGAGGGCTTCTAAAATCACCGGTTTTTCGGTTTTTGGACCGATTTCTACTGTTCAAAACAGGTTTTCATTTCAAAATTAAATAAAAAAAATCGGTCCAGATATTTTCTATCGGATGTATAAATTACCCTTATCATGCTTTACTAAGCTGTGAAATACCCCTTGTAGAAACAACATTCGATTGTTTTGTCACCCGCTGTGCGAAAGGAGGTCAGTTTTGACTAAGCCATTAGGATATGTAGGGGAGTTTTTTCGGAAGAGTCTATCGCTACGTAACAGGCCTTCGATGTGTGATCAGCTACCCATATCGGTTCATCAAAACGGTTTTGCTTGACGTAATGTGTTAAATTGTTTGCTCGTGACGTTTATTTTTTCCAAGTGATCAAAGCTGGGACTTTCGGACCGAAAATGCGTCTTTATAATATTTAATTAAAACGCGCAGTATTACTTTTTACGTTTGTTTGAGTTTTTTAACAGTGACTTTAATTATAATATTAATGACATTAATTAGGAAAGTGACCAAACCTGGACCGATTTTATTTGATTTGTTTGCGTAAGCCATAACGTTTGGAAAAATAGTTGTAGACAGAGTACAGATCTGTGCATCGTCAACATAACTTGAACTAAATAATTAATATAAAACTTTCATACCATTTATATATCTTATCCGTTAATTTGATATATTTCCTCCATATAACTAACTTCGCAATCCAAAAACATGCGTCAATTTTTAAAAAGAAACGACATAAACATGTCACTTTCAACGACTTTAAATCATGTATGTTTCACCCGTACAATATCTCTTTGATGTTAGCCGACGCACGGTGACGTCACAGTCATCAAAGAGACGACAGCAAATGTGTTGTTTCATTCAATACGTGCAAGGAAATTATGCAGTTTGTGTTCACTTAAAATAGGATTTCGTCAATAAATATTATATTCAATTTTAAATATCTTCCATAAGATGCAAACGTTTTTTTAACGAATTGATAATACTATGATAAGAGACAGAGTTGAAAGTGGTTGTACGCAAATTTACATATATTCATATATAGTTTAGCGAGAATAATACTGCTATTGGCTAGTCTGTTTGAATGACACATTCAATAAAAAGTGCTTCTGACAGTGTTCAAAGCATTGAATGTGGCATCGATTCGAGATGAACCGAGGCTATATCCCGATACACGATACTTCCGGTTTACATCCTTAATCTATTTTTTGCGTGAAATTGATTGAAACTGGTTCATTCAAATGAGATTACATGATGTTGGTAATAATAATGTACATATTTAGAAAAGTTTAGTCAAATTTAACACAGATAGCATGAAAAATAAACATACTGATAAAATTGCGCAGTGGGTGGGGTATTGGGATATATATACATGCATGGGCGTAGAGTGGTTTTAAGTGCGATTCTTACGACAGCGATTCTTACAGCAATAAAAACCCTGGACCGATTTGCATTTTGGAATTTTAGAAGCCATTGTCGTGAGTTGTAATCCATGTCTGGTCACAGTCTTCATGATAAATGATACATGACATTGTGTCTCGTTGTCATTTGTCTCTCACGTTGGTTCAGGTGGGAAAATTATCATTGCAGAGATGAGTGTGCGCAAGTACTGGTTAACCTTCCAGGATCCCAGAGAATGTTAGGTTAATTGATTGTCTGTTTGCCCACAATGGCATAAGAATGATAATTATTGTTCAAACAAAAAAAAATTAATATCATATTAGCATACAAAATATTCTTCAATCTTGCATCAGATATTTATTTAATTTGATAAATTTGCATTAATCATGCCTGCGTCCTTTAATTGTCAATAACATTAATGTATATTTAACTAGTAATGATAGCATTTCATTTCAGCTTCAAACAGTACAAAGTTCTACGGAGGTCTTCTTTCAAACATTGAAAAATAAAAACGGGGAAGTTGATGTAAGTCTTAAAATATAAATGCAAATTTTTACTTGTTTGACTTCAAATTTTAAAGATTGTTATGTTGGGGGTCCTCCGTGGTCAAGTGGTCTAAGGCACTGTCTCAAGATCACTTAACTCTCACCGCTAAGGTCGTAAGTTTGACTCCTGCTCGATCCAAAAACTTCATGTGAGAAAGTTTCCAAATTCTTGCGGAAGGACTTTGGTTCTACTGTCTGAGGTCTTCCTCCACCAGTAAAACTGAATATGCCATATATAACCTAAAATGTGTTGAAAATGGCGTTAAACCCTATTCAAAAAAAAAAATAGATTGCTAAATTAGCTTCTGTAAAGAATGTAGTCTATTACATTCCTTAAGATTAATTACCTTGATATCTTAGTAAAATAGTTCACTTACTGTAAAAAATATTTTTAAAAACTTGAGTTTAAATCTACCTCCTGGCCTTGAGGTTGTAAAACTCTTTTCATGCTCAACTGAAATTCGTACACGGAACACATTTTTCAGGATTCATATTAACAACAAATTAAATGCAAACACTTCACTGGGCCTAAAATATGAAAGTATTAATGCTGGTTTGAGGTAGAAAACATAAATGAGTTTTTGAGTTGGGCTTGAATCTTGAGTTGAGCATTGAACAAAGTTTATAATCTGAGACCCAGGATCAGCGCCGGAGCCTGCCGATGTCATCATGTTGTATATGAATCTGAGTAGAACCATTGTCAAATCACAAGTAACTAGAAACTATCTCTCATATAGTTTTTGGACTGAACTGGGCTTGAATACACAACCTCAGTGCTTAAAGCGGTTATTTATAAACAAGGTACGACACCATTGAGCCCCAGAAGGATCTCCGCATGTGTAAAAAGCAGGCAAAGTTAATAATAACATGGGCCGTAATCTGTTTATGATTAAGACATGCATATTATAATCGTTTACCTTTTGCATTTATAAATGTAAACATGTTTCCAGTTCATTTATAAACATAGTTTTTAGGGGGGGTTACGTGTATTGTTTACCATCTGGTAATTGCATCATTTCGGAAATAGATATCACACTGATCATACTTTAAATGTAAACATGTAATTACTAAGGACATATTAAAAACGATTGCCTTCCTACATTGTTTATTTGTATATATATTAGCTTTAAATCAAATGTTGATTGCAATCAAGCTGTTCTAATCAAACGATATATAATTTTATTACAATACATTGATTTTTTGCTGTCTGTCCGTCTGTCACAAAACCTTGTCTTGGGAACTCTTCCGACATCTGTGATTGGATTTATTCGAAACTTGCTTGGAAGGATCTGTTGAGGTTTAAATGCACATATCATTTTGTGTATCGGTTCGATGAGATTGGACTCTGTAATTACTTGTTTTATTTTTGAAACTTGCTGGGAAGGATCTTCCTGAAGCCTGGTTTTGCATAATGATGGATGTGAAGTCTCAATGTTCATGACACTTACCTTCTCAGTGCCATTGCAGTTTTTCTTGCAGCCCCATCATCAGTTTTAGTACTTGCCAATTTTATACATTTACAATAACATTTAAGATAATTCTCACAATTGAATGAGGGGATACGTTTTTTCCAAAAAAAAATAATTTCTAGTTGAATTTGTTTTCAGCTCCTGCAACTGAAAACATTTTATTATGAGAGATACAAGCGTGTTGGTGACTTGGATGAACTGCAGTTTCTCGGACACGATCCACATCTTATGCCAGAACAAAATAAGTAAGTCCTTACTGTGTACAGTACACTGCTTCAGTGACATGATTTATAGTGAAAGTACATGTAGCTTTGTTGGGAATCAACGTTTATCCAACTTGAAAGGATAGTTAATTATTGATACGCATTAAGAATTTGTATGTTACACACTGTAGGGAAAATGAGCTAAAAATAAGAAAAAGAAGTTTGCTGTGAAGTCTGGGGATAACTGAAAACTAAAAAGAAAAGTCTGTCATTCATCAAAGACCTTTTTAATTACTATGAACTATTAAAATAAGTATTTACACGCTTTTCAACACAGTACAAATTATATACAGCAACAAGTTTTGCTAGTGGAAAAATGCCTCCGATTAATAGACGTGGATCTCAGTAGAACACTTGCCCTTCTGCAAGCTCTGGCAACCATTTTCCTTCTGCAAGCTCTGGCAACCATTTTCCTTCTGCAAGCTCTGGCAACCATTTTCACATAAGGTGTATAGATCGAGCTAGACTCAGATCTTAAGACCTCAGTGGTGAGTGGCAAAAGAGATCTTGAGCTGGCAGTTTTGATAACTTGCCCACAGAGGACTCTAAAATAAATGTACTGATGGTCAATGAACAGGCACAATTGTATTTTAATATTGCTATACCTATTTTTGTCAAAATTGAATATAAGATAAAGTTTGAGAGCTTTTTAACGAATGACCAATAGAAATGACAAAGAAACGTGATTTTTGTGAAATTTCAATTTAACAGTCTTCTGTCTCAGCCTAGCATTGTCTTGTTGAAACAATGTGATGTCATAGTGGTTTCTCAGAAAGGGCACAGCGCATGGTTCTAAGAATTTCATTAATGTATCAATGACCTGTCAGTAAAGCAGTTTGGTGCATTTTCATTGAACATGAGTGTATAATTATCCCCTCAAGGCAGGATATTAAATTCAGCACTGTCCTTTCACTTGTACATCCAAAGCATTTCTGGGGTACAACTCCAATACTCTTCAAACAGATATTTGTACAGATATTCTAGTGTTCTAGTAGTGCCGTTTGCTCTGAGAGTTTTCATTTTTAATATCTTGGCGAAAACAGATAATTCTTGTTTTATTTCACATGTAATCTCTATAATAAGTTTTTCAAAATTTGAAAAGAAGTAACAGGTGAAATCACATGAGCAACTTTTGGGTGTATTGTTTCTATTACCATTAAAACAAATAACCAAATTATGAAATTCTCTGTTTTTGGAAAACAACTCCGGTTTAAATAAGCTTTCAGCTTTCTTAGCAATCGAGCTAAAATGAATCAGTATAGACTAAGCTAGTGGTGTAGTAGTGCCTTTTGCTATGAAGGTGTTTGAGAACTGCAAACATCGTTTTCAAATTCTTATTTTCTATGCATGTTTATATTACAGATTGATGGCGACATCTACACTATCCTGCTCTGACACTCCTGTTACACCTGTTAGGTATGCTATTTCATCTTTGTGATTATTTCTACTCATTACAAATTATACTAACAGTGAGTGGTATACATGTTTTATGATATTTCTTTTATAAAGTAAGAAACAGCATGTTTATGAATAGCAAACAATTTCGCGAATTCTTATGGCCATCAATGTATTTATAACAGCTGATACCTCTCTTAAACGTGAATAGATCATGTTTTAAATCTTAATTTACTGATCAGTAATTCTAATATGCAAATTAGCTGCTTTGCTGACGGAAATTATCGTAATTTTCTGATACGATCGAATATACTTAGGTCAATTCCATCATCCTTGGTTGCTAGATATGTGCAAAGATATAAATGTATTTTTGTGTACGGTGTTGGTAGTTGAAAAATTGTCTCATTTCATATGCACCGTCTAATTGCTCAAGAAAAAGTAGTTCTTGATTTTTTTATTGATCTGTCGGATGAAAGTAAATTTTCAATGTACAAAAAATAAACTAATGACGTGAAAACGTGTTTAAGTCTTTACTTTTGATATTTGATGTCTGCACACGATTGCTATTTACTACGAAGGCTGAAATGTAGGAGCGTCCATACTAATTAGCATATCGCTCAACAATGAAAATAGTCCCTTGCAGGAGTGTCCATACTAATTAGCATATCAACAATGAAAATAGTCCCTGAAGCAAATGTAATATTACCGACTTTCTTCATGTCGTCATCAATCATAGTTGATTTCGAATTGATGTTGGGTTCAGAAATGTTAAACGTAATTACAGAAAAGTTCTGTAATATGCTGTAATAGGCCATATGTCTTGTAGATTCAGATTCAGATCAGTCCATTTAAAAGGATTATATTGGCAAGTTACGCATACAGGCTTTTAAAACTAATTTTAATCGTAGTGTATTATTGAGAGCATTTTACAAGCAAACAAATCAATGGAATCGTAAAGGGTTTTCTGAGCATCTAATTTCAACGAATATAGGATAAAATCACCACTTGAAACGGTTTATTTTGTTAACGAATCATAGAATTTGTTTGAAGCAAAAAAATACGGGAGTTCGCTTACCTTGAGAAACCCAGTCTAAAAGTCGGCGCCTTCAAAAATGGGATCCTAAAAGTCGGCGCATAGGTTACTGCAATCCCGTTTATTAAGAGATGTTTTAAGACTATTAATGTCTACTTTTATGAATTTTATATTTATTTTCAAAAATACACAGATACCTAATGAAAATATTCTTCATTACAGAATCAAACATTAAAACTACAAACTTTTCAAATGTATTAACTATGAAATATTACAAGTTGTCCATTAAAAAAACTCCTTTATCATATTTTTATGGCATCACTATTTTAATATAGAATAGAATAACATATACTTGAAATGCTCTATTTATGCATCGTTGGATACCCCCGGGTGTCAGTTTTATATATCATGATGGATGGAGAATATCACAGTTGATACCCGGGGGGTATCCGACGATGCATTAATGAACACAAAACTTAAACTTTTTTCACCACAGGATGGCATACCCATCCTGTACCCACCCAATCTTATTTCTTGTTACATGTGTTTCTAAGAGAAACACTGAAATGTATCTATGTTTTTTATTTGAATTAGCTACATTTTTTCTAACAAGAATTGCTTCATAATGGTCAATAACAGTATTTCCCCCTGTGGCGAGCATATTACTATCAAGCCTTGGTTCATGAGTTTGAATCCCCATCCAACCACAGTCATCAAGATGACTGATACGTTATCTGTTACTTGCTGAGATGGATGTGTCGATATTTCGTCGCTAATTCAAGTTGGAACGTTATCCGTTACTTGCTGAGATGGATATACTCCAGTATTGGTTAACCTTCCAAGATCCCAGGAAAGAGAAGTTAGGCTAACTGATCGTCTTTTAGCCCAAGATGGCATAGTAATGACTAAATATTCAAACAAACAAACAAATGGCGACTCTCAGGACCTCGAGTCCTTTGATTTTGATTTTATTGGGACCTAACTTTTTCTCCCCTAGGAATTTATATTTTGAAATTTAAAAAAAATAATACTATAACCACTATAAGGCCTAAAAAAAAAAAAAGATGTTTGTTTCCGGTTACCCGACCGACCCTATATTTTAACTGCCGACTCAAAAGTTTTTATGTCCAAAAAATCGGCATCGGATTTCGCGCTCTTTTTGGTGATTTTCACAACGAAGTAATTCTTACGCACAGGCGCGCTGTGTCGTTTAGACGCTCGTAATCACATTATAAAATAATCACTGCATACGCCTAGACGATATAGACTCACAGAAACGGTGCAAGGTATAATTTTTGCGAAGACAGTATAGCCTATATCAAACATCTTCCTCGGTTTATTATAGCCACTTCAGATTTCAGTTTCATATCTGAAATTGAGTACTATTTAAAAGATATATTACTTTCACACCACTACCCCCAAAATGACATATATTATCATGTAATAGAAACTAACAAACTCATTCATTTTGATGTTCCATTTAATAAAGGAGTGTGGTAACGACAAAAAAAAAAAAAAAAAAAAAAAAAATCCCTACCTACCGACCCATATTTTTTTGGGCATGTAACAGGAAACAAACCTTCTTTTTTTTTAGGCCTAACCTAGCAAAGCGTCCTCATGTCCTCTTAGATTTCTTGCTTTTAAGTCAGTTTCTAAGTAACTGCTCATGGGAATGGTATGAAACATCACACAAATGTTTACGATGATGGTTTGATATGAACCCTTGTTTGTTTACAGAGCTGCCATGAATACAATCCAACAGTTGAAGAATATACTGTCCATGTCCACTGATGAACCTAGTGAAGAACTACATATATATTTTGAGGTAGGAACATCATGTACACTGAGGGGTGTAAAGTGTTGTGAGATAAAAAAAACTGGAACTGTTCGAAATTATCACATTTTTGTACAGGGGAGTGACAATTCACTAAGGGTAAATATGTTATATTGGTTGATAGTTGTACAGCATGAATAGTCTTGTAAAACATTTTTTATACTACAATATCAACTTTATTTAGAAATAAATTTATTCTTTTAATAAGGTATATACATGTGTGTGTGACTTTTCAGTATATTTTTTACAGAAACCTTAAAAAAGTGCTTACATTTGTTGTTTTTGAACTCCATAACCTTTTTAATATTGCAAACTTTTGTTTAAAAACTAGTGAAAAGGCTAGGTTATAGAATTAAAAATATATCGACATTTTTGCAGAATTGTGCAACCAGTCCACAGACTTCTATTACGTCGCGTATATCAGACTTGAAAACCAAGTTTGTGCAGGGTTACACAAAGGTCACAGGGTCTGGTCAGACGGTATTGGCAGGGGACAGGTTCCAGCTGGCCGTCCGGTTGTACTACAGAGTCATGAAGACTTTATTAGATATGGTGCGTTGTTAAACATTGACTACTTTTGGATATTATCCAGATTCTCTGTGATCACTTACCTCACACTGTTACGGTCATGGTTTGTAGTTAAGTCCAAAAATTATACTTAAGAAAGTTTGCCAGATACTTGCAGTAAATAGTTTATACTCAGTACATGTATTCTGGGTCTTCCTCCACTAATGAAAGTGGTTGCCATGATAATAGCTGTGCTGAAAATATCATTGATATTTTTAGCTCGTCTTTGCCGAAGGTTCACAGGTAAGTTATTGTGATCTCCCTCTTTAAGGATCAGAGGTTTTTCATCCTGATATATGTGAAAACATTCTCGCAGTTATTCTGTTTTACCTGTCCTTGAACTAAGTAACATTTAATGTCCTAAAGTTAGACAATGATCAGGATACGGAGCACCCTACATTTCCAAACCCATTTACATTGCTGATGAGAGGCAGTAAATTTTGTCAAGAAACACCTAAATTCAATTGAAGTTTGAATTGTTCCATGCTAAACTATGCTGAGTTAAAAGTGCTACTTGATTGAAGGAAATCATACACTTATTGATACCTGTAGGACGATATTTTGATATATGAATATGTCTGATTCAACAACAACAAATACCTACAGTATCTGCCTACCCACCCCTAAATCGTTGGGGTTGGAAATGGCAAACAAACAATCTTTATGGGTGGTCCTACCATTAAAACTGAGAGCCATATATAATATACATGTAAAAAGTGCTTAGTGTTGAAAAGAGAATTAATCATTATCCTCCTTTCTCAATATATGTTCACGTTACTGTATTTGTCATTTGTTTTTCATTTAGGAGAAAGAAAGATTATCACAGTCAGACTTTAGTAATCTCCTTCACAATGACACGTTTCACCGGTCCCTGTTGGCGTGCTCTGTGGAAATCGTACTGATGACCTACAATGTTTCATGTAAGTAAACTGTGTAAATTTATTAGTTATTTCACCTTAAAACTTACGACTATTTTGACTTTTGACTCTTAATTTTTTAGCTCACCGGGATGAATGTCCAGGAGAGCTATTGCCATGACCCCGGCGACATCGTCTGTAGACACCCAGGTTAAACTTTTGCGTTTAAGTTTTTGCGTTTGCCTCCAATCTCAACTTTGCATTGGTGGTGAGTTTTATCCCATAGGCGAGCTTTGTTGTCTTCTGACAGCTCTTGTTAGTACTTTTTGACTTGAATTCCAAGTAACTTCTGACTCAAAGTCCTACATGTAGTTTATAACTGGAAAACTCCTTTGACATTGAAAATCTATATAAAAAAAAAAATTAACCGAAAACTAAAATGCAGACATTCAATTACAATGATGCTTTAAAAAAAATGTTTAGTGCAAAATTTAATTTAACTTAAAAATTTAATTGATAGTAATTTATTTTATCTTGATTACTAAAGAAGGCTCAGAGCTCTATGAACCGCTCTCGAGTCCGCTTCTTGGGTAGAACCAGTACTGATTTGATTGTGTTTTTTGAGAGACATCGGGTCGAGCTGGGGATCGCACCCGCAACCTCTGGCATGCGCGACCAACATCCTATCCATTACACTATCACTCTGCGTAATACTCTTTTTGATAGTATTGGTGAAATTGACAATTTTGAGTATTTTATTTGGGCAGATTTATGAACTAAAAACCCATTGCTCTACCAAAAGTATTTAAATACCATATTGTCCAATTGACCAGATGTCCTTTGAAAAGGAACATTACTATTCTATGCATGAGAGTTATTCTCAAAACTCAGTCCCTAGTTATTTAAAGAGCAGTTGGCTTAACTTAATGCTGCTGTGATTTACAAATGGAGGTATTTTTTATACTAAACGCATCTTAAAACTCTATTTCATATGGACACGGTTCATTTCTCCAATATAGACGTATTTCCACACCATTACCTATTCATTGATATAGACGTGTTTCAACAAATGGTTCTGTCTTGATAGAGACGAGTTGCAATGTTTCTCAATTTCAATCACTAAAACATCACACTTTGTCAACTTTTTAACAATCAATTGTTTATTTTCGTGATTGAGAGTTTTTGTTTTGGTTCTTGTATACACTGGACAGTGTTTCGTTTACCCCTGCGTCCTGCGTCCTATACGCACAAATTTTGCGGCAGACGCACAATTCTGAAATATGTGCATCAGCTGGACGCAGAAAAATCGCAGCCGATACGTCCCGATTATCTCAAATACAGACATTTAATTCCCGACGCATTGTGTTTCTTGCACACTGCTTTGTAAACACTAGTGCGCGCGCATAATCGGATGAATTTCAAGAGCATCGGGTTACTACTGCACCGCTTTCTAAACAATGATGCATGTGCATGTAGCATAATCAATGTCATCAGACGGTCTCTGTTATCGTTGCGAGTTGTAAATATGCAAGCTGTTTGCCGACCTTGAATACTTCTTGCGTTATAGTTTCACTGAATCGAAACGGTGTTATAATTATGATAAACATTTCAATCAGCGGCGTAGCTGACTTTACGCAACAACGCTTGGGCTTGTATATATTTTTGAGAATGCATCATATCTCCTGGAAATGTCATCAGAACGCAGGAAATGCATCCTGAATTTTTTTTTTTCCGATGGGGAGAACCCTATGGGCTTGCACATCATTTTAGGGTCAGCTACGCCACTGTCAATAAAGGAGATACAGTGTGTAATGTTATTTGAACCAAATCAACAAACACTGTCTGTTTTTTTGACAGACTAAGCTGCACAAGTGTTTTTTTTTAATGTTTTTAACTGTTCTAGTCAATGTTTACTGTTGTTTAATACTCATTTATGCTTGTGGTTGTTTAAATGGTGCACAGCTAAAGGTTCACACAGTGCAATGGTGAAGTATCTTCATTTTCATAATGTTGCATCATTTGAAATTATAATGATTTAGTTAAAATGTCTCGAAAAATGGGACTCACACTTTCATTTTTTTGACTCACAGATTTGTAGTCCAGCGAGTCCTGGGACTCGTACATTGGAATTTGTAAATAAATCACTGACTGGATCTACATTGTATTTTCACTGGGTTTTCTCACAATCATCTTGTATCACAGTGAAAAAATATAGGAGTACATGTTTAAGTGTTTGCTCTCTTTATGCGCTTGAAATCTATTGTGATAATTATAAAGTTTGTTTTATTTGAGGCTTTCTTTCTATCTCAGGGAACCCTTCCCGGTGTGCTATGGGATCAGAAGATTCCAGTTTTGGGTTTCCATGGATACTGGATGTGTTTAAATTGTACCCATATGATTTCTATAAAGTGCTGGAGAGTTTTATAAAAGCTGAACCAAACCTCACAAGGGAAATTATTAAGGTATGTTGATTGTCAAGGTATGTTTATTGTCAAGGTATATGTTCTTCTGTTCTTTTATGTGAATTTGTCATTTTGTATTTTAAACAAAGATTGTCAGAATTCAGGATGGGTCAGAACTAGAAAATTTTACCTTTTTCATTGAAAATCTGAAATGGTGAAAACTAGAAAGAACCACAGTGCTTGTACGGAGGATTACATTTGAATGGTTTCCTCAAAGGGAACTAAAATTTTAGTTATATAATTAGATTGTCAAACAGGCTCAATATTAGATTGCATAATTAGCTGAAACATGTGGCTTTTTGGCTGTCAGGCGTAAAGAGTCATCCAACCTTCTCAAAAGGGTTTTCCACGACTGAGCAATTAGGTAGACACTGTCTGAACATACTTACCTCTAACCACTGAGGTTATACCACTGAGATTGTGGGTATAAGCCAAACTCTGTATTTGGCATACTCTTTTGTTTTGAAGTTTTTTTATTAGCTCACCTGAGCCAAAGGCTCACGGGTGAGCTTTTGTGATCGCCTGGTGTCCATCGTCCGTCATCTGCCGTCCGTCGTTAACTTTTAGCTTCTAACAACTTCTCCTCTGAAACCACGGGCCAATTTTGATATAACTTCACAGAAATGTTCCTTGGATGACCCTCTACCAAGTTTGTTCAAGCCATCTTGATTCATCAAAAAACATGGCTGCCAGGGGGCTGGGCAAGTTTAATTAGTAAAAACTTAAAAAATCTTCTTGTCAGAAATTACTAGCTCGATTTTAAAATAATTTCACAGAAATGTTCCTTGGGTGACCCTCTACCAAGTTTGTTCAAGCCATCTTGATTCATCAAAAAACATGGCCGCCAGGGGGCGGGGTAAGTTTACTATATAAGCTATACTATAAACATAAAAAATCTTCTTGTCAGAAACCACTGGGCCAATTTTGATATAACTTCACAGAAATGTTCCTTGGGTGACCACTCTACCAAGTTTGTTCAAGCTATCTTGATTCATCAAAAAACATGGCCGCCAGGGGGGCGAGGCAAGTTTAATTAGTAAAAACTTAAAAAATCTTCTTGTCAGAAATTACTGGGCCAATTTTGATATAACTTCACAGAAATGTTACTGGGGTGACCCTCTACCAAGTTTGTTCAAGCCATCTTGATTCGTCAAAAAACATGGCGGCCAGGGGGCAGGGCAAGTTTAATAAGTAAAAACTTAAAAAAATCTTCTTGTCAGAAACTACTGGCTTGATTTTAAAATAATTTCACAGAAATGTTACTTGGAGGACCCTTCACCAAGTTTGTTCAACCCGTAGTGATTCGTCAAAAAACATGGCGGCCAGGGGGTGGGGTTAGTTTACTATATAAGCTATAGTAAAAACTTAAAAAATCTTCTTGTCAGAAACCACCAGATCAATTTTAAAACAATTTCGCAGAAATGTTCCTTGGGTGACCCTTTACCAAGTTTGTTCAAGCCATTGTGATTTGTTAAAAAACATGACCGCCACAGTGTGGTGCTAGTTTACTATATAGGAAGCTATAGTAAAAACTTCAAAAGCCTTCTTGTCAGAATCTACTGACCTGATTTTGATGTAATTTCACTGACATTTACCATGGGTGAACCTCTACCAAGTTTGAACTCTTCTACACATCTGTTACATCTTCAAAACAAATCAAAATTCTAACTACCCGCCCATCTCGTTTTTCTGGAATTTTGAGTGTACACATATTATATAATCTACTTAAATTGGGTGACTCAAGGTCAGTCAGGTGAGCAATATAGGGCCATCTTGGCCCTCTAGTTAAGCTGGTCTTGAACCCACGACCTGAGTGGTGAAAGAAAAATGATCTTTCAAACTGCACCATAAATATTAAGTACAATTAGAACATAGTATGGATCTAGAAACATACCTTTCTGGCAAATTTATTATGTATGTTTTGCTGCTTATTGCTTTATATTGTCATGCTGGTGTAAAATGTCTTACTACTATTGCATCAATTTGACATATTCTTCATGGAAACGGTTTGTTTTTAGCACTTTTCAAGTGAAGAAAACGAAATGCACACCAGTTAACACATGACCTTTGATGGAATATTATTACAGTTATCATAATTTAATTTATCCATGTACTAAATAAGAAAAAACTTAAAATTCTAATTTTATTTTTCAAAAGTAGTAAAATGCACACACTCATTAGAAAACATTAGGTAATATGTAGCTTAGGAAAGGTTGGTTTATGTTGTAGGTACAGTTAAATGTAAAACAATTTTACCTACAGTTATTTCGTTTGGATTTGATTTTTCATTTAATCAACAAGAAATTAATCCCCCTATGAAAATGAATGATTTTACAGTATATTATTTTGAGGGTTGTTTATTTTCTATTTCAGCATTTGACCATTATAGAGAACAAGATATTGGACAGTATAGCATGGAAATCTGTAAGACATTACTTCTTTTGTTTATTATGCCCCCGCCATTCGGAGAATGTTGGAAGGGCATTAAGTGTTGTTCTGGTCCTTTCGTTCAGGGTAAAAGTTTGGTTTCCGATCAATAACTTCTGAAAGGTTCTATGTATTTAATAATATTTGGTGTATAGCTGTATAATTATAAAATGCAGGGCAAGTTTGATATTTGGGACTTAAAAATATTTGTTGTTTTGGGTTTCCCAACAGACAAACAGTAAAAGGCCCTGTAATATTTTGAGAATACCATAAAATGTTGCCGAATACAAATTAGTGGCCATTTTCATTTCTTTGTGTCATATTATCGATAGCCAAAGAACTTTGCTCTAATTGCTTATTTCAAACTTATAGCTGGGAAATTTTATATTGTCTCGATATAACACTAAATCCTCCTTGTCAATTTCCACCATGATGCTTTATAAATTTGACTTTGAAACAAGTCAGTCACAAGCATATCACAATATCTGCTTAATTGTACATATTTTGTGTTGAAAATGTTACCCAAAATTGGGAACACCTGTTAGTTTGAAATGTTACAATAGCGTGACATAAGTGTGTACAAAATTGGTTCAAGTTAGGGGTTGTTTGAGCCAAGTATTATTCAACATAATATATACTATATTATGTACATCAAAATAGGAATTCAGCGGAGACTAGATAAGTGGTTCGAACTAAATGTGGTGTATTGTCTAGGTGTGTCCCAACTTACCAGTAAAACCTCGCAGATCTGCCACTGAATATGCGAGGAAGTAGTCAGTGATTTGCAGAGATAAAGTGTACTTGTTAACTGACTAGTGAACAATGATCAGGTGCTTTGACCACAGCTAAATAACTGAAAGACTGTGTAAAAAAAGATAAAAAAAACACATAAAAAACACACAACATTTTCATACCTGCATTTTACACCAAGGATCATATTTTACCATTTAACATGCATTTATTGGAAGGTTTTGTATCTCTGACCAGGTATGATAATGTTTGATCCTCCTTGTTTGATCTATGACAATTGTAGTGTTGCCATGGATTGACTTTTCTTTGCAGGATTCTCCATTATTTGATGCTATAACAAAGGCGGAGTCTAGTGGTTCCTCTCTTCCATCTCCAACCAAAGATCTTACAAATGGACACGGGTGTTCCTCATCGGCAGCGGAACTGTAAGTTCACTCTATAAAACAATTATGACCAACTGGTGATCTTTTATGATGGCTTTGTTTTACAACAACTTATTTGTTTTGTACTTTGTGCACAAGCATGTTTTTCTGTACTTCCAACTGTATGAAGAAGAGTGCAGTGTGCACAAGGACATAACTCTGGGTTATTGTGTCCAGTCTGAGGGCCTCAGTTTGATACAAGAGACTAGCATCAACGTTAACCGTAATAACGTCACATTTTCTCAAAATAAGCACTGTCAGCTTTCAACATATTTCTTATGCCTGTGGCTGGCTATCACTTAATATGTCCGCATTAAAACTCACCATATGACATTGAGATGGCAAGCACTGCTGACTGAAGCTGTTAAAAATCACCAAAACGACAGCCTTTTAACTCCCAATTCAGTTTCGGTAAAGAATGAATTTACTCTAGTGAGTAAACTGGGTGTGGCAGACTCTCTAAGTTGAGCTGGTTACTGATGGTTGCCTGTGGTTCCATCGCTTTGTGGCTAGGTGCATTGTCTTGAGGTATAAATTTTTTTCCAAGTTCAAGTTGTTGAAAGGTTCCTATGAATAACCTATAAAAACTTCATGAATTTCATGTTCTGTAATTGCATTTAGCCAGAGTCTGCTGGGAAGGGTCAGTTGAGGTTTAGTTGCACATATTCTTTTTGTGGAAGTTTGACCAAGTATTGGCCCTTTGCATTTTCTGAATTCAAAATTTTGTCCTGATAACTAAGGTAGAAGTTAGCCCAAACTTGATGGGCAGGATCAGTTTGAGGTCTAGTTGTGTATATCCCTCTTGCTTTCTGATTCAATAATTTTTGACTAAGTTGTGGCCCTTTACTTTTTTAAGAATAAAAAATCTTTTCTGCGCTTCTACTTGTGAACCATCAGTTGGATTTCACTGTAACTTGCTAAGAAGTATCCGTGCGAGGTCCATCCACACTCTCATGACATTTGTGCACTTTGTAACTACCATATACATAGATTAAATTTTAAATTGCTGTACAGAAATGTTCAGAATAACATATAAATATCAGTTGGTGAGCTAAGCTTGTGATGTTCTGCTTAAATGCTTGCATATGATTTATGTGTGTAGTTGTGAATGCCTGTCAAGCCTGTGTTTACATGAGGACAGTGTGGAGATGTGAGTGACACACTTAATACAAGTTACTAACTGAGGCATAGGGTTCTGTGTGGTTTCCATGTGACACTTGGGGAGGATTCATGTATATGTTGGTTTCATATTGATTCTTCAAAAGCAAACACATTTTCCTTTTATATTATTAAAGCTGAATTGTTTGTGAATTAAAAATTTAGTAAAATTTTGAAAACATTTTCTCAGTTGACAATGCTAATGTTATGATAGAAATAACAAGGGTGTAGCAGGGTATCTTTAATTTGTAGTTAAATCCAGAGTTGATATTATGGGCTGTCCATGTAATTTGCTTCATCTGGCTGCAGAAAAATTACACTATCAGTTTGATGAAATTCTAATTTATATTTACTGTTACTGGACAAAAGTGCCAATTAGTGAATTTCAAAATCTTTGTGATACTAAGAATTTTAAACATGGTTGTGTGCACCAGTTGTCCCTTGGGAAATCCTTAGAAAGACTGATTAAACAAAATTATGAGCACTTTGCTTTAAAATATGACGTAATGAAGAAACAGGATTTGAAGGCAAAAGAAAAGTATAAAGCTAAAAGTATGAATGCAAAAAGGTGTCAAAGTGACATCCTGCTTGCAGCATCGAGTATTAGTTCTGAGGACGGTGGCAAAAAGTAGGGTTATTATTAGACAGATACCCTATGTCTCAGTTGTTCCATTCATTTTTACTGCTATATTTATGTCTACCCCTCTCAGGGATACATGTTGTTTTTGTGCTTTCCATCTGTCTGTTCATCTGTCACAAAATGATGTCTGAATAACGCTTACGTTTGTGGTTGGATTTAGCTGGAACTTCTTTTGATCAGTTGCGCATATCTCTTTTGTGTTATAGCCCTTTACTTCATATAGATGTCTTTGGACACCTCTAATATAGAAGGCTTTTGAATTAGTGAGTGAATTATGTTTATATTAACTGACAGAGTGGAAAACAGTGCAGGAAGTGTTCAGATTGCTTGTTATGAGCATTCTATACTCTTCCTGCACTGTTTTCATAGGCCTGTGGTTGGTGTGGGAAAAAGCGTATCTATGGAGTAAAGGAATAGCTTATTGATTTTTGACTGAGTTACGTCCCTTTGCATTTTCTGAATTAAAAATCCTACTTAAGGGGAGACATAGTTTTTCTCTGATAAACAATTTCTAGTTGCAGTTTATTTTCACAATTGCTTTTGAAAGTTTTTGTTTATTTAATACTTGATTATTTTGTTTTCATGATTTCTGCAATGATATTGATTTCTTTCAGTTTTGTTGCATCTGAAAAGTTGACTTGTATTGACAGAAAACAAGCATCAACTCCAGGGTTTACATATGAGCTGAATATTTTACTTGTATTGACAAAAAATATAGTGCATCACCGCAAGGGTACATGCTAGAGCTTTACATGTTACTTGTATTGACAGAAAACATCCATCACCTCAAGGATACATGTTGCATTGGATAGAATTTACTGAAACTCTGCAGTTTTGCAGGTATCAAGGTTCTAATTTTATCTTGTGTGTACATTTGTTGAGGTGTGTGTCTATATATTATAATCAGCTGTTTTTGTTCATTGGGAATGAATGACCTTGGACTCCTTTTTGTTGGTGTTAACACAGTAAACTTTATGTGTTGGTTTATAGTAATACCTCATTTAATTCATTGTTAGCAAAATGATACTTACATATCATAATTATAGCATTGTCAGTATTGCAGATGCATGAAAATCACACTGTACACCTGTACCAGTTCATATATTTATATTTTCAGATACCTGTCCCCTGTAAAAGGTCAGAGGGCAAGAGGAGGCTCACCAGGGTGTGTAGTTTTTGCCTCACCCAGAAAGAATCAAGGGGTCAATGGCATATTTTCAGCTGAGAGCCCAGATCCAAAGTCAGGGGCTCCAAAACTATCTCACTCTCTCAAAATGTTTTTCAACAAAGGTAGGATAATATTGTTTTATCTTAATAGAAATGTACTGTAATCCAAAGATGGGGAATATATAGTTAAATGGTTTCAGTAGTAACCATGTCAAGAAAATAGGTGGTTTCTCAGAAAATTCTCTCGCTATGTAATTTATGTTGATAACATTTTTATCTTGCCTTTTGAAAGAAAAATAGGAACATAGGTGTTACTTTTTTATACTGAAAATAGACTAGGAGCATCACAAAAATAGATAAAATTGTGAATTTTCAAAAATAGATAGTAGTTTATGACTTTTCTATATATCTGTCAGATGAAAGCAACTTTTCAATGTATGAAAAATAAATTGATAACATACACAAGTGCTAGTTGGTCTGCACAGGGATGTTATTTTATTTTTCATGTTTTGGGTATTTTTTAGATGATTTTGACCTGCGAATGAATAATTTGACCTACACGTTAAGTTTTTTGGTTCATATTTATGTAATTGGTAGTACTACTCAGAACCATGCAGTATTTTCTTGGGTGACCTTGGCTTACTGATGAATGACTCGTATAAGCTCCATATAAATACAGTATAACTTCCATATATCGAACTTCAATATATTGAATTTCTCGGTATATCAAACTTTTTCTCAAGTCCCAACTTTTTTCCTTCTAAATCTATATGGAAAAACCGCAATGAATCGAATTTATACATATCGAATTTTTCAGTATATCGAAGTTTTTTCACGGCCCCAAAGAGTTCTTTTACACATCATTAACCATTTATGTATCGAATATCGATTACCTGTTCAAAATTTCTCGCGGGAGTGATGTACATGTATTTCACACCTGCGTTGCACCGGTGCAATGATCGTAGGAACAAAGGCTCCGCTGATCATATAGCGTAAAGTCCCTTCGAGTGCTCGGATAAATGTTTGTTAGGAGTCACACTTTAATAAACATTTGATTACTTAAAGGCAGAATAGTGATAATTTACTGATAAAACACATTAACTTTGTGTACGCAAACATGGCAGCTGCGTCTGTCATGATTACATATCACCAATTTACCGAAAACGGCAAATTACCGACAAGCGCTGTTAACTACCCAAATTATGGCTAATATTCAATTTAAAATTAAACATTAGGCTAATTGATAAATCTTCGATAGTGGATAGTACTCGACATGTCATCTCACTTGTATATAAGCGTATGCTTAACACTACCCATCGTTCACTGATGTTAATCATGGACTCTGTTTATGTTTTTTTTTTAAACTTACCTTTACTAGTAAAAGTATGACAGGTAGATCTACACTAATATACATGTTGCGATCTCATTATCAATCAAACTTTTACCATTACCATCGAGTGATCCAGACATGCACATATATCGAAGTCCCGGTATATCGAATTTTTCATGACGGTCCCCTGAACTTCGATATATGGAAGTTCTACTGTATTAAGTTACCAATAACTACTTTCAGGAAATATATTTTCAACTACCGTTTATCCTCACGTATTATGCACATTTTTTTTCCCCAACTTTTAAGATCTTCAAGAAGGGATGCGCGATATACATAAGTACAGAAGATTTCATTTTTTTTTTATGTAAAATTTTCAAAGATTTATCGATTCAGAAAAAGTTTTGTACACCAGTATGTTCAGATATTAATTTCAGGACAATTTTTTCATGTGAGCTTGATTATAGGTGATGATTTACCTAGCGGAAAATGTTTTTTTCAAATTCATTCATTATACTATATATATGCAGTAAAATATGTCAAATAAATCGAAAAATAAGAAAGCGTTTACTGCGTTTACGTTTAATGTCGTGACCGGAAATAACATTTAAAATAGCACAGACTGGTTTACGTAAAGGTGAAAGTGTATTGATGAATGCGGAATAAATGCAATACTGTTAGCGTCATAAATGTATTTATTCACACGTATATCTTTTGTTTGTGCGATTTGTAGTAGTTTATTTTTACAAAATAAAATCAATATAATATGTGGTATTTTGTTATGATTGAAAAAAGTTATTGTAAGATTTTTTAAAAAAAACAACATGACTTGTGTACAAGTGTCACCAGTCATTTCAGAGTATTGAAAGCGGGTGCTGCCATGTGGCTTCTGCATATTACTGGTAGTTGACATCTTAATTGGCACACATGGGGAGGTGTTGACGACTCTTGAGTATGTATTGAGACAGTGATGAGAAGTGTCAAGTATTTTGTGTGTGTATAAAATCTTGGGAACAATATTTTTTAGTGAGTACCAGTCTACTGTTTTTTTTCCGGACCAATCAAATTCTGTTTAACATATCGAGTCAGGTATTCCTTCCAACGTGTCGCCACAGCCGAATCTGAATGAGATTTCAAAATTACGATGCACGATATACACAATCATATAGGAGAATTGTATTTTTTTTCTTAGTTCTTGATCTTAAAAAATGGATGTGCAATATACAAGGATGCGCGATATACGTGAGGATATACGTGAGGATATACGTGAGGATTTACGGTATCTATTTGTGTTAGAAGTTATCCTGCCAGCTGGCACAGACGTACAAACTATTTGATGAAAACAGTAATGATATTTTGTTTTGCAGTGTGTCGACTCGGCTACCACAGATTAAATGTCTTATGTGACCTCCTGAACGTACCTAAAGATATTGTAAGTAATGAATTTCGCAGGATGCTGATATTTTTTTTGTAGCAATTTCATAAAATGCTTGGAGTGTTGATGGTGCAATTATTTGCTAATTTAATTTATTGTAAGGCTATAAAATATCAATTTCATGAAATGTATTCACTTTAAAAGCTATTTCAAATTATTTGTGGAGCAGAGTTATAGTTGCTGTTATGTATCTTCTACTCTCTCAGAGTTGCTGATTTAGGATTTAATTTTGTCCAGCCTTTTATAGAAGGTGAGACATACATGTCATGGCTTTTTTGTCAGCAGGGGTTTGAACAGTTGGCTTTTTTGTTTTAAGATCAGTTTCTCTACAACTTCATGCAATGTGTGTGACAATATAACAGAGGAATGATATACATTCTTAGAATTTCTGTTTTGAACGCAATCATTTCTATTGCAGCAGCACAAGATCTGGACATGTCTGGAGTTTGGTATCACCTGTATGACAGCGCTGATGAAAAATAGGCATCTTGATCAGGTGACAGTTTACTAATGGTCCTTTCTCTGTCTAGATTAATTGTAAGATGAGTATACAGGGACAAAACTTGTTCTGTATTTTGCTAAACATGTAGTTCAATTAAAACAAGTCAAACAGTTTACTCTTGGATGTTTAATAAAACAAAAAACACGTGACGAAGTTCCTGTAGATAGTATTTATGTTGTAATTCAGAATCTTTCATTTTGTCATAATTTTCCTCTGAAAATTTTCGAGTCAAAATATATGTTTTTACCTCTGAAATCAATCTCCCAAGATGATTTTTTTTAAAATAAAAAATATGGATACTTGTACAGATAACAGATAGCATTGCCATTTGTATATTTCAGATAATTATGTGTTCTGTGTATGGAATCTGTAAGGTGTCAGAAAATGAGATAAAGTTTAAAGACATTGTGAAAGCGTACAGTTCCCTTCCTCACAGTGAACCACAGGTAAGTATTTTATCTATATTAAGATGAGGGAAATATTAACCTCTTCCAAGATCACTGAATACAGTCAGTAGTATAATAATCTAATACTTATCGAGTATGTTATCTTGTGGTCCTATGTAAAGTCCATTATTTTAAGCATGTTAATCAAGTGTAAGAATCCTGTTGGTAATATAACCAAACCTGTGTACATGTTAACAGTCACTCGTCTTGAGCAGCCATATTTGTTATTTCCCATTTCTATGCTTTCATAGCAAAATAACCTGTACTATAAGCAACATCCTGTCTTAAAAGACTACTTTTGCTCCATCACTTGACTGGCTACTTAAGGCAGGTTTGGTTATACAAGCATCTTTGAATTTGGGTTGTTCTTTGGTTAATACTATACTATACGGTCATACCTGTCTTAAGCAGCCAGTCAAGGGAAGGAGCAAATTGCCTTTTTAAGACAGATTGTTGCTTAATACAGGTTAATTTATTCTGAAATGATAGAAATGGGAAATAGCAAATATGACAGTGGCTGCTTAATAGAGGTGACAGGTTACACAGGTACATGTATGACTATACTATTATTTCTAGTTCCTGTACTTGTATACACAAAACAGTATAGTGTTTCTTACTTTTTCTTGAGCAGGAATTTTAACATGGGAGGCCAAATTAACTTTAAAATTTAAAGTTAGCTAAACACATTATTGTGGAGGTCAAGAGTGTTTTGTCTGATGTAATATATGAGGTACCGGTATTTCTCAAACATATAATTTGGAAAAAAAATCCATTATAACTTCATAGCTAATTTATATATGTTTTTTCAATGTTTTTTGTGGATGTGCTTTCAATAGTTATCATCATAAAACTGTAGTTGCTATTGCGGCTTGATACGCTAATAGTAAATTTAAAGATTTGTTTCACACTGCAGACGTACAAGCAGGCACTCATTGAAGGATCTGAAAATGACTCGATCATCAGTTTTTACAACCGAGTGTACATGCAGTTCATGAAGAACTTCATTCTGCAGTTTGCCAAACCAGCTGTGAGTATGTTACTTTCATACACCAAATAACCAAACTATTTCTTTTTTTGAAATATGTCAGTTATTAAAGTTAATTTGTGAGACTAGTTTAAAAATCTCAATTTGTTAAACCAGACAGTTGTAAATGTTTTTTTAAAGTTTGCCAAAGCAGCTGCCTGTATGGTAACCATCATTACTGCCTCAGTGTTTGCCAAACCAGCTGCCTGTATGGTAACCATCATTACTGCCTCAGTGTTTGCCAAACCAGCTGCCTGTATGGTAACCATCATCACTACCTCAGTGTTTGCCAAACCAGCTGCCTGTATGGTAACCATCATTACTACATGTACCTCAGTGTTTGCCAGACCAGCTGCCTGTATGGTAACCATCATCACTTCCTCAGTGTTTGCCAAACCAGCTGCCTGTATGGTAACCATTATCACTACCTTAGTGTTTGCCAGACCAGCTGTCTGTATGGTAACCATCATCACTACCTCAGTGTTTGCCACACCAGCTGCCTGTATGGTAACCATCATCACTTCCTCAGTGTTTGCCAAACCAGCTGCCTGTATGGTAACAATTATCACTACCTCAGTGTTTGCCAGACCAGCTGTCTGTATGATAACCATCATCACTACCTCAGTGTTTGCCAGACCAGCTGCCTGTATGGTAACCATCATCACTATCTCAGTGTTTGCCAGACCAGCTGCCTGTGTGGTTACCATCACCACTACCTCAGTGTTTGCCAGACCAGCTGCCTGTATGGTAACCATCACCACTACCTCAGTGTTTGCTAGACCAGCTTCCTGTATGGTAACCATCACCACTACTTCAGTGTTTGCCAGACCAGCTGCCTGTATGGTAACCATCACCACTTCCTCAGTGTTTGCCAGACCAGCTGGCTGTATGGTAACCATCACCACTATCTCAGTGTTTGCCAGACCAGCTACATGTGTGGTAACCATCACCACTACCTCAGTGTTTGCCAGACCAGCTGCCTGTGTGGTAACCATCATCACTACCTCAGTGTTTGCCAGACCAGCTGCCAGTGTTGTAACCATCATCACTACTTCAGTGTTTGCCAGACCAGCTGCCTGTGTGGTAACCATCATCACTACCTCAGTGTTTGCCAGACCAGCTGCCTGTGTGGTAACCATCATCATTACCTCATTGTTCGCCAGACCAGCTGCCTGTGTTGTAACCATCATCACTACCTCAGTGTTTGCCAGACCAGCTGCCTGTGTGGTGACCATCATCACTACCTCAGTGTTTGCCAGACCAGCTGCCTGTGTGGTAACCATCATCACTACCTCAGTGTTTGCCAGACCAGCTGCCTGTCTGGTAACCATCATCACTACCTCTGTTTGCCAGACCAGCTTCCTGTGTGGTAACCATCACCACTTCCTCAGTGTTTGCCAGACCAGCTGCCTGTATGGTAACCATCATCACTACCTCAGTGTTTGCCAAACCAGCTGCCTGTCTGGTAACCATCATCACTACTTCAGTACTAAATGCTGTTTTCATTACATCCGATCCTGTAAGTTAAAACTTGTACATAAGATGTCCCAAATAGGTCCATATGGTTTTATTAGCAGCTTCTTTTAAATTGATCTACACTGCGGAACTGACATAATGTGATCCCTGGGAGTCAAAGAGCTGGACCACTATATAGACAGAACCACATCACATGGAAATCTCCCGCATGGAGCAAGATGTCATCTGTAGATATTAATGCATAAGTTTTTTCTGTTTCTTTCAATATACACTGTTCTCAGTCTGTCATGAATTTCTTTAAAGATGATTTGATAGATAAATATATGTCTGTTTATCTGATAAATATTTTAGATATTAAATACTGTTCTGTGACAAAGCTAGAATAGTTGAGGTAACGCTGTTCTCCCACAGCTCCTGTTCCATGTACAATTGAGCCGCAGGATTCTCATCATGTGACAGTTTATACATACGAGATTCATATAAGAATCACACACAATTGCTTCATATGCAGCATACATGTATGGCTGGAATGGGAATATGTTCATGTGATTATGTCACCCCCTCTAGGAATGACATATTATTTTTAGCATGATTTGTCTAAGTTGGAAGAACTGGTTTCTTCCAATCAATGTAAATTAAATGATTTACCTCAGATGTAATATTTGCAGCAGCCCAACTTGTCCCCAGTGCCAAGGCCAGTCTCGTCTCCACTGGCAGCCTCACCAGTGTACAGGTGGGTTGGTTTTCTTTTTCTTTAAACATTTATCTTGCCTATTATAATATTGCTAAGTGCTTCAGCAAGTCTTGATTTAATAATGAATTTCTCAGTGTTAGTGGTGTGTTGTTGCCTGCTGCTGCCAGTAGTGTTGAGTGTGAGTCCAGTGAGATTGACAGTGATCCCTCTTTTCTTGATCAATCTGTCTTGTAAATTGTTTGACTGTGATTTAAAGCCTTGGCAACACATTACCCTCAGACTACTGTCTTGAATAGAACCAGACACGAAATCCTATTAGACTTAAGGAGTTGGAACCAGTGAGGGACACAGAGGAGGACCAATCTCCTGCCCAAGTGCCTGTAACTGTCAACAGCATTGCAAAGTGCCCGTGAAAACTTGGAACTTTGCTATTGACAACATGAGATGTTGAATCTCATTATAAACACCAAGGACAGTTGATGTCTTTAGGGAAAAGGTTATTGTTTACGTTGCTTGACCTTCAGTAGTTTCTGAATAACTGATAGTTTGAATACCCTGTTTACTCACTGATAGCGCTCACACTTGGTCAAATAAAGGGGTTAGGGTCTATTGGGGCCCCAGTAAGAGGAATTTGATTTTTACATTGAGAGCTGCGATGGGAAACATAATTCTATGTGTTCTCATCTATAGGTTTTTCATAGACTAAGTCCCTGTGCTAAGGAGATTGAAGTTTGTATAAATCAACAGACTTGTATTTATAGTAAACACCATTATACCAGTCGAGAAATCCGATGAAGGACCTTTTAAAAGAGAAAATTGCGTTCTAAAGATAAAGCGACAAAGTACAATTTTAAACCAGTTGAATAAAGTATGGACTGAAATAGAAAAATTGTCCTTTACTGACCTACTGAGATTGTGAAATACATCTTGCAGTAGTGTAATTAATCCATAATAATCTGATTGTTCATATTGCATCTGTTGTTTGATTTTATTTTTGAAATTTCTTCTAAATTCATTGAGTTTTATTTTAATTGCAATCTTGAATTTTGAACTGTTACAATATGAACAATTTTATTGGATCCAATAAACTTCTACATATTGTACGGTCACATGGCAACATCTAGGATAGGCTCCACACTTACTGGTATAGAATATAATGTTGTGTATGTTATTTTGCAGTATACCTGGTAGAAGAAACTTCTATGTATCACCCCTGCGGGAGTCGCCCTTCAAGTCGCCACATTCTCCAAGTAATATGACCCCGAGGTCTAAACAACTTTACAGCTTTGGTGAAGGTATAGGGGTAAGTAGAATAGATACTGTATTGAATATTATGGAAAATCAGTATATGTATTAAAATATTAGTTCTTTGTACCAACATGTTAAAGGAACTGTCTTTGAAATAGCATGTATTTACCCTTTACAACAAAGTACTTAAAGCCTAGGTTTTACCAAGAAATTAGCTTAAACGTTTGTAATACATCAGCACTAAATATGGTTGGTTCTATTCTTTTTTATCCCTTGGAAAATATTTGTTTGCATCAGTGCCGCCTAACCCTTTTCCGGAGCATAACACGAAAACTGTTCAAGATAACGTAATGAAAATTTGTACACATGTAAACCAAGTGGTCTAAAAGTGTCTTTTGCTAGTTGGGAGTTAACATTTTCAATATTTCTTCTGTTGCCATGGGAAAAAACAGCTACAATAACAAATACCCTTTTTTCGGAGCCAAAACCAGTCAAGATAACTTTACGGAACTTTGTACACTGTTCAAGGTAACTTTACAAAACTGTGTTTACACATCAAACTTGATGATCTTTTCGTACCTTTTGTTATTGGGAAGTTTTCATTTTCAAATTTCTTTGTGTTACCCTGGAAAGATGAAATTGATGACTATGTCTTCTTGTTACTTTCAGTCAGCGGAGAAATTAAAAAATATAAATGAATCTCTATCTGCCTTCAAGTCTAAGAATATCCCATATGTGACCACACCAAAGAGTTTGAAACGACTCAGCTTTGATAATACAGATGAAACTAATCAGAAGTGAGTAGTTGTGTTATACTTCATGTGTTTGACCAATTAGAGGTGAATAATTGTGTAATTTGTGTTGTGTTTGACCAATTACAGGTGAATAATTGTGTAATTTGTGTTGTGTTTGACAAATTAAAGATGAATAATTGTATAATTTGTGTTGTGTTTGACCAATAAGAGGTGAATAATTGTGTAATTTGTGTTGTGTTTGACAAATTAGAGATGAATAATTGTTTAATTTGTGTTGTGTTTGACCAATAACAGGTGAGTAATTGTGTAATTTGTGTTGTGTTTTACCAGTTAGAGGTGAATAATTGTGTCAATCATGTTGTTTGAGAGGGAGTAATTTATGTTATGTTTGATTTGTAATTCATGTAGTGTTTGACCAATAAGAGATGAGTAATTGTGTAATTTGTGTTGTGTTTAACAAGTTAGAGATGAATAATTGTGTAATTTGACCAATAACAGGTAAGTAATTGTGTAATTTGTGTTGTGTTTGACTAATAACAGGTGAGAATTTGTGTAATTTGTGTTGTGTTTGACCAATAACAGGTGAGAAATTGTGTAATTTGTGTTGTGTTTGACCAATAACAGGTGAGTAATTGTGTTATTTGTGTTGTGTTTGACCAATAACAGGTGAGTAATTTTGTAATTTGTGTTGTGTTTGACAAGTTAGAGATGAATAATTGTGTAATTTGTGTTGTGTTTGACCAATTAGAGGTGAATAATTGTATAATTTGTGTTGTGTTTGACCAATTAGAGGTGAATAATTGTGTAATTTGTGTTTTATCAGCGAGAGGAGAATAATTGTGTAAATCATATTGTTTGACCAAATAAGTGGGAGTAATTTTGTAATTTATGTTATGTTTGATTTGTAATTCATGTAGTGTTTGACCAATTAACGATAAGTAATTTGTGTTGTTTTTGTTCAATTAGAGATTAGTAATTTAGTAATATGTGTTGTGGTTGTTTAATTAGAAGTGATAAGTAATTTTTGTTGTGTTTGACCAATTAGAGTTTAGTAATTTGGTAATTTGTGTTGTCTTTGTTCATTTAGAGATGAGTAATTTGTGTTGTTTTTGACCAATAAGAGATGAATAATTTAGTAATTTGTGTTGTGTTTGTTCATTTAAAGATAAGAAATTTTGTTATTAATAGTTCCCTACCGGTTTTACCGGAGATACCAATGACATAATGCAGGTCATTTTATTTTTTTATGACCCTACGCAAGTTGTGGTTGCTATGACAACAAAATTGGTAAGATAACAGATACAATCTGGATCCTGTGTTAAAACAAAAAGTATCCAAGCTTCATTTATTAAACTTAGCATGCGAATAGAGGGCAATAAGGAGATAATGCAGGTTGTTTTATTTTTTTCACTTAGACAAAAATTGTGGTTGCTATGGCAGCAAATCAGTAAACCAGTAGGGGACTTGTGTTTTACTTGCAAGATTATATTACAAAGTCATAACCTTACAAAAAAACCAGGTTAATGACTTTAAATATTATTTTTGTTTGAATCAAATCAAAAGCAAATTTGGTCATCCTGGAATGATATTAGGAGAAGAAAAAATGCAATGTTATAAATTATATGGTCAGTAAAATTTTTTGTTCAAAGCTCGCCAGGAAGTTCCCAAGATGAGACTACAATCATTGTGAAGAAAAAGCGGACTAACCCTCCATCAGCAATCCCTAAACCCGGTGAACCAGTTAGAAATTGGTAAGACACTGCTTATTATATAAACAATTAATTCTAATTATCTATCAGTTATCTTGTTTTTTGCATTTTTAAATGTGTGCACTCCTGCACCTGCATTTATCATGTAATCTATACCAAATGTAAGTAGTAGTTATATAAAACAATGTATCTTATCTTGTTACATTGTGAACAAGATTTTGAACAAGTGAAATCTGAATATTATACATAGCCAATTCATTCAGTATAGAGAGACTCATACCTAGTGCTTTTTAATTAGTCTGTTTATTAAAAATAAATTAATTTTTATTGAAACATTGTGTTGCTTGTCAATAATAGGAATCCAGACCATTTGTTCCTCCCTGATGTCTATGTGTGGTGTCTGAGCAAGACACTTTTTCCACATATTAAGCATTGTACTAGTTCTACCTAGAATCTAGGAAGACTTCAAGCAAGTTGTAGTAATTTGTTCCACAAACAAAGTCAAATAAATTAATTTAAACTATATGTCCTTATTTCGAGCAATGCTATGAGGAAAATGTAGGGCATGGTGTTTTAAGAACAAGTTCACCACAAGCTGTCAATCATTTCTAAGGGCTATTCCATTTAAACATACAGCCCACCCATGGAAGGCACTTTGAAATTGGACCCTCCCCCTTTACATTTTTAATTAATTTTATCAGGCGCCCGCATTTTGAAGAACCTTCCCATCTTAGAAGTTTATTATTTTGCTGTCCATGTGTGGGAAGTATGTTTAAATGGAACAGCCCTTAACACATCCACTACATTCTTCCCCATAAGGTTACAGAACTGGCATACATATACAGTAACTGTAAAGGATATTTTGCACTTTTTTCTGTCTAATATCTCTGAAAAAAAAGTGTTCATGAGGAGATATGATGAATAATTATTTTTATTATTTCAGCTATACAAATTCTTCAATATCATAGTACTTAGAAACCTCCGGATGTGTCATACCTGCTAGATATGAAGTAAGGATATTTGTCACTGATATTTCTCCACATGTGTCAAACCTCTTGGATGTGAAGTGAGGATATTGTCACTGATATTTCTCTACATGTGTCATACCTCCTGGAAGTGAAGTGAGTATATTGTCACTGATAGTTCTCTACATGTGTCATACCTCTCGGAAGTGAAGTGAGTATATTGTCACTGATAGTTCTCTACATGTATCATACCTCCTGGAAGTGAAGAAAGGATATTGTTTCTGATGTTTCTCCACATGTGTCATACAATGTACCTCGTAGAAGTGAAGTGAGGATAGTGTCACTGATATTTCTCCACACATGTCATACCTCCTTTACACTGATGTGTCATACCTCGTAGAAGTGAAATGCAGACATTTGTACGGATATTTCTCAATAGGTGATTTGCCCTTGATATTTTTCTATGAAGGTTCATTTTCAAGTTTGAGAACTCAAAATATCTGTTAGAGTAAAATACATCAGCTATACTGTGGGATATTGAACAACTTAATTTTTTTTGTTGAGCAAAGTTTGTGACTGTTCAATTCCATTGCCTTTGCACTTAATACAACTGCTGTATTTACCATACTGCAACTTTAGTGGGGACAACTGCTTTATTTACTGTACTGCAACTTTAGTGGGGACAACTGCTGTATTTACCAGGACGACGGGGACGACTTATTCTATAGTTTTCAGGCGATTGACTTGAAACTTCCTATACATGTTCAACATCAAGTGAGATGTGTGTGACACAAATTTTGTTATATTAGTTTCAGTTAAGTGGGGTAGTAGTCACATTTGGTTCCTCCTGCATGTCAAGTGAAGATACTGTAACTCTACATGTGATATACCTCCTGGAAATGAAATAGGGATGTTTTCGCTGATATTTCACAATTTGTTTAATAACTCTGGGAAATGAAATGAGGACATTCTCACCGACATTTCTTCCAAGTTCCCTCCTGGGAATGAAGTGACAATAGTTAAAGTTTAAAGGAAAGATGGACCATTTAAAAACTGAAGTCCTCATCAAACTGTTATTGTGACATCATATTTTATGTATTAAATGACATTTGTGGCAGGGTGACGCAAGATTACCTTCTGGTTATGTTGTGTACATAAAAATTGTCTTTATTAGAGGGGTGTCTATGCCATTTGTCAACTGACATGTAACTTTATTGAAGGGGTACCTAAAACGTTTCTAACGACACATACTGGTGTTGACTCTGTCTTAACTGTAACATACCACGTGATTTGTCATTTGTTAAATGATTACTTTTAAATTGTCACTAGTGTATTGATGTTCAGCAATATTTTAATTGTCATTTTAATGTTTTTATGGATGTGCAAAAGAAAATATGCAATAATATAAACTTAGATTAAACATTCTGTTTTGGTAATCTGTTGAAAAGATGTGTTGTTAAATGTAGTGACTCAAATCTGAAATCACAGGTCAGGAAATTTAATATAATATTAGTTTTATACCAAACCCGCATGGCAACTCTGGTGAATATTTCCATTTATACACCTGTAGTTTTAATTGTATTTTAACAATATGTACTTATAAATTGCTATAATGATTGAAAACAAAATACAATATTAAGTTTAAAATGAATAAAAGTATCTAATTACCATTTATAACTGAAATGATAATAATTTCGAAATTCAAATCCATCAAAACATGACAATAACATCATTTTTGTCATATGGAATTCCAATTCTAAAAACAGACATTATACACGCACTGTTTGACCACCTCGTCATTCGGGCTCGTTCTAAGATAATCAAAATTCAGCCATATGTTACCAATATGAAAGATCAAATTGGAAGTCACATGATGCGTTTCATACATTCTAAATGGTATTGCAATATTTAATGGGAAATGTTTTGTATAACCTCAGCGTGTTGGCCATGTTAGAAACCCCTTTTCAAGATATTGCTATGGTATGTTTTAATAAATATCCTTATGGTAATAAGGAGTATGTGAGTGTATCTCGGTATGATATATTTGAAAATTAGGTTTTTAATAATTCTAAAAGTTGGAGGAAATAATTATATGCTACTTTAAGTAGTTATAGGACATCAACCAAGAAAGACATCAAGTAGGTTATTGTTTGTTGTTGTTGTTGAAGTAGGTTTATATTTCTGTATATAATGGATAATGAAATGGGTTAAACTGTTCTATGTATGAGGGTGTCCCATTAAAACATAGAAATTCCATACTGCATCAAAACGTATAAATGCATTTTATTGAAATTTGATACACCATTTTTTAATACATTCATAAAATTGCATAAAGATAAATGTTCTACTGAGAATAATATAACACCATATAATGCTGAACGACCACACTAATGTCAATCCTGGAATGTAATTAAGCTGTCTTGAAATATTCACCAGCATGCATGGTTAATTAACCAAATTCTGATGAATGGTGGATGTTCTGTTTACTGAAAACCTTACACATGTAACTGTTACCTGTATGCCCCACTATGTGGCTAGGGACATTATCCTGGTGCAACACCACATTGTCCAGTTTGTCAGCAAGACCCAAAAGTAGGTAAAAACTTCCGTTTCATCGCATAGTAACAGTTAGCTTCAGCAGTATTGTGTGGGTTGTGATACACAACCATACTTTGGTTTAATTCATACACCTTACTAAGATATGATTTTCTTATAAAGTGTAAAAATCAATAACATATACGTGTTTATTAAATTCTATTTCATTGAGATGTCGGAAAATAAAAATGTTACAGAATTATACAATTTACTGGGACACGCCTCCTATATACATACAGTATAATGTAATACTATACACAGATGAATGATTGAAATGTTTGTGCATTATTAAATATGATATTTATTTTGCCACAGACAGGGTGTGGGGGTGGCATTTTTGCCTTCTTGTTTAGTAGACCATATATGGAGATTTGATTCGCTGTTTGTCATCATTGTTCATTCAGTTTAATAGGAATCATTACATTGTTCACTTAGGTCATGAGTTTAAACGCTCCTCAGTTCAAAAACTTTATTTGTTAAACAACATTGTGTATCCTTGTCATACGTTTCCCACTGCTCATTCAACTGGGAAAGTTATCAGTAACTTGATGGTGTGCTTGAGTACTGGATAACATTCCAGAATCTCCAGAAAGAGTGGTTAGATTAACTGATCTTCTGTTACCTCTGTTAGTGGCATGATGTTGTTGTATGGTGTTTAGCGTCGTTTTCAACAATTTTTCAGTCATATCACGACGGTGTCTACTTGAGATAGTATTATAAGCGCTGTCACACTGGAGTATCATGCCGCAGACACATGGTATGATACCCCACCTAGTCACATTATACTGACACCGGGTCGACCAGACCTAGAACTCTCCTCTTAATGCTGAGCGTCAAGCGATGAAGCTTCTAGTACCATTTTTAAAGTCTTTGGTATGACCCGGCCGGGGATTGAACCCACAATCTTCCGCATGTGAGGCGGACGCTCTACCATTAAACCACGCCGCGGTCTTGTTAGTGGCATGAAAATAATGGTAAATGCTCAAACAAACAATGTTATGGATATATATATATATATATATATATATATTTATCTGTCTTCAAACTCAATTTGAACCCTGCATGAATTTTTTCGTACCATATTTAATATAATGTGTATGCACCATGTCTTGTTTAGCACACAATGTATTGAATATGTCAAGTGATGTAATGAATCAGTTTTACTATTTTCCAGTGTTTTATGTTGAGAACTCACTTCTTAATTGCATGTCAGATCGAGATGCCACTTTTTAAGTAGCTACTTCATTCTTTTATGAAAGTTTGTTAAAATATTCTTGATTGATACAGCCGAGGCCAGTAGCATCATTTTGTGTTGTGTTGTTCGTTGTTAATTTGAAGCTCATCTCAGCAAACTATTGCCATGCCAGTTGCCTGTACTTGTACACTTAACCAATGTTAACATCCGTAGTAACACAGACATATTTCAACTGAAATGAAAAGTAAATCCAAACTACAAGAACATGCTACATGAGATCTAGCTTAAAAATTGTGTTAATTTAAATTGTAATTATTGTTTTAGAGTTATATGTGTACATGCCTTTTCCTGCAATAAATAAATTTGGTTTTAATCGTTGCTTTTGTTTGTTTTGTGTTTGTGCTTTTATTTAATTATTGCTAAATAAGTCACTTTTAGATGTTTCATTTATTTGTACTTGTTAGCAGTGCTGTGGGAAACATATTGGCAGAATATTTATATTGATTTCTGTTGGAATAGAAAAGAAAATGTTGCATGTGTGCTTTCAATTTCAGCTCAACTTTTATTTTAAAAAAAAAGGCAGGGGGGAGAGGGGAGGAGCTATTCTGCTCGTCCCATGGTCATTATCAGCATAGCTATTTTGGTCAAAGTTTTTAGGCATGCTAATATCTCTTTTAGCACTACATATATATATTAATTAAACTTCACCTGTGTCTTTTTTATATCAAGGGAACAAGTGAAATAACCTCCATTTGTATTTTAAGCAAATTATGCCTCTTTTATAGTTATTTTGGTTTTACTTTGTTTTTTTGCAAACACATCTATGTATCTTCAACAACATTTTCACCCATGAAACTTGTGTGTTTTCATTATAATTTTATCAAGGATTTCAGCTAAAATTTCATTTCTACTCCTGGATAGTACACACTCGTGTATGACGGGCATCCTTGTTTTAAGACCAAAATTTCAACAGAAAAATTTTCCTGAATCTGTTTATAACGATATCAATATTTTGAAAATCTCGCCATGCCATCCATCTGACTATATATAAAACAGAATTAGATTGGTTAGAAATGAAGGCTAGTGGACTGGTATGTCAATGCGATGAAAATTATTGAGAAACCATATGCCAGTCCCTGCTTAGTTACAGTAACAAATGCCAATTTAAATACCCTGAAATGGTAGTGGCACTAGTGCACATATTTTTTGATATTTGTTTTTATATACCATACCTGCCTAATTTAGATTTTGAGCCAATTTTGAAGGAAGTATATTGACAAATTACACGTAAAGCTGTAAATGAATACTACCAGTATATAATTATGTAATGTGCATAAAATAGTGATACATACTAACCATTACTTGAATTCAGTTGGAATTATATTCCTTTTTATAGCTTGACCCATATACTTGTAGTTGTCCAATATCGGCTATCTTGTAGTTATTGTTTTGAGATGAGCTTAAAAAAATTGAGTATGTCCTCCGATAGGTCTTGTTTCATCCATTTGTGTAAAAAGGAGATTCACATTGAGATCTAAAGCATTGTCGAGTTAGCAAATTAGATTGGATTCAAGAGGATTGAATTACAATTAGGTGCCAGAAGGGGTCCCAAAAGAGTTAAAATTTGTGTTGTTGTTTTTTTTCACAAATCTATTTTGCAAACACCAGTCAGTCAGAATTGATATTATTCCTGTGATCAGATGTATACATTTTCAAGTGAAGGGGCTTTGAACTTTACATTTGAATGCTATGGAAAAACAGAAAACATTTTTTATTTCATTTATTTGTGCAAAAAATAATTTTCAATTTGAATTTCAAACATTGTCAAGTAATAGCAAATTAAATTGGGGCTCAAGGGGCCCAAAGGGTGGACATTTTAGAAAATCTTTCAAGATTTGATGAGTCAAATTTGTTCATATTTTATGTAAAATATCTTTACATCAGCAAAGGATTGCAGTTTCAAAGGCAAAAATGCATAGGGGCCTAGTAAGGGCGACTACATAAAAAAAATGAAGAAATACAATGGACTGGCATACATTGGAACCCTGTAAGGTGATTCTATTTTTTTTACGTAGAAATGGCATGGTACCCTGCATTTACACTATTGAGTGTGTTTAATTGTATAGCCTGCAATTTTAAATAGGCTGATGAAATATGATACTTTGATTTTCTCTTCATCTTGACTTTATCGTAGTATAATAGATATATGATTAGTAACCATGTTTGTAGATTTAGAATATCATTGTTTACATGCTTATATGGAATCCACAATGTTTTATTTGATTGTTATATTGAAAACTCATTGTTATTTTATTCATTGAATCATTGTTACCATATTTAACATTTTCAATTTTATGAATAAACTGTTTATTGAAAGCAACTGTTTTCTCTATTCCTTGTCTAGTTCACCTGAGGAAAAGGAGCTATTCTGATTGCCTGTCGGTCGTCGATCCATTTGTCTGGACGTCCGACCATCAACAATTTTTTAGACCACATTTATTAAACCCCTTGACAGATTTTCACAAAGTTTTGTGTTAAGTTACATGAAGTTCTCTGAAGTTGTTCAAATCATGACCTTGGGGTGAAATTTTGGCCCACCAAAGGGACTTATCGATTTTAGCTCGTCTCAGCAAAGCTTAGGGTGAGCTGTTGTGATCACCGTGTGTTGTCGGTTGTTAACTTCAAATGATTTCTTATCTGTAGCCACTTGACAGATTTTCTACAAATTGTTTTGAAGCATTCCCACATGAAACTCTGTTTTCTTTAAAAATATCTTTGCCAAAATTGCATTATAGATATAAATGATGCCAAATGAGAAGTTCCAAGTTTGTTCAAATGAAGGGGCAAGAATCTATCCATTAGTGGACTTTGATATTAACATAGGAATAGGAATGAGATGTTTTTTCTTATCTATTTTAGGTACCATATTTCCATCATAGCAGTTTAGACTCATTTAAAGAGGATTAAATATAAATAAATGTAACGGTCCAGCAGGTAATTCGTGGCTTTAACAGAATTGTCAAAGCAATGGTCAATTTTAACCCAAATAAAACTGAAACAATGTTCTTCACCCTTAACATTTGATTTTCAATAACACTAAACACATTTTGTACAACATACAAGTATTGTTACCAAACCCAGTTTTAAGTGCATAGCTGATTGTGTGCTATTCGGATCGCCCTGGATCAGACGTCCGTCCATGAACTTTTTGTTGAGCACCAGCATTTTTCACTGGCTCTTTCCATAGTACATAGTAGATATATAACCATAATATCTCAGATAAGATATTGAACTGTCTAAATTGGATCATTAATGTCCGAGTTTCTGCATTTGATCCTTTCCAAACCTACAAAGTAGTTATATAACCATAATAGTTCAGACAAGTTCTTGAACTGGTCAAATGGGATAATTAAATTCGCAGTTGTGGCCATTGAAACAAAAAATTGCACTGTTTAACATTGTGAGCACTCGAGCACGCATATTTTTCATGGGATCGTCAACAAACTTATACAGTAGTTATATACTTGTAATATCTCGGACAAGTTCATAAACTGGTCAAATCGGACAATTAATGCTGGAGTTATTACCCTTGAATTATCGAAAAATGTCACTAGTTTACCTTGTTTGCACTCAAGCACAATTAATTTGATTCTCACCAAATTTGCACAGTAATTATATTACCATAATATCTTGAGCAAGTTCTTGAACTCGCAATATCGGATAATTAATGTCGGAGTTCTAGCCCTTATATTTAAAAAAAAAATGCATTAAATATTTAAAGTTGTGTGCACTCTAGCATCCTCAGAGTTTTCATTAGGTATTCACCGAACTTACACAATAGTTATATAATCGTTATATCTTGAACATGTTCAGGAACTTGCAAAATCGGATAATTAGTGTCAAAGTAGTGGCCCTTGAATCGTAAAATAATTACATATATTTTGTTTTGTGTGTTCTCTAGCACTCTTTAATTTGATTCCAATCAAAGTTACACAGTAGTTATATAACCAGAATATCTTTTTGTTTTTGAACTGGCTAAATCAGATAATTTTTACGGTAGTTATGGCCCTTGAATCACAAAAAAATGCTATTTGATCTTGTGTGCACTCTGACACCCACAGTTTTCATTTGATCTTTGCCAAACTTACACAGTATTTATATAACAATATTTAAGACAAATGTTAGAGCTGGAAAAATCTGATAAATAATATGGAGTTTTTATGGCACTTAATTTGTCAAAAATTGCTTTATTCGAAGTTATTCGCACTAGTAACTGTAGTTTTGATTTGAAATTCACAAAACTTACACAGTAGTTACACATATAGATACTATCTCTTCAAATAGCTCTTCAACTAACGAGGCGTTATACTATATGTTGAACGACGTAACACAACTAATACTGATTTGACCTTTCCGTGAACATTTAATGTTGCCTGTCGAAAGTGTGTATCAACATTATATATAATCTACATTATTGAAGATTTTATCGAATACACGAACTGCAACGAGTGACAAGAGAGCACATTAGGCTACAAATGTCAAAGGCATTCCATGTCAAAATAGTTTTTGTTATACATATTTATTAACTTAACTTATTTACATATTTTGAGAATTCACGAACTATGTGCACCATAATTTTCATTGGAACTGCTTTTACATTAAAACAAAAGAGACGTAAAAACGCAAGTTAAAAAAAGTATTTTTTGTCTGTCAAACCCTTTTGTTTATGTTAATTTACTTTAGCTTGATTGCCAAGAAATCTCGGGGCTTATATGAATTGCTCTCGAACAAAAACTGGGTGTTGTCTTTGTGTGTATATCGATCCGAACCTGGGGTCAAATATATGACCTCTGACATGAGTGACCAACACTGTCCACTGTACTACCTACCACGTTTTGACTAGATGATGATTAGATAAAACCTGCACAACTGTAACAATTCCAGTCAAGTGACAATACTTTCGTCTTATTGTTTAATAACCAAACAAAATTATAACCAATTTCACCCAAAACTATTACATAGGCGGACCAGGGTTTTCAGTCAGATGGCTCCACACATTTGGTTGTGGTGATGGTGTGGTGGAGGGAACAAAAATCCTGTTGCCCGTCTCCAGTACATCACTTCTTCACGATTTCTACTGATTTTATTTGTTCTCCCCTCTCTTAATTGATTCTCCGCAGCTTTACTGACACATTCTCTTCTTTTTAATACATCACTAATATCAGAAACCGTTTTACTTACCGCATACACATTATATATTAATATTAATTATTTTGTACTAACTACACACTACTGAACATCTGTAGAGCGTATCAAAACCGCCGGAGTAGTTACAGTGTTTCAACGCACATAGAGTAACAGAGTATAATGTTAGAATTGTTCACAGGTAAAATGTAATGTTCACCCAGAATAAATACAAGAATGATTGACCTTTTTCTTGTTGGAGTATTCCAAACACATTGAACAGTTCATTCAATTTGATTCATCTTAATCTAGTATATATTCAACGTCACAGTGTTGTACACCTTTTAAAGAAACTTTTAGAAATATACACACTTTTGAAATGGTGGATATATCCATACACAGTACACTTTGTCCAGTCCTGCAGCAAACAATACTAATGTACTTGCAATAACTCATATATTGCGACCACAGCGGTGGTCTAGGGGTAGAGTTCTGCCTTGCATGCGATAGGTCGTGAGTTCGATCCACGGCAGGGTCATACCAAAGACTTTAAAATTGTACTAGAAGCATACTCGCTTGGCCCTCAGCATCTACAGGACAGTTCTAGGTCTGATTGGCCCTGTGTCAGTATGATGTGACTTGGTGGGGTATCATCATGACCTTGTGTCTGCGGCATGATACTCCAGTATGTCAGCGCTCAGAAAACTTTCTCACTGTCGCGATATGATTGAAAATTTGTTGAAAGCGACGCTAAATATCATACAACGACAGTTTTTAAAGGTATTTTCCATGTCAAAGATAAAACAGCATAATGCGACATGCTGCAATTGCTAAATATATTTCCATTATACATTTAGGAATGTTACATATTGCATTTTGTTCATTTCCAATCATAAAAGTAACGCATTAATGTACATGTATCATAATTATGTCAAAAGAAAATGGCAATTTCGTTATAACTTTTTTTGATAAATTTATTTAAAGACATCATTTGTTAAATATTGTTTTCAGTCACATAAAAGTCAGATTTTTGTATATATCGTTATTTCGTTTTAAACGTGTTCCCATACATTGACGAAATATTGAATGACTTGCATATTGGTATATTTATATATCATAAATGATTTTAACTCGGATCGGCGACCGAGTGACACTCCGCAGATATAACCACTATGCTACGTAAGAATATACCAAGATCAGTGGTATAAATCTAAGTTTAAACTTTACTGCCGGATTTAAACGATGATGCCCGGAATTTCCGGATGTTTACGGATATAACTACTAAATCATTTACGTTATTCTACGGGTCAGGTCTAATTCAAATATCGTCGGTAATAGCCAATCTGTTCACCTCGGCCTTTAAGCTACGCAATAGACCCGATGTTTCACGATTGGATAATAGCGTGTTCAAAATCTTTGTTGTTTTTTTGACGATACACAATGGTATTTTGCACCAGACATGATCCAGACTGTCATGATTTATACTAAATATTACAATTATACAGGATTTTTTTTTATTGATTTGAATGGACATTAATACTGACTATGCCGCTTTTATAGTCGAAGACCCTATGCAATAGTTACAGAGATGGCTCCGGTGACAGAAACAATGACAACAGTATGGCAGACGCCCTACCTCCCACCTTCACCCTGACCCACTCAACGGCAACCCGAGGTAAAGGACACTTGTTGATTTGATAGCAAAAGTAAGAACATGTTTACACAGCCCCTTAAAATAGCCTAACTTTACTGGATTAGGCATGTTAAACTGCATAATTTTACTGGATTACGCCTGTAAAACAGCCTTACGTTACTGGATTACGCTTATAAACAGATTAACTTTACTGGATTAAACCCATAAAAGAGCCTAACTTTACTTGATTAGGCCTGTAAAACTGACTGAATCACGCCTGTAAAACTGCCCAACTTTACTGGATTACGCCTGTAAAACTGCCTAACTTTACTAGATTACGCCTGTAAAACTGCCTATCTTTACTAGATTACGCCTGTAAAACAGCCTAACTATAATGGATATATAGCGAAATATGCTCATGCATATGCAATGACATGAAATATACAGCAAAATTCCATATCAATTTTCTGAGACCTATCTCCTCATACGTTTTCACATGCAATACATATTCATATATCTTTTTTATGAAATATAAACAAGTTTGGGTGTGTTCACCTGTTCAGACTGTAAAAAATTATACCATGCACATGAGATGCTAAAACGTTACATATACACTAAATATTGAAATATCGGATCAAACAAGATGTACAAGCTCATGCTAACCAGTTTCTCAGCGTATAGCAAAAAAAATGCAAAGACCATAATTGTTTGATTTTCGACATATCGGATCGGACCAAACGTACAATTTAATACCTAACGATACAAGGACCCAACGAGAAAAACATGCACATATACGTATTGACTGATATGCTCCACCGGACAGTGTGCTCAATACTTGCACTTACAATAGTACAGTAAAGTCAATGTGTGAAATGTTTGTTATGTAACTCTCCATAGTGCACGTTAAGGGCCAAAATCAACGGTACCGGTGCACCGATATTTTTTTTATTTATTGGGTATATTCACACTTTTACATTCAATTGCATTTACAATTAAAAATATCGTCACTTTAATTTGTATATGCATTTTGACGCATTCATTGGGGGAGGACTATTACTAATGATAAAACGTGTAACCCGACTCTTTTGCATTTTATGCGTTATTTATCCTACAAATTGATGTAATTTGCAATAAAAAATATTATATTAAATTGAATGTACGAGAAGATCATACGTAAGTGTTTTATGTGCGATTAAACAAAATAATATATTGAGGTATAATATAAACAATCTTATTAGCTACTTATTCGTTCACGTCGTTTATTCGCAAGATATACATATGTTTTAATGTTTGCCATAGACTCTTGAACTGATGGTATGGCTGGATTAATATAGGAAGACGGTGGTGCTGACGACTTTGTCATTCGGTGTTTCCCATGGATGTTCCGGAAACAGACGAAGATCAACCCTTACTACGAGAACTCAGAAATTTCTTTAACTCGGCAGTAGAGAGGTCGCTCCCCTCACAGAAAGACATTAACGTGTGAATATCACCGGTTAACTTGTCCGCAGTAGAGAGGTCGCTCCCCTCACAGAAGGACATTATCGTGTGAATATCACCGGTTAACTTGTCCGCAGTAGAGAGGTCGCTCCCCTCACAGAACGACATTAACGTGTGAATATCACCGGTTAACTTGTCCGCAATCGAAGAACCATTTCTAGTTTTGATTTTCTTCTCCATTTGACAGTCCTGATAAAGGAAACCTTCAATCCATTTTACATATTAAAAAAAGGTCACTTTCTCACTTCGTCCATTCTTACGTCGCAGCTAGCATACATATACTTAATGTTTTCGATAACAAACTTTTAGGCAACCCACGGTAAAGAGTCTGCCATTGAACGGTGTGACCTTGGGTGACAGCGGGACCGAGCTGTTCAACCTCTTGGGCAGTATCAGTGATATTTGCCCATTACTGCAAGGACTTATCTAGTTAACTATCGCGAAAAATATCTAGTTATCTAGTTCACTTATGCAATAAGCTTCCAGTTAAGACAAATATCTTAAAGTTGCCTTTTTGCTGCTCTGCAACTGCCACCACTACTACTTAGCTAACTGAATAACTACATAATGTTCGTGTTACCAGTTATTTATTATTAAGAATACTTCGTCTTTACTCAATAAATCGCTAACCATTCTCTATTTCTCAGAAAGGGCCGAGTGGTTACGATTGGTTTGTAAAGTAACGGACATAGATGAGGGAAGTTCAAATATAACTAAGAATGTTTAGTTTATTTTTAATGCTAAGATCATATAGTTCATGTATATGCATGTGTTGTCTAGTATATCTTCCAATTTTCTTAGCTAAATAAGCTTGGTTTACGTTGCCAGAAGCCGGTGCCTGTTGTTTTTGGGATATAGTTTATATAAATGTTTTTTTTTGTTTTTAATTTTTTTTATTATTTCATAATACATACATTTTACAAATATATTTGATATTATACATACAGTTTAACATGAATGTATTCTATGAAATAATTTTATACTAAGAAGAGACGGGTGAATAAAAGGAAAAGCGGAAAAAGACGTGGATAGAAGAAGGAAAAGAGACAGTTGCAGACATAAAAAGAGATTATGGTGCTTTACACTGTCAATTTGAATTAAAGTTCAGTTGTGAGATTTTTATTAGAATAATTGCAGTTTATTCCATATAATTTTCATGTTGCGTCACTTTATCTTTTTTACTCGCTATTATTTTTACTAAATTTTTATGATATTTTAAGTATTTTATAAAATTGTTGACCTTTGGAATTGTCTGTTCATACTTGTTTTTGAAAAGAAAATATTTTCCATAAACCAATATACAGTTTAATAAACTCGATTAACCGCTCTGGTCAAGATTCCCAAGAGAAATCGTTGAATAATCCAAATCTATTTCAATAAGTTTTTCATTCAGATACACTTCAAGTTCTGTCCAAAAACCTTTCGAAATGTGACACTCCCAAAATAAGTGTTTGTTTGTTTGTTTCGACATGCCTATTGCAAAAATCGCATAAATTGTATTATAAATATTACATTTATACAGAAATCCATTGATAGGTAAGATTCTCATTATGTATTTGTATTGGAATGCCCTTAATTTTGTATTTATTAAACATTGAAAGGGTAGATTATGTATACTTTTGCATTTAGATTTGCTATTTCTTGTTCCCATTTAAGATGCGATTTAATAATTATGTCGCTTTCAATATACTTTAACTGTTTATTTTATAGGTATTTATTTGAACTTTTCACGTTTATTGTTCCATTAAGTTATTTTGTGTATTATTGTTTGGTATATTTTCATTATTAAGTTTTGATTTCCATGAATTTGATATACTTTGAATAAGAGTATAATATTTTAGGAAATCCGAATATTTTGAGTTGTGTACCGTTTTGACATGCTGAAAAGTATAAAATACTTTTAGTCTATTGTCAAAGACTTGTTCAACATATTTAATTCCTTTGTCGAACCAAGGTGTATAGAAGAATGTTTTATTATTATTTTTGATGTTTGAATTATTCTATAGTATTTGTTTGTTATATTCAACATTTTCTTTAAAATTAAAACTTGACCATGATTGTACAATTTCTGATAAAAAGTTTGTCTATCCGAGTTGCATTATTTAAGTCATTTTTATTAATATTACATTCAAATATTAATGGTCCTCCTATTTTTGCTAGTTGGCCCATGTATATATGTTTCCAATCACCTGTATTACTCTGATTGATAATTATTTTCACCCAACCTGCTTTAATTGACTTGATAAACATATTCAGATCTATCATTTTTAAGGCCCCCATTTTCGTAATTTTGTATAATTGTCTTTCTTCTTATTTTGTCTGATTTGTTATCCCGTAGAAAGTCAAACATACTTTTATTTATAATATGAAGATGTTCTGTTGATACATTTTCTAAAATAGTTAAATAATATATAAGTTTTGGTAATGCGAAGGTTTTAATCACTACAATTTTACCAATCATAGATAATCTATGTTTTCTCCATTTATTAAGACATGGCAAAATTCCTTAATTTTTGGGAGAAGATTTAATTCATGATACATTTGTTTATCATTTGTAAAGATACCTTCAAGGGTAGCTGCACTCTAAGATGTCCATAAAAAAATTATCTGTACTTGGAGTGTCATTTGAAGTTTTTAAGGAACCCAATCGTAAAATTATAGATTTTTCCGAATTAATCTAAAGTCCGGATATTTTACTAAAATTATCGATTTTCTTTATTAAGGTTGAAAAAGGTTTTTTTATCCATCCATCATAAATGTTGCATCATCTGCGAATGCTGTGTTTATTATTTCTCTATTGTAGGCGATAATGGGCATCCTTGTCTTATACCTCTTACTACTTTGAAAAAATCTAACATGTATCCGTTATTAACTACATAACTTTTAGCATCGTTATAAAATAGTTTGATCCAATTAATAAAATAATTACCAAAATTAAAATATTTAAATTTTTTTAAATAAAACCGTGATCAATGCTATCAAAGGCTTTTTCGAAATCAGCAAAAAAGTTAAAGCCAGGTTTATTTTGGTTATTTATATTTTCGATTACTTAAAAATAGTGCGATTATTTTCACTCATGTAACGTCCTTTTAAAAAAACTGTTTGACTACCATTAAAACTTTCTTATTTCTATTTGCAACTGCTTTGGTTGTAATTTTATAATCAATATTCAATAAACTTATTGGTCTCCAGTTATTTAAAGCAACACATCCACGTTTAAACTTTTTTAAAAAGTTTTTCAATCGAGTTGTGAGCACATTTCCCATACATAAATATATGGTCAGTGAGCTGTATATGTGCTAACAAACACTATCCAGAGCGCTTTAGAATTATAAAAAAAGATGTCCAATTTATAAAGCGTGACAAACGCTTTATAAATTATTTTTAAATTGCCGAGGATTCCAACTTGGCTTCAAATTGAATTATGCGAGTCGTATTAAAAAACTTCACGTTTTAGTGCGTAGTGTACTTTACCTGCCTTGAAAGTCATTTTGACAAAAAAATTTTACTAGGGTGAGTTACACGCTTGTTTTATAAAGTGTTAGTCACGCATTATAATTCGGGCATCATTTTGTTCGGGATTGTGTTTATATGCTCATATACAGCTAATTGATCATATGTTTGTATGGGAAATGTGCTCATAACTCAATTAAAAATATTTTTTTTAAAAGTTCAAACGTGGATGTGTTACTTTAAAGACGTTAATTCTTTATCTTTCTTGGGACGAAGAGATATAATACCTTGTTTTTGCATTTCTGTTAAATTTCCATTTACAAAATAATAGTTTATAGAGTTCATATAGAATGTCTTGATCGTGTTCCAAAATATTTTATAGAATTCTGTTGTAAGTCCATCAGATCCTGGAGATTTTCCATTATTCATTTGTTTTAAAGCAAGTGTACATTCCTCTTCATTTAAAATACCTTCACATGTTTGTTTTTGCTTTCATTTAATATAGTTTCTCTAATGTTTGGGAAAAAATAGTATCCTATTGTTGCCTTTAAAGTGTCTTCAGATTGTGTTATTTCTCTATCGTTTTTAATAAGACTATTAATAGATTTACTCTCAGATCTTTTTTTCTCCAAATTATTAAAGTATTTTGTATTTCTTGCGGCTCCTTCAACCCATTCTGCTTTTGCTCTTAATATAATTCCATTCGTTTGTGTTTCAATAATTTGATTTAACTCAGATTTTTTTCACTAATATTATCTGTAATTGTTTTATTATTTGGATGTTCAGTTAATTCTTTATCTAAATTTTCAATTTCTTTTTTCAATTTTATTTTATTTTTTTAATGTATTCTTTTTTTTATTTGACGTGTATTTAATAGACTCATTCCTAATTGTACCTTTAATTAGTTGCCATAATGTTTATATAAATGTTTGTTGTTAAACATGTCAAGTGAAAGTTTGACTAGTTTTGAAAAAATCTCCATTTAGTAATTTGGCATTTACCAAACTACCAGACACGTGTCCTGTAAATGGCCAACGCCAATTTAAAACTATCTGTCTAACAAGGTTTATCTTCATCAAAAGTACCATTAGAAAGTCTGGTTGATAAATAACAACTAAACAATAAACTATAATTGTATTGTTTTACAATAAATATTTTATAAACTATGGTAGAAAATGTGTTTATTGATAAGGATGCCCTCGCTGTATATGCACATCTAGACGTTATACTGATCATATTTTCAACCAAGTATTCTCAAATATGTTATGGAGTAGTCTTGACAAGAATTATATTTGTTCATTAAATGTATTTAAAGGGCAATATATCTGATGAACATAAATACCCCCAACAACACGCGTAATTCGACTTCATACAGATATTTCCTACCAAATTTCATGAAAATCTGAAGAGAACCTAAGTTGGAGTAGTCCGGACAAGAAAAGCCTGACATACGAACTTGCGTTCTCACGAATATTACATTGTGAGGTGTTTCTATTGTTTAAAAAAGCCACATAATGTAAAAAAGAAGAAAGAAAAAACAGTATAAAACAAGATCTAAGTCCCACAACAGGCCTAGACACTAACTTTTTAAACGGATAACCAGAAGGACGACCAATGTAGTCCTGATTTCATCGAAAATAAAAGTGTAACATTATTGAGAATTAATAACAGCTACTTAAAAAAGGTACGTAACTATTTATTATTTATGCTTAGAATTTGTGATACTGTTGAAATAATTAATACCTAAAGAAATAGAAAAATCAGCACCAAAAACGTTTTGTATAAATCCCCATATATCCGCAAGAAATGAAACAAAAACAAAAAGAAAGCTATATCCAAAAAACAACAGGTGCTGGTGTAACGTTGCAAACTGACCCCCATAGAATAATGACCCCCGGTCATTATTTTATATAGAATAATGACCCCCCGGTCATTATTTTATATGGAATAATGACCCCTTTCTATAAAATACTGACACCCCTTATAAAATAATGACCCCCCGATTTTATCTATAAAATATTGACCCCCACCTAACCTATAACTAACATACTCTATATCAATTCAAGTCACTGTCGTGTTTCTATTGCTTATATTTGTTGTTGTTGTTGTTGTCGTTACTGCTGCTGCTGCTGCTGCTGCTGTTGCTGCTGCTGCTGCGTCTACAGCTGACACAACAGCAGTATAACTTAGACGCCCCGCTAAGAAATAAGCGTACATCTATTGAAAATGAAATTTAAAATGGTTTTCATTTGAATTATCATTATTGTACTTAAAGAGAAGTATTACAATAATAGAAGATATACCTAAGTCGTTTTAAGGTTACTATAGAAATAGAGAGAACCGATTTTTAGGCTGGAGGATAATATTTCCCAGTTTTATGACCCTCCCGCCTCTTTACGAGGACATTATGGTGTGGACATACCAGCTTTACATGGTGGAGGAAGACCCAAGGTGCCCCTCCGGGCAATTTTCAGGCTCGGGCGGGCACCTGGGTAGAACCACCGACGTTCCGCAAGCTAGCTGGTTAGCTTCCTCACATGAAAGATCTTGACCGTGAGCCTCGGTGGCGCAATGATAGCGCGCTTGCTTATTAAAGCGGATAAGTCTCACCAAAGGGATATTGTTTCGCCGTATCAAACCTTTGCCAATAGAAACAGATGACCTAATGGAATGGGGATACATAAAGGAATCCTTTTGCAACTTGAAACCCCTGCAACTTTCAAGGTACACGGTAGAACATACTTAGAACATAGATCACGAAACCCTTGCTTTAAAGGTGTATGACTTTTTGTTTAGAACATGTTTTAGATCTAAATCTTTTTTGTTACCTATAAAGGTATCATGCTTCAAGTATTTCAACAGGCTTAAGTTTTATTTTTCCCAGATTTTTCCCAGATTCGTTGAGATAGTACCTTTAACAGCCTCGTAACTTTGTGACATCGCATTATGTTACGCATACATGTATATAATTATTAATTTACCTTCTGTACAATGTAGTGTACGCATTCTGGAACTTATGGTAACAATGATTTTGTCCGCAATTTTAGAAGAAACATCATTTTGTTATTGCATCCTATATGTTGCACTAATTTCGTAATAGCATGGGCTCGCGGGCTCATTACGAAAAATGCTATTGACGGTAAAATAGTTCATTTTCTGGAGTGCAAGATTGTAAAAAAGGCAATTCATACGTGGAAAAGCACAATGTTTTATGCCACCCCTGAAAGTGATGTCAAATACCCTTAACCTTCTTTATGTCACCTATATGTCACTCATATATACCTCCAAAAATAGGCGAAACGGGTGTGGGGTAGCCCAGTGGTTTTATTACCTGTGACGCTCCTCGTCGTTAGAAATTATTCAAATTTCAGTTTATTGTTGAAGAGACATCCTTCTTTGGATTTTGGGTATTTGTGTCACTTTTCAGGCGTTTTTTAGTAGAAAAAGTAAACAAATATATCAATATAAGGCATAAAATATGCAAATCGGTTGTGGGGAAGTCCCATGTTTTATGACCTGTGACGCCCATGAAAATAAGATGTTGTTCGAATTTAAGGGCCATAACTCCCGAACAGGTGGAGCAAATCCTTTTTTTTCTTTCTGCACAACTAGGCATCGGTAGTAGTAATCCCTGAAAGTTTGAATTAATTCCGTCCAATAATGAATGAAGAGTTGCGGTGTCAAAAAAATGTTGCACGTACGCACGTACGCACGCACGGACGCACGCACGGACGGGTGCCATTACCATATTCTCCTCCGATGCCTATCGGTGGGGATAATTATGTTGTAAGTGTACCTTAGATGGGTTAGGGTTAGGGTTTGGGTTAGGGGGTCGTTATTCTATATGGGGTCACAATTCTATGTGAGGGTCATTTTTCTACGTGTGGGGGAGTCGTAATATTATGACCAGGGAGTCACTATTCTATATAAAATAATGACCGGGGGGTCATTATTCTATGGGGGTCCGTTTACAACGTTACACCGGCTTATGGAAATGTAAACCAAGCTAATTTGGCTAAGAACATTAGAAAATATGCTAGACAACACATAAACTATATTGTCTCAGCATTAAAATGGAAGTAAACATCCTTAGTTATATTGAACTTCCCTCAATCATCTGCGCTGCTTTACAACCAATCGTAACCACTCGACCCTTTCTGAGAAAAAGGAAATTATTTGTGATGTATTGAATAAAAACTGAAGTACTCCTAATATTAAATAACTGGTAACACGAACATAATCTTGTTATCCAGTTAGCTAAGTAGATATGTGGTGACAGTTGCAGAGCAGATAATAGGCAACTTTTCACGTTAATATATTTATTTTAACTGGAAACTTATCGCGTTAGTTAACTAGATAACTAGATATTTTTCGCAATTGTTAACTAGATAAGTGGTGGCAGTAAGTGGCCCTAACAGTAATTTATTTTAAATATCTTATTTATCTTAATTAGAAACATATCGTGTTAGTTAATTATATTACTAGATCATTTTCGCGAAAATTAAGAGGTTTACTTGAAATTTATCGCGTTAGTTAAGTGGATAACTGGTGGCAGAGCTATGCCACCATAGGAAATACTCCCAGGCCGATTATATGATACTTTTAAAAACTTCGTTACTGGACATCGATTCTACATTCATCACGGTTACTGGACAAAGTATTGTGCTGTTTTACGGCTACACGTGTTACTATTTATAATTCGTACTTTATACGTTCCTTACTGGATTTATTAACATTTACAAATAACGAATACAATTAATAAACTTCATAAAGCGTTGATTACTTCTTCCACTAACCACAACAGTACAATCACCGTTCCATTAATTTTAAACTTATTTTAATAATGTGCGTCATTGCATGCAACATAATAAGCAAAAGTCTTGTTCAGTTGATGGTGAATATGATAAAGACTGATTACATTTACATGTGTGATAATATATCTCGACTACCATATCTGAACAATTCATTTTTTACAACTTGTACATTTTATTGGGTAAATGTAAATAATAACTAAAACTGTTATCTATGGGCACATTAATCGGTTGTACGGGGCCCTCATTACGGTGGTATTACATATGCATGCGTATGTGAGTCTTTGCATGTTATACTCATGTTTGAGTACTGTAAAATCTAAAAACGTGTATGTTATTGGATATATATATTCTTAATGGTATAATATTATGTTTTATTGTAATGTGATAATATATAACTTCACGGTTGTCTAGGTGACCTACTCATGTAACTATGAAACTTTGAAACGCTCCCTTTAAAACCCAAGTTCATCACATTTATTCAGCCTGTGTATACGGCTTTACGACTCTATTTACCATTTTCCACACAAATTCAGTGTGTATCGGATTGTTTGTATGCTTTATCGGATTGTATTTATGCTTGTATCGGATTGTCTATATGCTTAATAAGAAGGTAAATTGATATATCGTTGATTCGTCTATTAATTATGTATATGATTGAATGCTTAATTAACCTAATGTCAAGGACGTATTCCTTCTAGCGTTAAAACTTTTATCAATACTGTATAGTTTCATTTAAAGGAACGTACCCCTGCTGAAGAATACAGATCTTGTATATGTATTATGTGGTATATTTCACGATTTTTACCGACGTTTTGAGCAATATTTTTGACGTTCTGGATTCCGTTTCCTGGATGGAATAAATAATTTGGTTCTTGTATATAAAGATCGGACCGAGCCTGGGGTCGAACTCACGACCTCTCGCATTCCCCCACAGACCGAGTGTCTGTTAGAGATAGCATAAAGGTCATTAATAGAATAATTATATTTATTATTCCACAGGCACACGGCATAACAACACGGCCGGTTACAAGCAAAACGTATATTATATTTGATTATTTATCATAATTAAAAAAATCGTGCATTAATAATCCTGCAGTCACACGGTTACCATGACAACCGTTTAAATAACCTGTAAAGTCTCGGAGAGGTGGTCACCTATACAACCGTTTATAATAAGTAACCTGTAAAGCCTCAGTCAGGTGGTCACCTAGACAACCGTTTAAGTAACCTGTAAAGCCTCAGTCAGGTGGTCACCTTGACAACCATTTAAGTAACCTGTAAAGCCTTAGACAGGTGGTTACCTACACAACCGTTTAAGTAACCTGTAAAGCTTCAATCAGGTGGTCACTAAAACCACTGTTTAAGTAACCTGTAAAGCCTCAGACAGGTGGTCACCTAGACGACCGTTTAATTAACATGTTAATCCTCAGTCAGGTGGTCACCAAGACAACCGTTTAAGTAACACGTAAGGTGTCAGTCAGGTGGTCCCCAATACACACGTGTTATTAAAATGTAAACCCACAGTCAGGTGGTCACCTAGACAACCGTTTAAGTAACCTGTAAAGCATCAGTCAGGTGGTCACCTAGACACCTGTTTTAGTAACATTTAAATCCTCAGTCATTAGGTGGTCACATAGACAACTGATTAAGTAACCTGTAAAGCCTCAGTCAGGTGGTCATCAAGACAACCGTTTACGTAACATGTAAGGTCTCATTCAGGTTGTCCCCAATACACACGTGTGTTATATTATGGTAGTTATGAATTCTTTTAATGTATAGACTTCTTAACTATCTAGGCTTTACAGGTTACTTAAACGATTGTCTTAATCGTTTAAGTAACCTGTAAAGCCTTAGTCAGGTGGTCACCAAGACAACCGTTTACGTAACATGTAAGGTCTCAGTCAGGTGGTCCCCAATCCACACGTGTGTTATATTATGGTAGTTACGAATTCTTTTAATGTATAAAATTCTTAACTATCATAATATAATACGTGCAAATAACCTGTAAACCCACAGTCAAGACAATGTTTGAATAACCTGTAAAACCTCAGTCATGTTGTCACCTGGACAACCGTTTAAGCAACCTGTTAAGGTACTATATTTTTGTTTACTTATATATCATAAATAACTATCAAGAAATATTACGCATCATAAAGCCTATGGGGTAATTTCTTTTGAGATAGTACTAACAGTTTTATTTGTACTGCAACCTATTTTCATGGTTCATAGTTTTGGCATAACATGACGACGTGTCGAACATAAACTCACACACCTACCTCAAAGGTCACTGTCACACATTGAGTTTGTTTGCCCATATGGATCTAGTTCGCTCCTAAACTACTTCATTCCTTCCTTTATTCATTCATTTCTTCCTTTCCTTCCTGCGTTCATTCTTTCTTTCATTCATTATTCAGAAACTAAAACCACTGTCGCAGGGGCGCGTAATGCCTCGTCACCGTGACATCGACCGTGGATGGGCGTGGGTTGTCTTGGCAGCGGCGTACACTAGCATGCTAATATATTGTATCGAGTTGTACATGGCAGGAGTCATATACCGGGAATTACTGCAGAAGTTTCACCAAGGAGAAGCCAAAACTTCGCTTGTCGGTGCCCTCAGTTCCGGATTTTTGTGCATTGCCGGTAAGTCTGAAATCAGACTGTGTTGTTGTCATGTATCGGTATATACTCAATGTACACAGGTGTTTTTGTCATGTATTTGTATATACTCAATGTACACAGGTGTTGTTGTTATGTATTTGTATATACTCAATGTACACAGGTACTGTTGCCATGTATTTGTATATAGTCAATGTACACAGGTACTGTTGTCATGTATTTGTATATACTCAATGTACACAGGTGTTGTTGTCATGTATTTGTATATACTCAATGTACACAGGTGCTGTTGTCATGTATTTGTATAAACTCAATGTACACAGGTGTTGTTGTCATGTATTTGTATATACTCAATGTATACAGGTACTGTTGTCATATATTTGTATATAGTTAATGTACACAGGTGTTGTTGGTATGTATTTGTATATACTCAATGTACACAGGTTTTGTTGTCATGTATTTGTATATACTCAATGTACACAGGTGTTGTTGTCATGTATTTGTATATACTCGATGTACACATGTGCTGTTGTCATGTATTTGTATAAACTCAATGTACCCAGGTGTTGTTGTCATGTATTTGTATTATAATCAATGTACACAGGTGTTGTTGTCATGTATTTGTATATACTAAATGTACACAGGTGTTGTTATCATGTATTTGTATATACTAAATGTACACAGGTGTTGTGATCATGTATTTGTATATACTCAATGTACACAGGTGTTGTTGTGATGTATTTGTATATAGTCAATGTACACAGGTGTTGTTGTCATGTATTTGTATATACACACTGTACACAACAGGTATTGGTGTCATGTATTTGTATATAATCAACGTACACAGGTGCTGTTGTCGTGTATGTGTATATAGTCAAGGTACACAGGTGCTGTTGTCATGTATTTGTATATAATCAATGTACACAGGTACTGTTGTCATGTATTTGCATATAGTCAATGTACACAGCAGATATTGATGTCATGTATGTGTATATACTCAATTTACACAGGTGTTGTTTTCTTGTGTTTGTATATACTGAATGTACAAAGGTGTCGTTTTCATGTGTTCCTCAATGTACACAAGTGCTGTTTCCATGTATTTGTATATACTCAATGTATACAATATTTTTGTCATGTATTTGTATATACTCAAGGTACACAGGTGTTGTTATCGTGTATTTGTATATACATAATGTACACAAGTGTTTTTGTCATGTATTTGGATATACTCGATGTACACAGGTGCTGTTGCCATGTATTTGTATGAACTCAATGTACACAAGTGTTGTTTTCATGTATTCATTTATACTCAATGTACACAGGCGTTGTTATCATGACTGTATTTGTATATACTCAATGTTCAAAGGTCTTGTTTTCATGTATTCATATATACTCAATGTACATAGGTGTTGTTATCATGTATTTGTATATACTCAATGTACACAGGTGTTGTTATCGTGTATTTGTATATACTCAATGTACATAGGTGTTGTTATCATGTATTTGTATATACTCAATGTACACAGGTGTTGTTATCGTGTATTTGTATATACTCAATGTACACAGGTGTTGTTATCGTGTATTTGTATATACTCAATGTACATAGGTGTTGTTATCATGTATCTGTATATACTCAATGTACACAGGTGTTGTTATCGTGTATTTGTATATACTCAATGTACACAGGTGTTGTTGTCATATATTTGTATATACTCAATGTACGCAGCAGGTATTGATATCATGTACTTGTATATACTCAATGTGCACGACAGGTATTGATGTCACGTATTGTGTTTATTCAATGTTCACCACAGGTAATAATGTCACGTATTGTTTCTTTCAATGTACACAGCAGGTACTGACGGATGTCATGTATTGTATCGTTCAATGTACACAGCAGGTACTGATGTCACGTATTGTATCTTTCAATGTACACATCATGTATTGATGTCAGGTATTGCATCTTTCAATGTACACGTAATGTATTGATGACACGTATTGTATCATTCAATGTACACAGCAGGTACTGATGTCACGTATTGTATCTTTCAATGTACAGAGCATGTATTGATTTCACGTTTTGTCACTTTCAATGTACACAGCATGTATTGATGTCACGTATTGTATATTTCAAGGTACACAGCAGGTACTGATGTCTGATGTCACGTATTGTATCTTTCAATGTACACAGCATCTATTGATTCCATATATGTGTATATACTGAATGCACATGCCCTATCTTACTATAGCTTTTGGATAGCTACATAGAGCAAGGAATTATATAAAGTCCTTAATATATATAATAAATAATGGAAATGTAGGACACTTCAAAAATACCAAAATCACTGATTTCAATGAAATAAAGTTATAGCGTATGTAGAAAATAATATTCTAAACATATATACACCATTTAATAACAACAGATAAGTCGTGTTTTACCTATAAAATATTTACGTTCCTAAACGATTCCAACATTTACTCTGCTTATTTACTTCCGGTTGCACGGTGCGAATATCTTGTATGATTTTAATTTGTTATCGGTCTTTCCGTACACACACGATAACATTAAATGATAGTTAAACATTACAAAATGATAACTATTTAATTGTTTTCATCAAGGGTATATAATTTGACATGATTTCATGTTTATTATGTACTATTTCTGATCTATTCTAACCAAATTTCAAACCTTTAACATGTACATTTTAGATTTCGGCTAATTATGCAATGATGAAATATTCACTCCGTGTAAGTACCGGATGTGTACAGCTTTCGTTAATGTAGAAATTTTGATTTCCTAGAAAAATGCATATTTCTTGCTAACAACTGTTTTCAAAGAGATCAACATAAGTCTGTAGGTTTATTATAATAGTGTCCACTGATTTAATTTAGGGTTTCTCCCTTCACACATACATATTCTCTTCAAACCAGATATGTTCTTTTTGAAGTGTTCAACCTTTCAATTATTTACTATATATAGCTATCCAAAAGCTATAGTAAGATAGGGGCCTACGAGTGACTGTACATAGCAGGTATTGATGTCATGTATTTGTATATACTAAATGTACACAGCAGGTATTTGTGTCACGTATTTGTATCTATTCAATGTACACAGCAGGTATTGTTGTCAAGTATTTGTATCTATTGTTGTTTATTGTCATTGGAAATATATTTGGCAATCGGCAAGTCACGATAGTCTTCGTGTGTATGTTTGGATCGCAGTACCGCAAATCAGTAGGATGAACAACTTTCTAAGGTAAACAAAGAACACTGAAAATGGATATACAGTATATTGTTTACCTTTTTATATTTCTATGAGCATCTACGTTGTAGCCATATTCCCCCACCATGATGAATGTATTTACAGACTACAGTACTTTGTAGCCATGTTCCCCCAACATGTAACCATGTTTCCCCCACCATGTAGCCATGTTCCCCACCATGATGAATGTATTTACAGACTACAGTACAGTGTAGCCATGTTCCCCCCCCCCCCCCATGTAGCCATGTTCCCCCACCATGTAGCCATGTTCCCCCACCATGATGAATGTATTTACTTCTGCTTTTGTTTCACAGCGCCTCTGGGCAGCGTTATTATCAATACGTTCAGCTGCAGGGTAGCCATGGTAACAGGAGCAATCTGCAGCACTACCGGCTTCGTTCTAAGTGCGTTTGTTCCCAGTCTCGAATGGATGATCGTAACAGCGGGCGTTTTAGTAGGTATGGTTCCCATGTTTTGTTCATACGGCGGTGTAGCAAACATTGAATCACAGTTTCAAAACATGAAAATAAACATAGCAAACTCTTAATTATATCAGTAGAAATGGAACCGTCGGATTTTGGTTCTTTTATCAAATTTTAATCATTAATTTATTGGTGAACATTTTTTTATTGTAATACATTTTTCATATACAATCTTACCATTTCAAAATGCCTTTGTCATGCGTATAAAAAGGCATAACTTTTCTCTTTTTGGACAAAATTAGGACCAACAGATGAAAATTGTTTAAGCGATAATTTGGATAATTCCAAACCGGATGGTTATGAAAATTATAACGGAATTCTGATATTTAAAAGTTACCTAATAAATTGAAAGAAACAATCAGACTACCTCAGCGATTTCTATATATATTCTAACATATTTTTTTTATTGTTTAAGGAGACGTTTTTTATATTCATCATTCTCTGGTCTTGTATTTAATAAATAATATCTCAGAATAAATAGTGAGTCATGTTAAAACATATGCAATAACATGCGGTTGGCTTTACAAATCAAACACTTCTTTATCAGTGTTCATTTTCTGCACAAACTGGCATTTAGAAATAAAAACACGGCGAAGATGATCAACTCTATAGTCAAATATTTGGAGGCATTAATTACATGACTTACCGTCAATCAGTTTATTTTTTATACAGATCTAATTATAAAATAATCTCAACACATATAAACGTACAAAACTCACGGGCATTTGCATTTTCATAATATATGTATCTTTTAGATCCGAACTGTTTTTTCAGGCATTGGTTTTGCTGTGTCCTCAGCGGGAATAGTTTGTGTTATTGGATTCTACTTTGACAGATGGAGAGACCAAGTCATCTCGGTTTGTTTTCTAGTTGTGGGCGTGGCAATGTTTATATCCGCCCCTTTTGGCTTATATTTAATAGAGCACCACGGGCTAAATGGTATGTTTCTTATAGTTGCTGGTATTCACGCACAGAAATGTGTCGCGGGCATGCTTTGTAAACCGTCTATACTTGAGCAGAAAATTCATATAGAGAAGAAAACTGTTCGAAAAGAAAATAAAAAATCGAGCTCAAAGTCATACATGGATTTGACATTACTGAAAAATAAAGCGTTTCTTTGCTTTCTCTTCAGTTCTTCGGCTTGGAACTTTGCATTGACTGTTGCCATTATGCATTTACCGAACTATGTTTCCGTGTTAGGTGGAACTAATAAAGAGATTGGTCTTCTGATGACTGCATTTGCGGTGGCGAATATAGCTGGTAGACTTGCAGGTGCATTGACTGTGAGCAAGTTTAATCTAAAAAGTCTCCATGTGCACGTAGCTGTGTTAGCATTATCTAGTCTTATCACTTCTATATTCCCATTCTATTCAAAGTTGCCAATAGGAATGTACGTTTTCACGGTCCAGCTCGGCGTCTTCTGTGGTTGGCCAAACTCGATGATGACACCAATCTCGATCAGTTTTGTGGGCGTGGCTAAGTTATCAGAAGCATATAGTTTGGCCTATATATTTTGTGGACTAGGCGTTATAACAGGACCTGTTTTGATTGGTAAGTACCTTCTGTAATGAATAATGTAGATGTTGACAACGGAGGCATGATTATACTATACCATCTTTCAATGTGCATCTTGCGTCCGTGTTTCTGTTCCGAGAGCCGGAAGGTATGTGTGTGTGTGGGGGGTGGGGGGGGGGGGGGGGGTGGGGGTAGGGGGGGGGGACATGATTTGATATATGACATCATAATAAATTTACTTAATTTTAATGTTTAATTTAATTTTGTTCTTGACTTTCCTCCATCGTTTCACATTCCGTTATGAAGTACACCACTTCATGCTAATTTCCAAAATATATATATAATTATATTGCGACGGCACGTCAAAAAGATAAGATTTCTATATATGTCATACTCTTCAATTAAAAGTACAAATGTATATCACTGTATTGCGATACAATAATGTCGCAAGTGAAGATTGTAATCATATCATATAGGTTTTTTTTAAATATACTAAATGATAAACCATCTACCTTTGTTTTCATTGTGATTCTATTTTGTGCTGATTCTGAGTTTTACACCGCAGGTTATGTTTATGGAACGTTTGGTTCGTACGAGTACAGCTTTGTAATAGCGGGTAAGTTGCATGTTTGCTGTCAAGCTTTCAAAGAAAGACTACACATACGCTTCTATATTTATTCCATAGGTCAATGAGCATTTTTAGAACATTCTTCATATCGAAATTCTTCAACTACAACCTTTTATTGATTATTATTATTTTAATTTCAACCACCAACTGGTGGTCCATTTATACGCTCTGTAATAGGTGCAAGAGGGTCACCTTTAGAAATTGGTTTACTTTATACTACAATGTATTTCAGACTTTTAATTTTGATTCTCTATCGCCATCGTTAATATTTCACGTGTGTATTCTTGCAGGTGTGGTACTGCTTCTTGGTAGCGGTGCTGGATTGGCATCTTTGTGTCTCATGAAGGCGGACAGTGGTGAACAACAGTTTGAGATATATGTGGTAGAAGATAAATTAGTCTTGAAGGAAGACGAGAAACTAGTCTTGAATGATAAAGAGAAAATTGTCTTGAACGAAGAAGAGACACCTTTTTTATAATGGAGAAGGGAAGGGAAACTCGTCTTGGCCGAGGAGGTAAAACTCGTCATGAACGAATAAGTTACACTCGTCTTGGCCGAGGAAGTAAAACTCGTCTTGAACGAATAAGTTACGCTCGTCTCGGCCGAGGAGGTAAAACTCGTCCTGAACGAATAAGTTACACTCGTCTTGGCCGAGAAGTAAAACTCGTCCTGAACGAATAAGTTACACTCGTTTCGGCCGAGGAGGTAAAACTCGTCCTGAACGAATAAGTTACACTCGTCTCTCGTCCTGAACGAATAAGTTATACTCGTCTTGGCCGAGGAGGTAAAACTCGTCCTGAACGAATAAGTTACACTCGTCTTGGCCGAGGAGGTAAAACTCGTCCTGAACGAATAAGTTACACTCGTCTCGGCCGAGGAAGTAAAACTCGTACTGAACGAATAAGTTACACTCGTCTCGGCCGAGGAGGTAAAACTCGTCTTTGACGAAGATGATTAACTTGTTTTGAACGAAGAAGGGAAACTACGAAGGAGAGAAACTGTTATTTGGGGCGTATGTTTCAGCTAAACCTTAGTTTTGCTTTTCTAAATATTCCAGTGGAATATGTATAAGTACGGTAATACGAGATAAAAAATATCAGAAATGTGTTAAGTAAAACAACTTCTACAGCAATAAAATGATTTTCAATGAGGAAAGCAACGTCTGTGTAAGACAGCGTGTATGCAACTGTTACTATACGTTACAGCTATTCTTGACACAGTTAACCACTCGGCCTTGGAAGAATCCCTGTAGTGAGACGGAGATGCCAGTGGCAAAAACAAAGGGAAGTCAAATCGTACAGTTTTTGTTAAAATCATTTAACACGTTACTGCTTTTTATTGCAAAGAAATGAATTTGGATATGGAAAATCTAATGTTCATATATAACACTGTTCTGATGACTACGTGTACGTCATCTGCGGAAGATGGGAATCGTAACAGTTCTCGGCATTACTGTAAAACATGCAGGTTATTGACAAACTGGTGGTGAAACATGCAGGTTATTGACAAACTGGTGATGAAACATGCAGGCTATTGACAAACTGGTGGTGAAACATGCAGGCTATTGACAAACTTTTGGTGAAACATGCAGGTTATTGACAAACTGGTGGTGAAACATGCAGGCTATTGACAAACCTGTGGTGAAACATGCAGGCTATTGACAAACTGGTGGTGAAACATGCAGGCTATTGACAAACTTGTGGTGAAACATGCAGGCTATTGACAAACTGGTGGTGAAACATGCAGGCTATTGACAAACTTGTGGTGAAACATGCAGGCTATTGACAAACTTGTGGTGAAACATGCAGGCTATTGACAAACTGGTGGTGAAACATGCAGGCTATTGACAAACTTGTGGTGAAACATGCAGGCTATTGACAAACTTGTGGTGAAACATGCAGGCTATTGATGCAGTTTATTGACAAACTGGTGGTGAAACATCGGTTATTTCAAATGGAAGATATTATTGTGTATAAGAGAAACAAAAAAACAAAACCAATGCATAATTCAAAGATATGTTTCCATAAAAAAAAGATATTTTAGAGTTTATGGGACTTAAGTTATCGACACCAACTACAATAAAATAAATAATACGAGTATGTAGTGAAAACTATTGATCGTTGATTCGTATGGTATAGTCCAACCCTGTAAAATTGTACTGGGGCGATGATGGGTGTAAAAATAATCACATATTCGTACTTTATCAATGATTAATGCATGAATGAATCGCCCAATTATTGCAAAAAGGTGTTCATTCTAATTTCATATATATTGGTGTCTTATTGAACAGTTTGGGACGGCATAAACACATTCTTTAAACAAGTTTTCTGTGCTGGCAGTGATGTTACCGCAATGGGTTAAAGGTCATCCTTGGATTTTCATTGTCAAGGCGTCCTCAGCATCATCTTCCCGTGCTTAAATGTTTGTAAGTGATAACTAAGATACCGGTTGCTAAACAAGTATTAATACTGTTTCCTGTAAAGTGGTTAGTTTGTCCGTATTCTCTGAGATGTCTGGGACTGGAGCTATGTTTAGTATAGACCGCTTATCTGTGACGTAGTAAAGGGGCAGTATACAAGATAACGCTATTGCATACTATTTATAGCCATCAACTATTCCAAGTTAGCAAACTTTAATATTTGGCTGGAAATAGCCTACTTAAGCAGTATTTCAGGAATCCCAGGTGGGGGTCAGGACTTCGCGTACCACCATGTACCACTTCTGGATCCGCCAGCGTACATTACATCACACTGGGAGGGTAAACATACATATCAAAAATGCTGATTTATTTGGTGAAGCTTATGTGATAAGAAAATAACACACTTGTTCAACTTTAACTAGTTTCTTGTTTGTTATGCAATTATATATTTATTTTGTTATCTAATTGTATATACAAACTATAAAAGTCGTTTTCAGATTTCTTTGACTTAAATTATAAATATACCAGTTCGGTCTTTCTTCTTTGACTGAGTGAACTTATCTCATCGATACAAAGGTTTACGTGAGATTGTTTGTCGGTTACTTGCAGAAGGGCAGCCTATGGATGCCCTATATAATCTGTCATGGCGCTGAATCCTAATAACAATAACCAGTCATTGGTTTAAGTGTTTCCTTCCGACGTTAAGACATTTATGGAAGTTAACATATACGAGTAAGTGCGAGCCTGTACTTATCAAAATGTTTTCATATAATATCGCATGGATTACACACGTTTTCAGTAAGTTTTACTAGCAGCCGTTTAAATATAAGTATGGATAACAACGGAAGATGAATCTTTTAACGTTCTCCATATATTACATACAACTTAAACATGTAAGTTAAAGGTCTCACTACAAAGTTGCGCCCGTTTTTGCACTTATAAATGTCCTATGTAATTTGTAATTTGGTTTGAAATATTTTGAAGATGGTTCATAATGACTGTTGTTTATTGGCGATTTGGCATAGAATATACTGCAATAAGTCATCACCAGTGTTAAAAAGTGACTTTTTTAGGATTTTAACAGATGCATGCATTTATGAGCGTTTGAAGACTTTTAAAAAACCTTAGGGTGTCACTGCACTGTCTTTGAAAAAAAAACACAAGCTGTTCAGCCTACCACTTATTATGCATTTTTATGTGCTGCTGCAATCTTGCTACGGAAAAAATAATTTATAAAGAATTTCATGTGGATTTTTTTACCGTGGAAATCCAAGACCTTATTTTATATAGAACAAAGAACATAATTCAACTGTGTGGCGAAACCCATAGACAGTTACAGTACTGTGTCAATGTTTCCAATTTTATTCCAAATATATATGCTGGGCGATCACTTTATCATTTTAAGCACTTGATTTTGGAGTGACTCCTGTGTTGCCCAGTTGCACTATTAGATAGACAATCTATTGAATGAAGGGGTTAAGAACAGAACAGAACACATGTTATTGGAGCGACTCCTGTGTTACCAATCTGCACTATTAGATAGACAATCTATTGAATGGAGGGGTTAAGAATAGAACAGAACACATGTTATTGGAGCGACTCCTGTGTTGCCCATTGCACTATTAGATAGACGTTCTATTGAATGGAGGGGTTAAGAACAGAACAGAACACATGTTATTGGAACAACTCCTGTGTTGCCCAGTTGCACTATTAGATAAACGTTCTATTGAGTGGAGGGGTTAAGAACAGATCAGACCAGAACACATACATTATTGGAGCGACTCCTGTGTTGCCCAGTTGCACTATTAGATAGACGTTCTATTGAATGGAGGGGTTAAGAATAGAACAGAACACATGTTATTGGAGCGACTCCTGTGTTACCCAACTGCACTATTAGATAGACAATCTATTGAATGGAGGGGTTAAGAATAGAACAGAACACATGTTATTGGAGCGACTCCTGTGTTGCCCAGCTGCACTTTTAGATAGACGTTCTATTGAATGGAGGGGTTAAGAATAGAACAGAACACATGTTATTTGAGCGACTTCTGTGTTGCCCAATTGCACTATTAGATAGACAATTTATTGAATGGAGGGGTTAAGAATAGAACAGAACACATGTTATTGGAGCGACTCCTGTGTTGCCCAGTTGCACTATTAGATAGACGTTATATTGAATGGAGGAGTTAAGAACAGAACAAAACACATATATTATTGGAGCGACTCCTGTGTTGCCCAGTTGCACTATTAGATAGACAATCAATTGAATGGAGGGGTTAAGAATAGAACAGAACATATATTATTGATCCGACTCCTGTGTTGCCCAGTTGCACTATTAGATAGACGTTCTATTGAATGGAAGGATTAAGAACAAAACAGAACACATTTTATTGGAGCGACTCATGTGTTACCCAGTTGCACATTGAGATAGACGTTCTATTGAATGGAGGGGTTAAGAACAGATCAGACCAGAACACAAATTATTGGAGCGACTCCTGTGTTACCCAGTTGCGCTACTAGTATTACATAGACAATCTATTGAATGGAGGGGTTAAGAATAGAACAGAACAAATGTTATTGGAGCGACTCCTGTGTTGCCCAGTTGCACTATTAGATAGACAATCTATTGAATGGAGGGGTTAAGAATAGAACAGAACACATGTTATTTGAGCGACTTCTGTGTTGCTCTGTTGCATTATTAGATAGACGTTCTTTTGAATGGAAGGATTAAGAACAGAACAGAACACATGTTATTGGAGCGACTACTGTGGTGCCCAGCTGCACTATTAGATAGACGTTCTATTGAATGGAGGGGTTAAGAATAGAACAGAACATATATTATTGATCCGACTCCTGTGTTGCCCAGTTGCACTATTAGATAGACGTTCTATTGAATGGAAGGATTAAGAACAAAACAGAACACATTTTATTGGAGCGACTCATGTGTTACCCAGTTGCACATTGAGATAGACGTTCTATTGAATGGAGGGGTTAAGAACAGATCAGACCAGAACACAAATTATTGGAGCGACTCCTGTGTTACCCAGTTGCGCTACTAGTATTACATAGACAATCTATTGAATGGAGGGGTTAAGAATAGAACAGAACACATGTTATTGGAGCGACTCCTGTGTTGCCCAGTTGCACTATTAGATAGACAATCTATTGAATGGAGGGGTTAAGAATAGAACAGAACACATGTTATTGGAGCGACTTCTGTGTTGCTCTGTTGCATTATTAGATAGACGTTCTTTTGAATGGAAGGATTAAGAACAGAACAGAACACATATATTATTGGAACAACTCCTGTGTTGCCCAGTTACACATTTAGATAGACGTTTTATTGCATGGAGGGGTTAAGAACAGATCAGACCAGAACACATATTATTGGAGCGACTCCTGTGTTACCCAGTTGCGCTTCTAGTATTACGTAGATAATTTATTGAATGGAGGGGTTAAAAATAGAACAGAACACATGTTATTGGAGCGACTCCTGTGTTGCCCAGTTGCACTATTAGATAGACGTTATATTGAATGGAGGCGTTAAGAACAGAACAGAACACATATATTATTGGAGCGACTCCTGTATTGCCCAGTTGCCCTATTAGATAGACAATCAATTGAATGGAGGGGTTAAGAATAGAACAGAACATATGTTATTGGAGCGACTTCTGTGTTGCCCAGTTGCACTATTAGATAGACGTTCTATTGAATGGAAGGATTAAGAACAAAACAGAACACATGTTATTGGAACAACTCCTGTGTTGTCCAGTTGCACATTTAGATAGACGTTGTATTAAATGGAGGGGTTAAGAACAGATCAGACCAGAACACATATTATCGGAGCGACTCCTGTGTTACCCAGTTGCGCTACTTGTATTACATAGACAATCTATTGAATGGATGGGTTAAGAATAGAACAGAACACATGTTATTGGAGCGACTCCTGTGTTGCCCAATTGCACTATTAAATAGACGTTCTATAGAATGGAAGGATTAAAAACAGAACAGAACACATGTTATTGGAACATATCCTGTGTTGCCCAGTTGCACATTTAGATAGACGTTCTATTGAATGGAGGGGTTAAGAACAGATCAGACCAGAACACATATTATTGGAGCGACTCCTGTGTTACCCAGTTGCGCTACTAGTATTACATAGACAATCTGTTGAATGGAGGGGTTAAGAATAGAACAGAACACATGTTATTGGAGCGACTCCTGTGTTGCCCAGTTGCACTATTAGATAGATGTTCTATTGAATGGAGGAGTTAAGAACAGATCAGACCAGAACACATATATTATTGGAGCGACTCCTGTGTTTCACAGTTGCACTATTACATAGACAATCTATTGAATGGAGGGGTTAAGAATAGAACAGAACACATGTTATTTGAGCGATTCCTGTGTTGCCCAGTTGCACTATTAGATAGACGTTCTATTGAATGGAGGGGTTAAGAATAGAACAGAACACATGTTATTGGAGCGATTCCTGTGTTGCCCAGTTGCACTATTAGATAGACGTTCTATTGAATGGAAGGATTAAGAACAGACCAGAACACATGTTATTGGAACAACTCCTGTGTTGCCCAGTTGCACATTTAGATAGGCGTTTTATTGAATGGAGGGTTTAAGAACAGATCAGACCAGAACACATATATATGAGCGACTCCTATGTTACCCAGTTGCGCTACTTGTATTACATAGACAATTTATTGAATGGAGGGGTTAAGAATAGAACAGAACACATATATTATTGGAGCGACTCCTGTGTTGCCCAGTTGCACTATTAGATAGACGTTCTATTGAATGGATATGTTAAGAGCAGAACAGAACACATATATTATTGGAGCGACTCCTGTGTTGCCCAGTTGCACTATTACATAGACAATCTATTGAATGGATGGGTTAAGAATAGAACAGAACACATGTTATTGGAGCGACTCCTGTGTTACCCAGCTGCACTATTAGATAGACAATCTATTGAATGGAGGGGTTAAGAATAGAACAGAACACATGTTATTGGAGCGACTCCTGTGTTGCCCAGCTGCACTATTAGATAGACGTTCTATTGAACGGAGGAGTTAAGAACAGAACAGAACACATGTTATTGGAGCGACTACTGTGGTGCCCAGCTGCACTATTAGATAGACAATCTATTGAATGGAGGGGTTAAGAATAGAACAGAACACATGTTATTGGAGCGACTCCTGTGTTGCCCAGCTGCACTATTAGATAGACGTTCTATTGAATCGAGGGGTAAAGAACAGAACAGAACACATGTTATTGGAGCGACTACTGTGGTGCCCAGCTGCACTATTAGATAGACAATCTATTGAATGGAGGGGTTAAGAATAGAACAGAACACATGTTATTGGAGCGACTCCTGTGTTGCCCAGCTGCACTATTAGATAGACGTTCTATTGAATGGAGGGGTTAAGAACAGAACAGAACACATGTTATTGGAGCGACTCATGTGTTACCCAGTTGCACATTGAGATAGACAATCTATTGAATGGAGGGGTTAAGAACAGATCAGACCAGAACACATATTATCGGAGCGACTCCTGTGTTACCCAGTTGCGCTACTAGTATTACATAGACAATCTATTGAATGGAGGGGTTAAGAATAGAACAGAACACATGTTATTGGAGAGACTCCTGTGTTGCCCAGTTGCACTATTAGATAGACAATTTATTGAATGGAGGGGTTAAGAATAGAACAGAACACATGTTATTGGAGCGACTGCTGCGTTGCCCAGTTGCACTATTAGATAGACGTTCTGTTGAATGGAGGGGTTAAGAACAGAACAGAACACATATGTTATTGGAGCGACTCCTGTGTTGCCCATTTGCAGTATTAAATAGACGTTCTATTGAATGGGAGGTTAAGAACAGGACAGACCAAAACACATATTATTGGAGCAACATCTGTGTTACCAAGCAATACTACATAGACGTTCTATTGAATGGAGGGGTTCAGAACGTAACGAAACATATATGTTATTGGACTGACTAATATGTTCCCCAGCTGCACTATTAGATAGACGTTCTATTTAATGGATATGTTAATAACAGAACGGAACACATATGTTATTGGAGTGACTAATGTGTTGCCCAGGTGCACTGTTAGATAGACGTTCTGTTGAATGGAGGGATTAAGAACAGAACGGAACACATTTGTTATTGGAGCGACTACTGTGTTGCCAAGCTGCACTATTAAATAGACGTTCTATTAAATGAAGGGTTAAGAACAGAACAGAACACATATGTTATTGGAGCGACTACTGTGTTGCCCAGGTGTACTATTTGTTAGACGTTCTATTGAATCAAGAATTAAGAACATAACGGAACACATTTGTTATTGGACTGATTACTGTGTTCCCCAGGTGCACTATTAGATAGATGTTCTGTTTAATGAGGGATAAAGAACAGAACGGCACACATATGTTGTTGGAGTGACTACTGTGTTGCCCAGGTGCACTTTTAGATAGATGTTCTGTTTAATGGGGGATAAAGAACAGAACGGAACACATATGTTATTGGAGCGACTACTGTGTTGCCAAGCTGCAATGTTAGATAGACGTTCTATTTAATGGAGGGGTTAAGAACAGAACGGAACACATATGTTATTGGAGCGACTACTGTGTTGCCAAGCTGCACTATTAGATAGACGTTCTATTTAATGGAGGGGTTAAGAACAGAACGGAACACATATGTTGTTGGAGCGACTACTGTGTTTCCAAGCTGCAATGTTAGATAGACGTCCTATTGAACGAAGGGTTGAAAACAGAACGGAACACATGTTATTCGAGCGTCTACTGTGTTCCCTAGATGCACTATTAGATAGACGTTCTATCTAATGGAGGAAGTAAAAACAGAACATATATGCAATTAGAGTGACTACTGTGTTGCCCAGCTGCACTATTAGATAGACGTTCTATTAAATGGAGGGATTAAAAACAGAACACATATGTTATTGGAGCGACTACTGTGGTGCCCAGCTGCACTATTAGATAGACGTTCTATTTAATGGAGGGATTAAAAACAGAACACATATGTTATTGGAGTGACTACTGTGGTGCCCAGCTGCACTATTAGATAGACGTTCTATTTAATGGAGGGATTAAAAACAGAACACATATGTTATTGGAGTGACTACTGTGGTGCCCAGCTGCACTATTAGATAGACGTTCTATTAAATGGAGATGTTAAGAACAGAACAGAACACATATGTTGTTGGAGCGACTCCTGTGGTGCCAATCTGCACTATTAGATAGATGTTCTATTTAATGGAGATGTTAAGGACAGAACAGAAACATGCACCATCATATCTTAATATATACATACGGAATCATTTAAACGCGTGAAAGGTTTCAATCTTTCTTTCTCGCATGTTCTTACACGAACACAAGATCTTTTAAGATAATTAATATTATATAATTTAATAGTATTGTATATATACATAGCTAGTACATAACGATGGCAAGTGTGTGCGTGCGATTCTCAATATGTCAGTTCTTCGCGAAGTCCTCCTCGGGAAAACAAACCTGTTTGCGTGCGTGCGTGCGTGCGTGCGTGCGTGCGTGCGTGTGTACGTGCGTGCGTGCGTGCGTGCGTGCGTGTGTGTGTGTGTGTGCTAGAGTACGTGCATGCGTGTGAAAGTATGAAAATAACTTAATATACGAATAATTTTTTATATACAATATAAACCTATATGACATTTTCATATAACGATTCGCACTCCAATATTATAAAAATCGATTTAGGGTCAGAGCCAGCTTAAACAGGTTTGATCCGCATTGTACAATCAATCGTGTATTCACTGAACTGAAACACTGTGTAAGTTATCGATAGCATAAACTATTCAGCAAACTGAAATGTAAATTTCCCCCATTATATGTCGGGTCAATAATCAGCACATAGTTAAAGGGACATACCTCAGTGTAATATTATCAGCCCCATTAGTGCAATAAGTCGCGAAGTCACTGCGTATATAAACCTTATTGCAATAAGTCGCCAAGTTACTGCGGTTATACACCATATTACAATAAGTCGCCAAGTAGCTGCTTATTGCATATATATACCTTATGACAATAAGTCGCCAAGTAGCTGCTTATTGCATATATATAAACCTTATTATAATAAGTCGCCTAGTAGCTGCTTATTACATATATACCTTATTACAATAAGTCGCCTAGTAGCTGCTTATTGCATATATATACCTTATGACAATAAGTCGCCTAGTAGCTGCTTATATCATATTATAAACATTATTCCACTAAATCACCTACTAGCATTTTATATCATATATACCTTATTACACTAAATCGCCAAGTAGCTGCTTATTTCATATATACCTTATTACAATAAGTCGCCTAGCAGCTGCTTATTGCATATATACCTTATTACAATATCGCCTAGTTGCTGCTTATTGCATATATATACCTTATTACAATATGTCGCCTAGTAGCTGCTTATTTCATATATACCTTATTACAATACGTCGCCTAGTAGCTGCTTAATTCATATATACGTTATTACAATAATTCGCCTAGTAGCTGCTTATTGCACATATATACTTTATTACAGTAAGTCGTCTAGTAGCTGCTTATTGCATATATACCTTATTACTATGTCGCCTATTAGCTGCTTATTGCATATATATATATACCTTTTTACAATATGTCGCCTAGTAGCTGCTTATTTCATATATACCTTATTACAATATGTCGCCTGGTAGCTGCTTAATTCATATATACCTTATTACAATAATTCGCCTAGTAGCTGCTTATTGTATATATATACCTTATTACAATAAGTTGCCTAGTAGCTGCTTATTTCATATATACCTTATTACAATAAGTTGCCTAGTAGCTGCTTATTTCATAAAAACCTTATCATATCATGTCGCCTAGTAACTGCTAATTTCATATATACCTTATTACACTTAATCGCCAAGTAGCTGCTTATTGCATAATTTTATATACCTTATTGCAATAAGTCGCCTTGTAGTTGCTTTATTGCATATAAAACGTATTACAATAAGTCGCAAAGTGCATTGGTATTGCATGCATAACTTATCATAATAACATCGTGCCATCGTAATAACACGTCTATCGTGCTGTCGTAGCATCACGTTTCGTTGTTTCTCTATAACCATCGTGCTGTCGTAACTTGACGTCTCACCGTCACTCCATCACCATCGTACCATTACCATTGTGTCATAGTATCACGTTTCGTTTCTGCTCCATAACCATCGTGCTGAAGTAGCATGGCGTCTAATTGTCACTCCATCACCATCGTACCGTTATCATGTTGTAACAGTATCACGTCTCGTTGCTCCACAACCATCGTGCTGTCGTAACATGGTGTCTCACCGTCACTCTATAGCCATCGTACAATCATTATGTTGGCATAGCATCACGTCTCGTTGCTCCATAACCATCGTTCTGTCGTAGCATGGCGTCTCGCCGTCACTCCATCACCATCGTACAATTATCATGATGTCATAGCATCACGTCTCGTTGCTCCATAACCATCATGCTGTCGGAGCATGACGCCTCACCGTGGCTCCATCACCATTGTATCATTATCACTGTCATAGTATCACGTCTCGTTGTTGCCCCATAACCATCGTGCTGTCGTAACATGACATCTCATAGTCACTCCATCACCATTGTATCAGTATCATGTTGTCATAGTATCACGTCTCGTTGTTGCTCCATAACCATCGAGCTGTCGTAGCATGGCGTCTCACCGTCACTCCATCACCATTGTATCATTTTCAGGTTGTCATAGTATCACGTCTCGTTGCATCATAACCATCATAGTGTCATAGCATGGCGTCTCTCCGTCACTACTTCACCATCGTACCATTATCATGTTGTCATAGCATCACGTCTCGATGCTCCATAACCAACATGCTGTCGTAGCATGACATATCATCGTCACTCCATCACCATCGTACCATTATCATGTTGTCATAGCATCACCTCTGGCTGCTCCATAACCATCATGCTGTCGTAGCACGACGTCTCATCATCACTCGATCACCATCGTATCATTATCATGTTGTCATAGTATCACGCCTCGGTGTTGCTCCATAACCATTGTGCTGTAGTAGCATAGCGTCTCACTGACACTCCATCGTCATCGTACCATTATCATGTTGTCATAGTATCACGTCTCGTTGCTCCATGACAATCTTGCTGTCTTAGCAACGCGTCTCAACGTCACTCCATCGTCATCGTACCATTATCATGTTGTCATATTATCACGTCTCGTTGCTCCATAACCATCGTGCTGTCGTAGCATGACGTCTCACCGTCACTCCATCGTCATCGTTCCATTATCATGTTGTCATAATATCAAGTCTCGTTGCTCCATAACTATCGTGCTGTTGTAGCATGGCGTCTCACCGTCACTCCACCACCAGGGTACCATCATCATGTTGTCATAGTATCACGTCTCGTTGCTCCATAACCATCGTGCTGTCGTAGCATGGTGTGTCATCGTCACTCCACCACCAGGGTACCATCATCATGTTGTCATAGTATCACGTCTCGTTGTTGCTCCATAACCATCGTGCTGTTAGTGTAGCATGGTGTGTCATCGTCACTCCATCACCATCATAGCAGTATCATGTTGTCATAGCATCGTTGCTCCATAACCATTGTGCTGTTTATCATGGCGTCTCACGTCTCACCGTTATTCCATCACCACCGTACCATCATGTTGTCATGATATCACGTCTCGTTTCGTCATAACCATCGTGCTGTAGTAGCATGGCGTATCACCGTCACTCGATCACCATCATATCAGTATCATGTTGTCATAGTATCGTTGCTCCATAACTATCGTGCTGTAGTAGCATGACGTCTCACCGTCACCATCATATCAATATCATGTGGTCATAGCATCACATCTCGTTGTTGCTCCATAACCATCGTGCTGTTGTAGTATTGCGTCTCACCATAACTCCATCAACATTGTATCATTATCATGTTGTCATAGTATCACGTCTTGTTGCTCCATAATCATCGTGCTGTGGTAGCATGGCGTCTCACCGTCACTCAATCGCCATCGTACCATCATGTTGTCATAGCATGATGTCTCGTTGCTCCATAACCATCATGCTGTAGTAGCTTGGCGTCTCATCGTCACTCAATCGCCATCGTACCATTATCATGTCGTCATAGTATCACGTCTCGTTGCTTCTTAACCATCATGCTGTAGTAGCATGGCGTCTCACCGTCATTCCATCACCAGCGTACCATCATGTTGTCATAGAATCACGTCTCGTTGTTGCTCCATAACCATCGTGCTGTCGTAGCATGGCGTCTCATCGTCATTCCATCACCATCGTATCATTATCATGTTGTCATAGTATCAAGTCTCGTTGCTCCATAACCATCGTGCTGTAGCAGCATGACGTCTTACCGTCACTCCATCACCATCGTACCATTATCATGTTGTCATAGTATCACGTCTCGTTGTTGCTCCATAACCATTGTGCTGTTGTAGCATGGCGTCTCACCGTCACTCCATCGTCATCGTACAATTATCATGTTGTCATAGTATCACGTCTCGTTGCTCCATAACCATCATGCTGTAGTAGCATGGCGTCTCACCGTCACTCAATCGCCATCGTACCATTATCATGTTGTCATAGTAGCACGTCTTGTTGCTCCATAACCATCGTGCTGTAGTAGCATGGCGTCTCACCGTCACTCCATCGTCATCGTACCATTATCATGTTGTCATAGTATCACGTCTCGTTGCTCCATAACCATCATGCTGTAGTTGCATGGCGTCTCACCGTCACTCAATCGCCATCGTACCATTATCATGTTGTCATAGTATCACGTCTCGTTGCTCCATAACCATCGTGCTGTAGTAGTAATACGTCTCACCGTCACTCCATCGCCATCGTACCATTATCATGTTGTCATAGTATCACGTCTCGTTGCTCCATAACCATCGTGCTGTAGTAGCATGGCGTCTCACCGTCACTCCATCACCATCGTACCATTATCATGTTGTCATAGTATCACGTCTCGTTGCTTCATAACCATCGTGCTGTTGTATCATGGCGTCTCACCGTCACTCCATCACCATCGTACCATTATCATGTTGTCATAGTATCACGTCTCGTTGCTCCATAACCATCATGCTGTAGTAATATGGCATCTCACAGTCATTCAATCGCCATCGTACCATTACCATGTTGTCATAGTATCACTTCTCGTTGCTCCATAACCATCGTGCTGTAGTAGCATGACGTCTCACCGTCACTCCATCGTCATCGTACCATTATCATGTTGTCATAGTATCACGTCTCGTTGTTGCTCCATAACCATCGTGCTGTTGTAGCATGGCGTCTCACCGTCACTCCATCGTCATCGTACCATTATCATGTTGTCATAGTATCACGTCTCGTTGCTCCATAACCATCATGCTGTAGTAGCATGGCGTCTCACCGTCTCTCAATCGCCATCGTTCCATCACCATGTTGTCATAGCATCACGTCTCGTTGCTCCATAACCACCATGCTGTAGTAGCATGGCGTCTCACCGTCACTCAATCGCCATCGTACCATCATCATGTTGTCATAGCATCACGTCTTGTTGTTCCATAACCATCATGCTGTAGTAGCATGGCGTCTCACCGTCACTCAATCGCCATCGTACCATTATCATGTTGTCATAGCATCGTTGCTCCATAACCATTGTGCTGTTTATCATGGCGTCTCACGTCCCACCGTTATTCCATCACCAGCGTACCATTATCATGTTGTCATAATATCACGTCTCGTTGCGTCATAACCATCGTGCTGTAGTATCATGGCGTATCGCCGTCACTCCATCACCATCATATCAGTATCATGTTGTCATAGTATCGTTGCTCCATAACTATCGTGCTGTAGTAGCATGACGTCTCACTGTCACCATCGTATCAATATCATGTGGTCATAGCATCACATCTCGTTGTTGCTCTATAACAATCGTGCTGTTGTAGCATTGCGTCCCACCATCACTCCATCAACATTGTATCATTATCATGTTGTCATAGTATCACGTCTTGTTGCTCCATAACCATCGTGCTGTGGTAGCATGGCGTCTCACCGTCACTCAATCGCCATCGTACCATCATGTTGTCATAGCATGATGTCTCGTTGCTCCATAACCATCATGCTGTAGTAGCTTGGCGTCTCATCGTCTCTCAATCGCCATCGTACCATTATCATGTCGTCATAGTATCACGTCTCGTTGCTTCTTAACCATTGTGCTGTAGTAGCATGGCGTCTCACCGTCATTCCATCACCAGCGTACCATCGTGTTGTCATAGTATCACGTCTCGTTGTTGCTCCATAACCATTGTGCTGTCGTAGCATGGCGTCTCATCGTCACTCCATCACCATCGTAGCATTATCATGTTGTCATAGCATCACATCTCGTTGCTCCATAACCATCGTGCTGTAGCAGCATGACGTCTTACCGTCACTCCATCACCATTGTATCATTATCATGTTGTCATAGTATTACGTCTCGTTGTTGCTCCATAACCATCGTGCTGTCGTAGCCTGGCATCTCACAATCACTCCGTCACCATCGTGCTATTATAGCATGACATCTCCTCGTCACTCCTTTACCATCGTCCCATTATCATGTTGTCAATAGTATCACGTCTCGTTGCTCCATGACCAACGTGCTATTATAGCATGACGTCTCACCGTCGCTCCATCACCATCGTACAATGTACCATTATCATGTTGTCATAGTATCACGTCTCGTCATTGCTCGGTTACCATACCTTGCTCCATAACCATCGTGCTGTGGTAGCATGGCGCCTCACCGTCACTCCACCACCAGGGTACCATCATCATGTTGACAACCTGCGTTATGACAACCAAGATTGGATGTTATAGCACATAGATACAGTGGGATTGGTTGACAACCTGCGTTATGACAACCAAGATTGGATGTTATAGCACATGGATACAGTGGGTTTGGTTGGCAACCTGCGTAATGACCGCCAAGATTGGATGTTATAGCACATAGATACAGTGGATTGGTAAACAACCTGTGTTATGACTGCCAAGATTGGATGTTATAGCACATAGATAGAGTGGGTTTGGTTGACAACCTGCGTTATGACAACCAAGATTGGATGTTATAGCACATAGATACAGTGGGATTGGTTGACAACCTGCGTCATGACTGCCAAGATTGGATGTTATAGCACAGAGATACAGTGGGTTTGGTTGACAACCTGCGTTATGACTGCCAATATTGGATGTTATAGCACATAGATAGAGTGGGTTTGGTTGACAACCTGCGTTATGACAACCAAGATTGGATGTTATAGCACATAGATAGAGTGGGATTGGTTGACAACCTGCGTCATGACTGCCAAGATTGGATGTTATAGCACATAGATACAGTGGGATTGGTTGACAACCTGCGTTATGACTGTCAAGATTTGATGTTATAGCACATAGATTCAGTGGGATTGGTTGACAACCTGCGTTATGACAACCAAGATTGGATGTTATAGCACATAAATACAGTGGGATTGGTTGACAACCTGCGTCATGACTGCCAAGATTGGATGTTATAGCACATAGATACAGTGGGATTAGATGACAACCTGCGTCATGACTGCCAAGATTGGATGTTATAGCACAGAGATACAGTGGGATTGGTTGACAATCTGCGTTATGACTGCCAAGATTGGATGTTATAGCACAGAGATACAGTGGGATTGGTTGACAATCTGCGTTATGACTGCCAAGATTGGATGTTATAGCACATAGATACAGTGGGATTGGTTGACAACCTGCGTTATGACAACCAAGATTGGATGTTATAGCACATAGATACAGTGGGATTGGTTGACAACCTGCGTTATGACAACCAAGATTGGATGTTATAGCACATAGATACAGTGGGATTGGTTGACAACCTGCGTTATGGCAACCAAGATTGGATGTTATAGCACATAGATACAGTGGGTTTGGTTGACAACCTGCTTTGTTGACAACCTGCGTTATGACTGTCAAGATTGGATGTTATAGCACATAGATACAGTGGGTTTGGTTGACTAACTGCGTCATGACTGCCAAGATTGGATGTTATAGCACATAGATACAGTGGGATTGGTTGACAACCTGCGTTATGACTGTCAAGATTGGATGTTATAGCACATAGATACAGTGGGATTGGTTGACAACCTGCGTCATGACTGCCAAGATTGGATGATATAGCACATAGATACAGTGGGATTGGTTGACAACCTCCGTTATGACTGCCAAGATTGGATGTTATAGCACAGAGATACAGTGGGATTGGTTGACAACCTGCGTTATGACTGCCAAGATTGGATGTAATAGCACATAGATACAGTGGTTTTGGTTGACAACCTGCGTTATGACTGTCAAGATTGGATTTTATAGCACATAGATAGAGTGGGTTTGGCTGACAACCTGCGTTATGACTGTCAAGATTGGATGTTATAGCACATAGATACAGTGGGTTTGGCTGACAACCTGCGTTATGACTGTCAATATTGGATGTTATAGCACATAGATACAGTGGGTTTGGTTGACAACCTGCGTTATGACTGTCAAGATTGGATGTTATAGCACATAGATACAGTGGGTTTGGCTGACAACCTGCGTTATTACTGCCAAGATTGGATGTTATAGCACATAGATACAGTGGGTTTGGTTGACTAACTGCGTTATGACTGCCAAGATTGGATGTTATAGCACAGAGATACAGTGGGATTGGTTGACAACCTGCGTTATGACTGCCAAGATTGGATGTTATAGCACATAGATACAGTGGGTTTGGCTGACAACCTGCGTTATGACTGCCAAGATTGGATGTTATAGCACATAGATAGAGTTGGTTTGGTTGACAACCTGCGTAATGACAACCAAGATTGGATGTTATAGCACATAGATAGAGTGGGATTGGTTGACAACCTCCGTTATGACTGCCAAGATTGGATGTTATAGCACAGCGATACAGTGGGATTGGTTGACAACCTGCGTTATGACTGCCAAGATTGGATGTTATAGAACATAGATACAGTGGTTTTGGTTGACAACCTGCGTTATGACTGTCAAGATTGGATGTTATAGCACATAGATAGAGTGGGTTTGGTTGACAACCTGCGTTATGACAACCAAGATTGGATGTTATAGCACATAGATACAGTGGGTTTGGCTGACAACCTGCGTTATGACTGTCAAGATTGGATGTTATAGCACATAGATATAGTGGGTTTGGTTGACAACCTGCGTTATGACTGTCAAGATTGGATGTTATAGCACATAGATACAGTGGGTTTGGCTGACAACCTGCGTTATGACTGCCAAGATTGGGTGTTATAGCACATAGATACAGTGGGTTTGGTTGACTAACTGCGTTATGACTGCCAAGATTGGATGTTATAGCACAGAGATACAGTGGGATTGGTTGACAACCTGCGTTATGACTGCCAAGATTGGATGTTATAGCACATAGATACAGTGGGTTTGGCTTGACAACCTGCGTTATGACTGCCAAGATTGGATGTTATAGCACATAGATAGAGTGGGTTTGGTTGACAACCTGCGTAATGACAACCAAGATTGGATGTTATAGCACATAGATACAGTGGGTTTGGTTGACAACCTGCATTATGACTGTCAAGATTGGATGTTATAGCACATAGATACAGTGGGTTTGGTTGACAACCTGCGTTATGACTGTCAAGATTGGATGTTATAGCACATAGATACAGTGGGTTTGGTTGACAACCTGCGTTATGACTGCCAAAATTGGATTTTATAGCACATACAGTGGGATGTTTTGACAACCTGCGTTATGACTGCCAAGATTGGATGTTATAGCACATAAATACAGTGGATTGGTTGGCATACTAAAGTAATCTTAGATATTACATGTACTTATCAACATTTTTCTGAAGAACATGCATTTTACCTATCTGCCTTCTAAATGCTTAGTCTTAAGCATCAACTTCTGCTCGAGTCCAATAATCTGATAACAGCCTGAATCATCATTCTGTGTGGCTGCAAAGCAAAGGCCAGTTAAACTTGATTTGTCATCTTCGACTTATTCAAATATGTAAGACATGTGATCGACAACAAGTATAACGTCCTTACCAAGTAAGGTCACCCTGTGTAAATAACATTCATTTCAGCAGTTTTATGGTCCATGGGAGACAACGGCTTAATTTGAAAATTTACTGTTTATGTATTTATCTTACACTGTATATTCCCAAATATATTGGATAACAATTAGTCATCTGTATGGATACAGTACACAGTAAATCCAAACTGATTTATTCACAGGGTGTTTAGTATGTCACTGCGCGGAGTGATTTGTTCACATTTATGCGATAGATTAGCTCATTAGTTCTGGCCATTAATTGTTTGCACAATATTGACAGGAGATATATAAAATAAATGAGAACACATCCGAGTTGAGAACTAATCCGTTGCCTATTGGAACTAATCCATTGCATCTACCATGTGACAAAATGACAATATAAATACACTATAATATATACTACACTTGTTTCGTATCATCTATATAAGGTCGTTTTATAAATACTTTTTTGCTAATTACTGTCACCAAGGAACTTATTCTTTGCTATAACTAAGTATATATTTTCTAACCATTTTGAAGTAGAATTTATCCTGTTGTGCACAGCAACCAATCTGCAAGAATCCAGAGAAGAACTAATAAGATTGACATTCCGTTCTAATCCATATTTATACTTATTTGTATGTATGTAACTTTGAATGAATAAATATGTTTAAACCAAGAATCCGGAGCCAAAAATTTAACAATCCATCACATTACCAAGTTAAAATCACTTCACTCGGTGACATACTCTACACCCCGTGTTATTGTACACGTTTGCTTTGTTATGAATATGTGAGTGAAGTGAGCAAGCTCAGAGGGACAGTGATTGATTATTGAGTGATGCAAGTTATGCCACACCCAGCACTGCATGTACCCTGAATTCTCAAACTAATAATCTCTGCATTCTATCTCTAGACAGAATTCTAGACGGAACAACTATTTAAATCATTATCCAAAATAATTTTAATAAATATTTTGTTGTATGAAACTATATCCTGGTAAAATCTGTGATATTGTTTTTATTTATGTTAAAGAGCCGGTTGTAAATTATGAAAAAGTGTTATTTGTCTTGTATTGTGAAATGTTCTGTTTTAATGTTTGCCTGATTATATTGTTACACATGCTACAGAAGCTTTCGTAATCCAAATTAAAAGAAACCCAGAATTGACTCATCTCCATCTATCCAACCCCAGGTTACCAGGTTACACTTGTTTTAGCCACTTCAATATGATCTGTCAATGGCATGGCAATTGCAGAAAAACTGAGAACAAACTTTCAATAAAACACAAGTACACTTGGGAAAGATGAACATGTCTTTCTGTACATCTGTCTCCGTTTTAATCGGCTTCAATGCCTGTGACCCACCACCAACCTGTCCTAAACATTCTAAATTACAATAACCGATACTTTACATACTAGCCATAGCTGTCCAACTAGCTGCATGCAACCTACTCAATGCTTCAATGTTACTATGTACTGCACGAAAGTAAAAAATGCACGCTACAAACATTTCATGCCTTTCTTTTGAACCTACATAATGTACTTATGTGCATACCAACCCAAATAATGATGAGGCAATCATATAGCTCATAGAGAGTTGGCCACTCTCTCTTAAGTTGTGGGTTCAATCCCCAGCACGACATTGTGCCTCTAAAACACAACACTCAGTACTGGTTTTACCCAGGAAGAGCAGTCCATTTAAGCTCTGAGCTTTCTTTGCAATCAAGCTAAAATAAATTTGTATAAACTAAATGGAAACTTCTTAAATCTAAATAAGACTTCTGAAATTTCAAATGATGATTGAATCAGAACTAATCGTGCTAGTGTTTATAAGGCAATAATTAGTATGTTTAAATGATTCCAGGTCATCAATTGCAGTTTTTGGTCTAATCTGGTTGGTTCAAAAACTTGTCAATTGCTACAAACAAAATTTGGTCAGGATTGGATGAAAATCGCAGGTGCTACCAGAAAAGTTAGCGGACAGACAAGATGGAAGAATATATTGACCCCACGGCTTACACAACTAAACAACAACAAACTTTTTTCAAATATTTAACTGATTTTATTCGTTAAGAGAAATGAACAGATAAAAAATGTACAAACCAGTAGAAACTCTTTATGAATTACAAAAAAAACGCATAATAAATGAAAAATGAAAAAATATCAACGTTTATATTAAATCATCTGATAAATCTCTACAACAAATTAACTTAGTTACTCTATTTTAAAACAAACTTTTAGTCAAATTTTCTTTTATTTTCGTTAAAAATCACTTGACTATATAAGTCACTGACCAGATACTAGTTGTTTTATATTTTAATACATCAGTGTTAAAATAGAGTAGGAACTTTTTTTGTAAAAATGAAAAATAAATGAAAAAAAAAAATCAATCTTTTGAAAATTGTGTTTTAACTATCAAGAGCCATTATCGTAATAATAATAAAAAAAAAACACTTTTGGGTTTGTTATATAAATAACCGATTTAATCATGTACTAGAAGACTTCCCACTTCATTGAATTACTAATTTCTTTAAAATCTACAATCCCTTAAAGGGTTCATCTCTAATACAATTCTCCTATAACCCATTCCCTGAGCCCTTCATATAATATCCCCTTCTTTGTGCCAAAATGCAAAACAAAACAACCCCTCTCTTCTTTTTAGATTCTGTAGGAAAAATTCAATAATCAATGAGAATCAACATAGAGGAGAGCCCTTAATTTTACTAAGTAAAAATCACATGAAGAAATGGTAGATCAAACCCAATTGTTTGAATTTACGACTTGAGTGTTTATATCATGGACTTAATCCAACAATTGGCAGAGGCGTGGAGAACTTGTGGCAAAATAATTCATCCGATTTTTAAATTACATCGTGTGTCTTCAAAATATTATCTTTTGATATCAATTTGTAGTTCATGTAAATTTTAAGGAAGGGTCCAAACACATTTATTGCTTTTACTGCTGGACGATGACTGCTTGGTTATTGAAGCCGCACATGATCATCATAGGGGGCTTCTTCTTAAACAGTTTCATTCCTCTTACCCATCTTTTAATTCCATTTTATTAGGTATGCACAAAGTATACATATTTATACTGAAATTGTTTTATCTAAATTCACATTAAAGCAAACTTCAATACCTAAATGAAAGTATGACTTTTTAATATACTCCAGTTTTACTGAGGAAAATCTCAGGATGAAACCCGAGTACAGCCACGTTTTGCAGCAAGTAACTGGTAAACTTTCTCACAAAGATGATGGACTGAGTTGGGCTCCATCCCACAACCTCTGTGGTGAGGCAAGTGGTCATTATACACTGGCCTTGAACCACTTGGCCATGGAGGACCACAAATAGATCAATAATAAACACTCCCAGATCAGCTTTTTGAAACAATAGAACACAACAGTGAAAATAAAATGATGTAGTGAACTATTAACATTTTAATCAAACATATATCACACTCATATAAAATAATCACAATAAACAAGTCAATTATACTGCATATATACACTGTTCCCTACATATTGAATAACTAGCATTATGTACAAAAACACACAATGCTAAATGAAACCTATAAAGCCGAAATGGTCTGTAAAGGGATGTTTGCACATGAAGCCCAATACATGTCTACTAAACAGTTTTAAATTCTCTCTTTCATTTTCACTGCCAAAAAGACATACTATTAAAAGCAGAAGTGCAATATTTGCATTTACTATTTATTTTCCCTCATTTCATTTGTTTATTTTATCCCACAATCTCTATTTATGGTTTTTGTATCAGATAAGATTGATTTGGGCAGTTATATTCAATATATTTGGCTAAGTTGGGCTAGATTGAAGCTACTTATGCACCCTCCAGAACAAGCGGCATGTAATTCCGAGACTGTATTTCAAATCACAAAGTCTAAAAACGTGGTAGCAACAATAATTACATTTGGTTTACTTATTAATCTTCCATTGTATACATGTGGCATTTCTGAATTTGATAGAAGTCTAATTTGGTTCCTTGTATTCAACTGCCAAGATATTCTCAAGATGTGTAAGAATTAACATTGTTTGAATGTGAATTTTTTTCAAATCTTACAAGATTGGTTTTTATCTTCATAGACTAGTTATTGCCTTGGTCTTGTATAAAACATGTTTCATTACTATTTAGACTCTACAGTTTTAATATGCATAAGTTATTAATTACATATAAACATCTACATTATTTAGAATTATAGCAGCAAAATTTTGACCATTTTATTGGATTCATTTATAAATTCTTTATATCAGTACAGAAAAGTTTATCAGTATTATTTGATCTCAAACCAAACAGTTTATCATGATAATTTTTATCTCAATATAAAAGTTTTCATGAAAACTTTTAACTCAACATAAAACAGTTTATCAATAATACTTTTATCTCAATATAAAACAATTTATTATTACTATTTTATCTCAAATTAAACAGTAAATTATACATATATAATACTTTTTCTCAACAGAAACTATTAATAGATCAGAATATAAAACAATTATTATCACCAAAATCGAACAAATATGTAATTATTAATCCAACATACAACTGATTAATGTCTTTTTTTATAGAATTAAAATGGTCAGTCCAAAATATATTAATATAAAATCTTCTGAGTATTTTATTACTGCTTTGTGTAATAAATAGGCAACACTTATTAGGCAACAGTAACTAGGCAACAATTTATAAGTGTAAGAAAGTTAAAGCTGAACACAAACATTGTATATTTAATCTTATGATCAGACAGCAAATCTGTATTTTCAGTCCGGCAAGAAAGTGTTGCCATCCCCCACCCCCTCCCCAAGATAATAAATAAACTTCTAAACCAGACACAAAATACATCAAATAATATGCCTGTTGTAAAGCTTTGATAATCAAACACATTTAATCAACTGTATCGTCATTTCATTTTTTTTCTTTCAAAAAAATAAACCAAAATGTTCAAATATTTTTTAAAATATTTTTTTTTCGTTGCTATTTTCAAAATCAAAATGACACATCTTACAAAATTTTGTGTGCTAAACTTGGACTCTTACTTAAAACATTTACCATTAAATAAAAGGAATAAACATAAAACTAATAATAAAAAAACCTACAACATTATATATCAAATATTAAGCAAATGTTTTTGTTGCATGACAAATGAAAATTGATGATTGTTACATATATGTAATCATGGAGAATGTGTAAAGATACCTTAATCAAAAAAACTTCTACAGAAATCATTTACATATATTTACACATTTCAAGTTCCACATTTGAAAGAATGATTTTTTTTTTCACCATCAGGATTCTTAATTTTCACTTTACTGCAGTGTTTGGTTTATCTATCCATGACCCCCACCCCTCCAACAATGTTACAAAATGACCCCCAGTAAACTGATGAAACCTTCCCAGAGTTCCGTTTGAATCAATCTGGATTCTTGTGTTTACCATTCTTTCAAATATGTTTCACATGAAATTAAAGTTGTAAAAGGAAAAACATTGAAAATATAGAATTTTAATTTATACAAATTTAGTGTAGGCATGGTATTTGCCCACAGTTGGCCTCCCTACTGTTTGACAAGTTCTCTCACTATAATGGTATCACCACTATTATGACACCACTATTACGATATCATCACTATTAGGATATCACCGTCTACTTGAAGATCTGATCTTTAATAAGGTTCTTGAGATCGCTGTATCCATACGTCTTGATGAGACGGAAATGGAATTCTGAAACAAAATATCAGTCACAACTGGTCAAATAATTGATTACATTTGACTTGTTTTGAAATATCAAAGTCACAATTGGTCGAACAATTGGTTACATTTGACTCTTAAATATCAAAGTCACAATTGGTCAAATAACTGATTACATTTGACTTGTTATGAAACATCAAAGTCACAATTGGTCAAATAATTGATTACATTTGACTTGTTTTAAAATATCAAAGTTACAATCTGTAAATTTTTTTATTACATTTGACTTGTTTTGAAATATCAAAGCAGTGCTCCAAGAAAAAAAAAATTGGGACTAGCCCAGGGCAAGTAAGTTGAAAAAATCTACTTGCCCTGGCTGAAAAATAACTTGCCCTGATCAACGGTTCACATGCCCAGATTTTTATTACCAATACACCTTGCGGTATAATATAAAATTTGTAAACATAAACTTAAAGGTATCAATTTTATGTAGCGTTAGCCCCCCTTAACATTATGCATGTCTAAATCACAAGATTTAGAGTTTGAACAAGACCGGGAGAAGTGAGAGAATTTCGGGAGAACTGACTACATCTCTGTCAGTATGCCCAACTTATTATGTTGTATTTAATCTTTTTTCTTTATTGATTATTATTTCTGTTCTGTCGATTCTGTGGAAGTGTGGGAGCAGGAGTTATTTAAAACATTATTTCAAATATCTTTCAATTCTTTTCTGATTATTGCTGTCATAACATACAATAATGGCAATGTCAAGCCTACAAAGCTTTTCAATCTATCTAAGAGAACTTGGCAACATGATAAATAAATGCAGTCTATGATAGCTTTCAAATATCTAGAAAGTGTAACTAGTCAACTATATTTCAAAAAAAAAAAAACAACACATAATTGATCTTAATTGTTGTTTTCAATACTATATTTAAATCATGCCAAAGAAAATTATACGCTGAAACTACACAACCGAAAAGCAATTTTTATTACTATAGAACCCTACCCACATTTGTCTTTACCGTAAAATCAATTTAAATATCAACTTTCACGTTTTCACAGAAGAAAATTGATATACAGTTCCAATTATTGTAAATCTAAGAAATATTTATAAAGTACCAGAACCTAACGCTGACATTTTACATAACAGGATCAATCGCAAATTACCTGCAAAAACATAATCAGATTTTAGAAATCGTTACCATTTTGGCATAGGGAGATATTTTTATACTTTTCATAATGGAGAATTTGAGAGACAACCACAAATTACGTCATCGTCTACTTTTTTTATCTTTGCTCGGGTTGGTGTTAAGAAACATGTACCTTGGTCGTAGATATCCGACCAATCAGAGAGGTTATTGAAAATAGATTAATTTATATTCAAAGCTATCCACCAATCACATTAGAGGAATAAAAATAGATAAATGAATATGCATGAGAGGTTTTCCAAAGTTGCTGTGATAAACACTGCTGGGGGTCAATTGTTTATACTGATTAGTTACGGTCTATAAACAACAGTTTGACCTGTGTCGTATCAATATATTTGCAGACCTGTGTATTGTGAAAACCAGCATGTCCGATTTTTAAGACATGCCTGACGGGCAAGTAACTTTGAAAAAGGCACATGTCCGGATCTAGATTTGACAAGCCCCGGGCATCGGGCTATCCTATTCTTGGAGCACTGCAAAGTCATCATGTAACAATGCTTCACAACAAATTTGGTAAAAATCTGTCAAGAAATTTCAGAGAAGTCATTTGAAGCAAAAGTTAACGATGGACAGACGACGGACACAGAGAGATCACAAAAGCTCACGTGTGAGCAAAAAATGTTGGACTGTAATTCAGGCATAACATGGTGAAGTCTGGGCATCATTACAGACTAAACATCAACACTGTTTGTTAGTCGGACAACTGTTCAATCCCACCAACATTGAAAATAACTTGTTTTAACACACATACCAATTTCTGGTGTGAAATCCTTCTTTACCAGCTTGTACGATTCATAACCATGGCACTCTACCTGGATGATGGGGCCAGCAAAGCTGATGTCTTCCAGTGCAGGTGTCACAACCCTGTAGTCATGACGAACCACCTCTACCTTTGGCATGTAGTATCCCGTCTATTATTGGAAAGGATTTGTATACACATACATGTAAATTGAATGAACTGATGAACTGGGGTTTTACGGTATAAACATATAATGGTTATATGACGTCATATGAGAAGAAGATCCAAGACTCGCTATTCATGTACAAAAAATTAATATAAAAATTGCCAAAACAAATAACATATAAATATGCAATTTAAAATTAGATTACTGACACCTGTAGAACTGCAAAGTTTCAGCAAATTGTATCCACTAGTGGTGTTCTGATTGACTCAGATTAGCAATAATTGGTAGGTCTGAGTTGAAGTTGGCAATAATTAATTGTGTTTCAACTTTGTCTACAATTGATTGTTGCTGTACAGTGACGTTTCAATTCTTTTTCTAACTGTCCACTTATTTGTGTTAAATATATATTAATCTAAATATACATGGGGAACTATAGATTGGTCTTCAGTCTCATGTGATGGCAACACAAACAGCATTTTGGATCAGAGTACCAGATTATGAGACTTCACTGTAATCAATCCACATTAAAGGTTTATATCAGGATTTTTAAGATTTTTTAAATTGACTGTAAACATATTATTCAAATATATAATGCCTTTTTATACCCTCTGACCCCATAATGCCATAAGGATAATGATTACAACATGCCACAATAACAAGCTGAAATGGTATTTCTCAGCTTGGATTACATGTGCACGTTAGATTAAAATGGATTTCTCGCCTTAAATTGAAATCCATTTTGTGATGTATATCAGATGTGTCGTGGATTCCATTTTGTGATGTATATCAGACGTGTTGTGGATCGCATTTTGTGATGTATATCAGATATGTTGTGGATTCCATTTTGTGATAACAGGTGAGTTGTGGATTCCATTTGTGATGTATATCAGATGTGTCGTGAATTCCATTTTGTGATGTATATCAGATGTGTCGTGGATTCCATTTTGTGATGTATATCAGATGTGTCGTGGATTCCATTTTGTGATGTATATCAGATGTGTCGTGGATTCCATTTTGTGATGTATATCAGATGTGTCGTGGATTCCATTTTGTGATGTATATCAGATGTGTCATGGATTTCATTTTGTGATGTATATCAGATGTGTCTTGGATTCCATTTTGATTTCAAATTGATCCATCATACTGGTTTACAAATTGTAGAATTTGTTTCATCTTAGAAATAGTCTGAATGACAAGGTTAATGTCGTCAAGAAGTAAAGTGATGCCTATCTTTAGAATGGGGATTTTGTTTCAATTTTACTCTGTATTCATATGTAAAAATCAAAATCCCCTTACTGAACCCCAATGGAACCTAGCCCCTTTATTTGAACAAACTTGAAACCCCTATTCATAGAGATCATTTAAACCAAACATAAATCAATTTGTTTGCCGGTTCTTAAGAAAAAGATTTTTGAGTATTCACAATGTTATCCATTTTTGGTCCTCTGCTGGCCCCTTATGGATATTAAATCCCCATTAAAGGAACCAGTCTCTACTGCTATGACTTAACAATACTCCAGATCTCAAATTGATTAACATAATTCCTAAAATAGATGATAAAAACAAAATTTACTATTTCCAATAGTATTCCTATGTAAAAATCAAAGTCCCTTTACTGAACCCCAATATATCCCAACTTCTCCAGTTGAACAAAATTGAAACTCCTACTTATAAGATCATTTATGCCAAATATGAATGACTTTGGCTCATCAGTTCTTCTGGAGAAGAAGATTTTTGAAATTTCACAATTTTATCCCTTTTTGGATATTAAATTCCCTTAAACGAACTCAGTCTCAACTGTTATAACTAAACAATGCTTCAGACACCAATATGATTGGAATAATTCCAAAAATAGATGAGTGAAACATTATTTCCTGTTTTTCACTACATTTCCTATGTAAAAATTAGTCCCTTTACTGGGCTCCAATGGAACCTAGCCCCTTTATTTGAACAAACTTGAAACACCTACTCATAAGGATCATTTATACCACATATATACAAATTTATCTGGTTGGTTCTTGAGAAAAAATGTTAAATTGATAAAGTCCCTGGGGCGGGGCCAATTTTGACCCTTAGATCATGGCTTTAACAAATCTGAGAGAAACTGATTTATAGGCGATATTATGATATGAAAAATATCAAAGCTCCAGGACTTTCAGAGAAAAAGATTTTTGAAACTTTGAAAAAAACAAGAGGCCCATGGGCCTTAATGGTCAGCTGATTATCTTTGATAACATAAAGCTATATGATTCTATTATCAAACTTTTGTCCTTCGGGAAGTGGGAAAAATCCAAACATGGATTTTAAATGTCACAAAGTTCTGCATCAACAAATCACATCATTTTCTCTTACATAGATTAAGTAAAGAAGTACAAACCCCAAAGGTCAAACCGCGAGACCCAGAGGAATGAAATTCACAATTCTTATGTTGGACTCGTAGGCCTCATTAATTATGCTTACAAATTGTTTTCCAGTGCTTCCTATTATAAGAAGATTTTTAAAGTTTACCTTAAATGTGACTGTTTTGGCCGAGGTTCAAGTCTACAAATAGGGTGGGGATGCATTAAATACAGCATAAGCATGAACCATCGTGTCAGCAACAACAAAAAACATTCAAACTATTCAGTCACCAGAAATGACAGTTTTGTCATTTTCTTTAATATAGATTTAATAAAGTAGACCCCACACCCCGGCCCAAACCCCGAGATACAAGGACATGAAATTCACAATTTTATGAAGGACCAATAGATGCCAATAATCATGCTCACCTACTGTTTTTGAGTGCTTCTTACAAGAATATTTTTAAAATTTACCTTGAATTTTACTGTTTTGGAACCGCCCTTAAGACCTCATGGGGATGGGGACCATGAAATTCACTTAGGTATTAAATGTCATGTCAGCAACAACAAATCACACCAAAAAAATTCACATAAGTCTATTCAGTCATACGAAATAACGTTTTTTGTAAATTTCTCCCATAGAGATTTAGTATTAAATAGGCCACACCACTAGGGCCAAACCAAGAGACCCATGGGCATGAAATCACAAATTTTATAAATGACTCATAGGCATCAATAATCATGCTCACAATTTGTTTCTGTGTGTTTCCTTAAATAACAAATTCTTTAAGTTTACCTTTAATTTTTTGTAGACCCATCCCTTGGGCCAAACCATAAGACCCAGGGACATGCAGTTCACAAATTTATAATACAGCCATAGGAACCAATTGTTTTCCAGTGCTTCCAATAGTAAGAAGAAGATTTTTTAAGTTAACCTTAAATTTTGATATTTTTGCTCCATCCCATGACCCCAGGGGGATGGGGACGATGTAATTCACAATTTACACCCTTAGGTATCAAAGCTGCATACAACAATTGAGCTTATGGTTTTTGAGAAGTTGAAAATGTGAACTGTTAACAGACACATTAATTTTTTCGCCCCACCCCCAAGGCCAAACTGTGATACCCAGGGACATGCAATTCACAATTTTGATTCACCTTTAATTTAACATTTCATTACGATTGAGCTTGCAGTTTTTGAGACAAAGTCCAAAATGTCAATTGCTTATTGATGCACGACAGCAGACAAAAGTTCCACCAGACAAAGTCTCAGGTGACCTAAAAACCTGATTAATACCCTAGTGTAGGGTCAAAATTTAAACAAACTTGAGAGAACTTCATGTTACAATGCTTTACACCAAATTTGGTGAAAATTTGTGAAGTGGTTTCAGAGAAAAAGAGATCTGAACAGCTCACTTGAGCTTTGCTCAGGTGAGCTAAAACTGCATATACATGGAAAAGAATAAATCTAAATGAAATGTATACGACATTAGCGACAAAACTGCTTCTGATGGTGGAAATGTTGAAATCTAAGCTTAGTTGTTCTTACAGCATATCTCCTGATAAGTTCAGCAAATGTCCTTGGCGGGCTCATGTGCTGTCTGTCAAGGTCCATCAGGAAACATTCTTTGTCATCATTGTCCACTATCACCGTCACATTCTGTAATCAAATAGGTTAGGTTTTACAGAAGAGCTAGCACAATTATCTGGCTACTTTCAAAAGCAGACTTTTATTTTTCTATGATTTTTTCACCACATACTCGATCTTTTCTGACCCTGTGAAATGTTCAAGTTTTTATTTTATGAATTTTTTAATGGGGTTTAACGCCATTTCAATGCATATATACTTTCTCACATAAAACTTTGTTTTAACTGAGCTGGATTTTTAATAACAACATCTACAATAATCTTTAGACAGCACCTTAGACATCATGGTCACGGAGGGTCTTTATTCCTGATTTACAAGCATTACACTGACTTACCCTCTGAAAGTCGTGAATCACAACTGACTTTTTACACTCGTCAAATTTTGGCACCTCGATCCTCTCAATCTCCTCTTCCTCTCTGATGTCAATGTCTTCCTCCATCATCATATACGCTCCATGATGAGAAGTCGGCCTTGAAGCATCTGTCTGAACATGGTCCAGTGGCTGTGGTGTTGGCAACTGCTCTGGATCCTCATATTGGATTGTAATACGAGACACCTTGTGCTAAAATGCACAGAATAATTTGTTGAAAATACTAACAAGTGAGGATCTGGACCCTATTTTTAACACCAACATAGTCGAGGCTAGTAAAATTATGTCTTTAAATATTTTATTTCTCATTATACATTAGTATGTACAAGTAAATAGCAACACCATGTACATAACACAATAAGGAAGATTAATGAGGATATTATACTAATATGTTAACATATCTAACTTATATATTAGAAAGTATATTCAGGCTATGTTTATATAATACATGTATGTATTTTAACAATAAATATTGTAACTGTTTTTATAATTAAGCATTTTCACAATGGGCTATATACATATATATGCACTAATTGAGAAATAAGTTGGTGTATGTAGACAGTAGATTAAGGAGTGCAGATAAGAGAAGGAAGTGGAAGATAGTATAAAGAGGAGGAGTACTAGACAGTCTAAGTATAAAACCAGTTTGTTGATGTCATTTATTTAGATGTAATTTGGCTAGTAAAATAATATTCAATCTACCAAAAGTATCTTTCTTAGTAGTCAAGTAGTCAATGTGGCTAGTAAATAATCTTTTTTTTACAAATGGATGTGAAAATGAAAAAAAATCGCTTTCCCTAAGTATTCCTATAAGCACCAGAAGCAAAAATTTAGTGAGTAAGAAACATAATTCAATATGAAGATATAACTGGCCATTAATTTTAGACGGATGATGACAGACAACGCACCATTGCATTTATAAGCTCTTTATTTGACTGGTAGAGCTGACTAGCTGCCTTAGGGCTACAATATCGAGCCCGCCAGTACAGACTTGAGATTGAACGTACCGGTAGGCTCATTATGGTGAACATTTGTGACACAAAGTTTCAGTGGTTTACAAACTAGAGTTTAATTCTAAACTTAATTATTTTACTTCGATTTTAAAACAAGTTCAGGCAAATCAGAATCAAAGTCTTGAAGTTTGTAGTTGTTGAAGAACAGCATTATCTTGACTATTCTAACTTTGTCACAGAACTGTATTTAATATCAATAATTTGTAACATCAGATAAACAGGATATAGTACCAGTACTTAAGTTGAAATTGGACAGAATATGTGAAAAAATAGGGTGGGGGTGGGGACTCAAGACAGGTACCAGTTAAAAAGTTTAAGCAGGGCTGAGAATTTTAATGCATAAACAAATAGGTGGGGTTGGGTGGGTGGGCACTAGGAAACATAACATGGAAGTTTTATACCCGTTTCTGAACTCTAACCTTCAAGTGACTTTGACCTTTGAGCTACACTTTGTCTCATTATAATGAAAATTTGTGTCATGTTAATTTAAAATCCCTATCTGCATGAGAAAGTTATAGCCTGAAAAAAGGTTGTACAAACACTCACATACATATACATCAATGATGTCTACTTTGTTGAACTCACCACAAGCGGGCTCAACAAAAATAGATTTTTACCTACTACAAAATACTTCACGCAAGAGAGAGCGGTTACCCCCTTGCAGACTTTTTTTCAATAAGGATAAAATATTATGTTGAGCCACCCACAATAACTAAAACCAAACTTAATGACTTGATGTTTACCCTGTTCCTACCTGCCAATCAAAAAGCTCATTACCGGTACACATATAATAATGTCTATGACATTTGCTGTATTTTGGTATGGTATACAGTATGAAATATTCCTTAACTGAGAATTATATGGTGTTTTTTTTTTCAGATTTAATTTTTCCATACCAACAGCATTTTAAAAACTAGGATAAAGCAACTTATAGACCACATGTATCTTAAAGTTAGCTGAAATGTCATGTACTTCAAAACATTTAAATTGACATTTACAAATTTCTGCCTCAATCTAAACCTTTTTCTAAAAATTATGCAATTATATGCTTTATCTATGGTAGGCTCATAACCCTGCTTTATTTATGTATTAGTCAGTGATAGTGTCACCCTAGTACAACTCAAGTATGCATAGTTCATAATTTCCAAATCATGTGTAAGTGATAACCAATTTAGTTAACAATATCCAATTTACATGAGTGCAATCACAAAACTATAAATAACAAAACTGGTAAATTAATTACAATAACAACAGCGATTATACGACAATTATACGACACCCACTTGTTAATGGATATATTCATACACGTTTGATGCAGGAACAGGACGCATGTGTTTAATGTAATCAGATGCTCAGGTCATATCAATATGCACATAATTACATACTGTCTCTTTCCAAGTAGGGGCACTGCCTCTTTCCAAGTAGGGGCACTGCCTCTTTCCAAGAAGAGGAAGATGAATGGGTGTTTTAGGCTTTGTCAGAAAATTGCAATAAATATGTCGTGACTATGGCATCAGAACATATTATAGGCATATGTCAATATCTCTTTTATCAAGTTTTATTCAAAATTGTGATGAAATTCATCCCAAAACCAAATGAAGTTCATTCTTTCATGCAGACTGCTTCATAATGGTAGGTAAATTTTGATTTCACTTGGTTTAAACAACAGCACCACTTCTTGTTGAACAATTCACCTCCTGTGGAGTTTATTCGGGGTTATGTGGTATTTGACCCCTGCTCCCTTGATCTCTTAGTGACTTATGACCCATTTCCATGTGAAATATCATGATATATAATAGGTGCAAAACTGAGGCAGCGAGAGTCTTATAATGGAAGTGAGTTGAAATACTGAAACAGCTCAGAATGATATACAGAAATAGTGTTGAACGTAGCTGCCAAAACCCACCCCCAGGTTGAAGTATTGGAAAAGAAAGTGACGAAAAATACTATAACTATTTTTTGGGAAGGAGTGCAGATTCAGCACAGTGTTTCTCTCAGCACTGATCTCACTGTTTCATCCTTAGTGTTGTACAATTACATGATTATTTTATAATTAAGAAAGCTTTAAGGCTTCTCATAACAATTTACAAACTTGGAAGCAAACAATGGATGAAGATCTTGACAGAGAATTATTGAAAGACTGACCTGGCTGGCCTGGGTCTACAGTGTTTGTTTGTGGTATCATGAAGAGTATTCTATAGGTAACAGTTAAATGAACACTTAGTTTACCTGATGTGCCATGTACTTGTACAAATACACACCACCTACAATGCCGGCACTGAGGACCAGCAGTGCGATCAACAGCAGGAAAACGTTGACCAGTTTCTTTGATCGCGCTGTAGGGAGCACTTCCACATGCACTGTGTGTGCTGGACTCTCCGTGTCCAGTGGAGCCTGTAATAAAAATGCATGTACAGTTAATATCAAACTTGTATTTCTCATATGATTACATTTAACATATGATCTGAGAACAAGGAAGAAATATTCAATTGTAGAGGTCATCAAGGCAGATCTCACATGATACCTTATGATCGTCCAACAAGGAAGGGAGGTCACATGATACCATATGATCCAACATCAATGAAGACAGACTAACAAAAAAGCACTAGTTTGGTGATGTTGGGAGTTTCTGATGTTTTCATAAATTACATGAAAAATGTATGATTTTAGTATAAACAAGAAATGTCACTGGTAAGTGTCACATGCCCCCAAAATGGTGTGTGAAAATAACTTTCAATACGTGACCTTGACCATGACATCCGATACAAAGGTTTGGGTATCTTTACAGGTAAATGCAGGTAACATATCATCATGACATGTTGATCATTTGTGTCAAGTTTTTTAAAATCCCTCCATGTAAGAGTGGTTAGACAGGGAAACAGACCAGACATGAAATATCAAACAAACTGAAAGTGTGACCTTGACTTTTGAGGTAAGGTTCTGTCAGAGCTTTGCATGCAACACATTATCATGTTATGTTGATCAATTGTGCCAAATGTTTTTAAAATCCATTCATGTATGACAAAGTTACAGACTGAACTTCAAACCTCACGCAGACTTTTAACACACTCAAAGTGTGACCTTGACCTTTGAGGTACTGGGGTCTTACGCTCAACATGTTGTCATGTCATGCTGATGAATTGAGCCAAGTGTTTTTGAAATGTATCCATAAGTGATAAAGTTACACGAAATCTCAAACAGACTAAGTGTTGTCACAGTTAAAGTGTGATCTTGACCTCTGAAGTGGTAGTCGGGGTGATATGCGTGACTGTACCAAAGTATCTTTCACCATAATGCACTTTCCTTATTGCAGGACTAATAACATTTTTAAGTTACCGGAACAAGAATAAAATTGGTAGTGGACTTATAACATTTACAACTATGATAACATAAACTATACATGTACATGCATAGCAAAAATAACTAATCAACTGCAACAATAGGCCAGTGTGAGACAACCAATATATGCACTGATGACACATTTTCCTCTTCATGATTAACTGTTTCACTTGTTGATTGTATTATCATGACATGTATTTTTATTCACTTCAGAGTCCAAGGCTGAAGTTAATACATAGATTTTATTCTTGAAAAGCAAACAAATACAAAGGGGCCACATTGGCCCTAAATTGCTCACCTGTGGTAGTGGAGACAATGACAAAGAAGGCAATATTTTTTTTATAAATTCAAGTACATTATTATTTTAGACATCAAAATGATAAAAACAATTCACATTGATTATTCAGATTTTTACTTTTTATATGTTGCCGAAAAAACACAAAAGATGAGAGTCCCTGCAGTATTTAAGTGCTGTTTTCTTTTCAAGATTACCACTCAAATTTATATATCGATTTTGTCACGTTTTTGTGGATTTGATATACCAAACGATTTGGATTTTATTTATTTATAGGATGCTTTTTGTCCATTTTAATAATTATTTGTATTTTAAGACATTTATTACATTTTTTCCTTATACACTCCCTTTATCATTAAGGGCACTAGTTAGTTATTTTTATTTTCTTCATATCACTTGAAAATTTAGACCATAGTGTCAGACTTAACTTATAAAATATATACAGTTTCTCACTGAATATGTCATGATGGTATTGACCCTGTCATAATGATCAGATGTTTGACTTTTTGCTGACAAAAGCCTCTTCTACCAGAAATTCTATAAATGACTGCCAAGCTTCTGGGTTTAGGAAGACCTGAGCACTTGCAGCAATGGGAGCACGAGTGGATGATGTCCTTCAAGTGTCAAGTATAACCTTGAAGAGCAATCCTATCCTTACACAATACCAAACCCATGGGCACGACCTAGCTGTAGGCAAGTCAGGACAATACTTGGGGACAATGCTTTTGGATGACCTCCTCGAAGCCCCATGTGGAGTCTACTACCAATAGATCCAGCAAAAGCCTGGTGTACGTAAGTAAGATCATGTCTAGCTGTGGGAGCATTATTACTTCAATCCTTTGAAGTGTGAAGTCTTCCGCATAACTAGGAAGAGGAACCCTATCCTCACACAATACCAAACCAATGGGCACAACCTAGCCATAGCCAAGCCACGCTGACTGCTGGGGGCAATGGTCCTCTACCTAGTCATAGCCAAGCCAGGATAAACCAAGGTCGAAGCATATAAGACCCTTGCTCGACCAACCCTGAAGTGGTGGTGTTTGGCTTGATTTATTGTTTTTTTACACAGCCATACTTGCATTCAATTTAAGTTTTGTTGTTGCACAGCACCAACAGTGTCTCAGACCTGAGATCAGGATAAGTCAACACTCATAATATAATAATTATTCAGTGTTTTTTTTCACCATTTTGGGAAGATGACCCATACCCTTGGAATTGGGAATTTTAGCGGCATTTTCATTAACATTGGGAAATTGTTTTGCATTAAATATATTTATAAAAAGTGTACACTTGCTTATCAGGCCATTTAATTAAATAATCAATGTCATACTAAATTCAGAATGGGGAAAACTTTCTTTATTTTATCAAGGAAGTATGGCAAGTTTCAATTAACATTTTTGAAGCTTTCAATTGGGAATTTTTACCATTCAATAGGGAAAAAAAAAACTATTTGCCATTTGGAATATGACCCAATAACGGCTATAAAAATGGCCGAAAAAAAAAACACTGTTAATAAGTGACTGACTTATATTACTTGACTATGCATGGCTAGTCAACTCTACATTATATATTAAATCTACAATAAAGTCAAACAAGTTAGAATTAATTTTTTCATTTAATTCAGAAACAAGCATATATAAACACCGAATCCATTACGTAAACAGAAGCAATACCCCACACTGTATAAAGTTTTATTTCTTCTTAACCTGCATTATTTGTTCATGCCTCACATCATTCTTGTACTGTCACAAATGTACGGCAATCTTCCAGAGAGGCCATTGTACATTATTGGAAGAAGAAAACAGTAGAAATCTATTATGAGCAAAGAGGGTGGTGAGGAGAAAAAAAAAATTTAGTTGTAATTTTTCAGGTCCAAAATCCTACTACATATAAACACTAGCAATGCTGTTCAGTATGTTTGATACACTGCAAAACAAATATATAGGGTGTGCAACGGTAATATGAGAAAGAAGCTGAGACATGCACATTTGCAAAATTATCTTTGGCCTCGTCCGCCCGACAGCTGATTAGCTAACATGACGAAAATACTAACCAAAGGTACCACAGTTTCATCAAACTTCTTTTTGATTACCGCCTTCCCATCTTTCGAAACCTTGATTATAGTCATACTGGACCTTTGTTGTCTGTCGCTACTTATAACAAATTGCGAGACCAAAACAGAAAACAAAACAAAATGGTCTTCCTTGGGTAGCTTCCTTGTTGTTGAAAAAATATGACGTCACTCACTAGAATAATTAATCTTACGAAATAACCCCCCCTTTTCTAAAAACACAAAGACTAGAAGTACGGCAACGGATATTACTTTAACGTCATCAGTCACTGTGCATATGTAAGCAAGTATATAAATATACTGAAACCTGGGCAAACAATGATTAAGTAAATATAAAATAATTAAATTTGTGTCAGATGTAACCCTTTACTGTATATGGTTGGAAAGTGATTAAGTTGAGGTTTCTACATCTCCAAGTTATATTGTGTACTATAAAGAAAGTTCAATTTCCAACTTGAATTAAATATTCATAAAGAAAATACATAAAAAAATTCTTTCTCCAAAATTTGAATTATGCAAATAACAAAGAACGGTTACTAGAAATCAGCCAAGATATCAAGGCATACATGTTGGAACCTATTTTTTAATAGCCTAGTCTTTTATGGAGACCTGTAAGGAAAACAAGTTTAATGAGTAAAATTAACAAAAATAAAAGAAATTGTCGTGGGATTCGACCCGGATCCCCAGTGCAAAAATCAGCAACTTTATCCATTGCTCCACGGAGGCTGCTGCATGGTTTGCGGTATGATTATATTTATAAATCCATCTTAACCCGCTATGTTAGATAAATGAATAAGAAAAGAATAAGCAAGGACTTATATAGATTCTAAGTAATTAATCAAAGCTGAAAAAAATTGAAAGTACCCAACTTTTTGAAACATGGCTGGTATTTATCTTCGAACTGAATTAGGTTAACTATTTTTTCAACGGTACAATTTCATGGACGTCTTTCGGTTTTTGAAAGTTGTTGTTATTTATAGAACATCCATCATACGAAGCTTTGGAATGTGACCACTAAATATAGCTAACTTTGCCCAGATAAAAACCATACTTGTAGTTTCTGGCACTGTAAATAATAAAGAAAAGATTGGATTTGAATTGATTAACACGGTGTTAAAGTTTTCCAGAAATATTTGAAACAGTGACTTTCATCGAGATTGATAAATGTGAGATTTTAAGGTCACCTGTATAAGAAAGGAGAAATCAGTTTTCCAGGATGTTATAAATCATAAATTAGTTTCAATAATTTATATAGTCTTCGAAGCCATATTTGGATATTCTCCGTGTAAACAATCTGGTTTGTTAGGCCCTCTATCTAGTCCATTATTACTTTGTGTCTGTACACTATTTTTACGACTCCCGATTGTTCCTTCACGTCTCTTAATTATTATAGCGTGAGGCATTGAATGTTATATCAAAGCCTGTCAAAAATGTGTTCATGTTGCAATGAGTTTATTTTGGGTACATTGGCGGCATTGTTAGGTAAGCTGTTCCATCTATCTTCCACCGTCTGAATGAAAGTACCATGGCTGGCTTCTGTTTTGGCCTTTTTAAAAATAACTTTAAATCATTAATTCTCCTTAAATTTCAAGCATTTCTTCTCTACTAACATGATAACTAGCATAATCTTGTACATCTGAACAATGACTGACATAACTGATTTACTTGTATTTTAAAGTTGGAAGACCTAAATTCCTTAATCTTTGTTCATAAGTTAGATCCCTAATAGAATAGACCATATGTTTGCTTTTTTATTTTCTCTTGAATATGATCTGAGAATGTATACTTCGGTCGAAAATCACTCATAGGTCATTTTCTTTCTTAACGTTTTCTATTTGAAGCATTTTATCTTTTATCTTCTTTGCTTTAACTATTTGCTTAATATATATTTTATATACGTTCTTGCAACCATATATCTATCATCATCTGCGTTTTTTTCTCTCAAATGTAAGTACATATCTGAATCAGATGCGGGCATTCTTACAATGCAGTCGGTACCTTCTTGCAGAACATTTATGTAAATTCGGAATAGTAGTGACCATGGAACACTACCGTGGAGATACTTCACATCTTACTTCTTCCCGATTACTTGTTTCACCGATTACCATAACCAAGAAATTCGAGTAGGAAATCTATAGTTCCTTGCCATAACTCTCTGCTTGCAGTTTGTTAATCAAAGCACTGCAATGCTGTTTGGGGCGGAGCATATAAAATGTAAAATGTCGCTATTGTTTTAGACAAACAGGTCAGTTTACATACGTTAAAGTAGAATAATCCCGATTACCTTTGATTCTTATACAGGGTTCAAAATCTACATGTTCTATGCTTAACGATGACCCTTTTCTCGAATAAGTCAGAGAACGTAACTGAATGGTTTGCTTTTGAAAGTATATTTCTGCTATAGTAGGAATATTAACTCTAAAATTTTGCAAATGTCCAACTTTAAGATATGAGTTCATCTCAATAATATGAGATTTATATCTTCAACTCAACTCATGATATTTTCAGAAATGCCAAGCTTTCTATTATATACAGTATAAATATCAAAGTGCTCTGAATCTAGCACGATGAATTCCACTTTGAGTATATTCATTTACTGTTTTCTTTATTGATTTCTCTAGCGCAACACTGAAACAATTAGTTTAAAAGACGAAAAGTAGAAATGTGTATGTCGACGTTAATAATTGATTCTTACATTTATATTTTCTAGGGCCCTATATCACCCCATGAACGGAACCGCACTAACCAAAATGTTATGACGCCGATTTTTAGAACAAATGAATTAAATGGAAATTATCTACCGTTCCAATTATTAGAAATATATGAAATATTTACTAAATAATAAAAAAAACAACAACACTGACATTATTCATAACTCGATCAATCTTGAATTCCTTTTAGGAATACAAGTCTATTTTTAAACATTTGGGAGAAACTGCAAGTCACGCGATCGACATTAGCATATCTCTATTTGTAGAACGAATATTGATAGTTCCTTGGCATAAGGGACAGATCTAGAAAAGTTTCGTTCCCGAACACATTTTTAAAATGATAGAAAAAAAGCGGAATCAGACTCCCGAACCAAGTACTTATTATCTGAAGTCCTTGCCGAAGTATACGACTCTTTCAATGTACATGTTGGCAATATACTTCGTGACCTGGAATTTGAAGTTACAAGATGGCGTAATCTTTTGGTCACGTGACGATAGTTCCCCGCGTCTGTATTCATGCGCTTTAATTCCTTTGAGGTGATTTATAGCACTGAATATAAACTTGGAATTTATACGATACAGAATTTTTATAGGTATAAATCGTCGCTGTCTGTTATAATATTAATGTTTTCGTTGAAATAGGGTAATCTACTGTTTATAGCGAGTCCGAATACTTATCAGGGGTGGAACTATTTGAGTAGTGGTTGTTAGGTTTGCATTAACACGATACACGGTTGTAGATTTGCGGTATTGAAAAAAATCATGTTAGCTCTGAGAGCGGCTGCTAAAGCACCGCCCCCAAGAAACTATTTAACAACCCACACACACAGTCTGGTTCCCTGACCAACTACCGATAAATCGGGCTATTCAACTATTTATTGTTAGGACAGGGAACCAGACTACCTATACACATGAAAGGGAACCAGATTATCCATATATATATATTGATCACCCCTTTTTTCAAATCTCCAGGTCACCATAATAATCCTTTGTGTAGTATCTTATCAAAGGCATCAGAAAAATGCAAGGTATATGATATCCACATCGTGTCCACCATCCACGACTGTTGTCCATTTTTATGCACTCCAGTAGTTGAGAAATTGAGTAGTTCTGCCGAAACCCGTGGTGATATTAAGAAGATAACCATTATTTAAATATGGAGAGAACAGAAGAAAAGCATAAAAAAGATAAACGAAAAGACAGCTTTTTACTTAATTTCAACTTTAAAATATTTTCTTTTCTTTCATGCTTTAAGTTATTTCTATAAGGTGTTTAGTTTAAACATATTCTATTACTTATGTTACAGATATTTAATATCACATGGTAATACATATTTATATATAACATACGCAAATGGATTGAACTACAAGTTATAACAACATTAGTTACAGTTCTCTCCATATCACCAATTCCAATATAGTGTGTATACCGGAATGAAATGTTATAACAATCATAATATAAGTTATAATTTTAAATGAATACTATAAACTTGAAAAGAAGAAATACACAAAAATGTGAACAAAAATGAAGAGTGGGGGGGGGGGGGGGGGGGGGGGCGGGGGATGATGGGGCGGCTCATTCCGACCTTTATATCACGGGTTGATTAAATGGACCACCATATATTGGTCGCTAAAAAATGTACCTAGTTTGTATCATAAAGTGACGTATGTCACGGATATATATTGGAAGATGAAAGACGATATCAAATGTTAAACTCGCAATCGAGATAACGCTCGATGTTCTTCTTTATTGTGAAGATGAACAGAGATCTTCAGACCATCGTTTAGCTCAGTGAAAACTGAGCTTGGAGATTGCACATCGCTTTTCCAGATGGTTATTTACAGTTAAAAAGGGTTACAGCTATTCACAAATGTCTCTGAATGACGTATATAGAGCAGACCAGAATAATCTAAATTATTCCAGTGTGCTGATAGACGCTACCGTGCTGGTGGCCCTGAGTCGGTGACATAATAGGCCCTACAGAGTTATTAGTCAGGACATTTATATGTCCTTGGTTATTAGTCACTGCCTGAGTGTAGAACTTGTAATTTAATCTTGTCCGCTGTTTTACCTTTATCAGACAGACCAGATAACTTTCTTTAAACGGGACATTCTACTAAGCACACACATGACTTCATGTTTATTATATTGGCGGCAAAAGATTCCAATTTAGCCACGCTGTCGTAAGAATAGCAATCTTTGTGTAATTTTTTATTTGATTATTTCAAGCATTTTGGAGTTTTAATTAGTGCTGCACGAATGTATTATTTAATAAAGCAGACAATAGTATAAAAAACATATAGCTATAAGTAGTTAATATATCTATAATAATTGAGTGTAAATAATTTCGTTTAAAATCAGACTGATGTACTGCACATGTCCGTTTAAAAACAACAACAATGGACCAGTCATCTAGTCTGTGGCTTTTCCGATAGCAATGGCATTTGAGTACATTGAGTAATTTCAGAGAAAGTTTGAATAATGTCACCATGTAAAGCTAGATAAGTAAAGGTTATATCAAATTAAGAACGTAGTCCTCACATTTTAAGGACTTTCCCAACGTAAAATTAACTTACCAATCTGTAAGATGTAACCAATCAGCGTACCCAAAACAAGACCATATAGCAGACCAAAGCAGGGATATTTGAGTCCGTTATACAGTCTAGTGGAAAAATTGGCGGTGAATTGGTTCCCAGCCTTATTGAACCTGCACCCACCACAGCCAAAAGCATTGTAACTTCAAACCTTTATGCAAAACTAGGCTTATATGTAAGTATATGTCTTTAGCAACTGGTACGTTAGATGTAGAACACACATACAATGTTGTAAAAATACGTGTTGCATATTTATCAGACCTGAGCAACGCTTTACAAGTTCAAACAAAATGTTGCGTAATCGGGGACCAGATAATCAACAAGTTGCGTAATCAACAAGTTGAGCTTTTGCAAAAAGCAGCCATCAAAGAAGCCGCACACTAAGAGTTGTTTGTTACTGATATATTTTATTAGAAATTAAATAGATTTAATTTGACATATTGATAATTTGTCATTTTTTAAAACTGCATGGTTTTTCAAGCTCCTTTCATGGTCCTGGAAACAAGACTACTGAAATTTATACTGGTCATACCAGAGACATAATACATGTGTATTTTGTCACTGGTCACACCTAATACCGCTAGTCTAAAATTTGGTCAACCATGTAAATAATGGCATCAATAGTAAACAGTAATAAAGTAACTTAAATGTGCTAAGTAATAAACAGTTGGTGGTACGAAATGTAATAAATACCGATGCTAAAGGAAGTTGGAGCTTTGCACGTGTCTGGGATATTGTTATATTACATATACGGGCATCCGCGGTATTAGGTATACAAGGGATAATTGAGTAATCATGAGGTAATATCAGACACCCCAGGGTTTTCTGGAGGATTTGAAATAAGTTATTTACAGCATTCTGCTTGTTCTATACTTGTTTTCAGACCCTATGGAAGCAGCATTAACACATCCCTGCTAACATACGGGGGTTTATTTTAACCCAACAAAAAGTCTGATACTCTCCATGTAGTTCTGTGCTTGGAAAAATAGTGGACTGGTGCACGTTCTAGTTTTACGGCAATTGACCACAAATACTTCTCGGACATAAACATCTCAATTGAAAGGCAAAAGTTTATACAAATATCATAACATATAGCCTAGCAAGAACGACACAAATCCTGGGGTAACTATTTCACCATTGGGAATGTATGCAAGCGTTAAAATAAATATAATGTACATTATTTCAATTAATAAAGAATGTGTTTTCTTTACAAATAGACACTTTTGTAGAAAATGGGGGAGACACGAAGCTTGTTCAGAAATGCATTGGTTGGTAATTTATGCACAATTCCTTTAAGATGGGGGGGGGGGGGGGGGGGGGGTTGCAGGTAATGTGTGAGAATGGCATTTATTATAACATATAATGCCTATATTCTATACTCGCTGATGTCTTTTTAAACATACCAAAATAATAAAGACATAAAAGTAATTTTTCCAGATACACTGCTTAAAAAAAAGTCTTTTAAAGAAAACTGAACATTAGTAGCTATAAGTTGACCACTCCCCCATTTTGTTTTTCTCATAGAATACCCGGTGATATTTAATGTGGACAGCAAAAAATAACATACATGCATGTCAACTCTTGATCCAACAAAATACAGAGGAATAAACAAATTGCTTAGTTTAATTATTGTTATTATTTAAATTTATTATTATATTAATATAATTATAGAATTTGTATTTTTTTAGTAATAAGTATATATTTTATCAATAACTGTTGTCAGTGTTTTTTTCCCACATTGTTTTGGGAAATTGACCCATACACTTGGAATTAGAAGTTTTAGCTGCGTTTTCATTAACATTGGAAAAACTTTTGCATTAAATATATTTGTTCAACTTCATAAAAATGTTAGCCAGTGTGGTTCCGGCTAAAAATAGAATCACTGCCGGTCTCTGCAGAGGGGTATGAATCCTCCGAATGGGTGTCATATTCATTTTATCATTTTTTGTCATGTTCACTATTGTGGTTAAATTATCAACTCTTGTGTGGTTTCAGGGAGCCATGAGTGATGGCAAGTATAGTTCCACTGTGGCTCATGCATGTAGTAGGAAGCGACAATTTGAGTAATATGATAGAATTTGCTGAAATTCTGCAGTTCTGCAGGTATCAAGGTTCTAGGTTCATTCTGCATATTCATTTGTTAGTGTATTTTGTTGATCTGTATGTTAATTTGTTTTTTTTTTGTACATGTAGAGTGAACCTGGAATCTTCCTGTCTGTTGGCGTCGAATAACCTATAATGTGTTGGTACACTGTAAAACCCTATTCATTCACTCATTCATTCATTCATAAAAATGTGTTCACTTGCTATTCCTGCCATTTAATTAAAGGATCAATGTCATACTCAATTTAGAATGGGGAAACTTTGTTTATTTTACCAAGGAATTATGGCAAGTTTCAATTTACAATTTTTAAAGTTTTTTATTTGGAATTTTTACCACTCATTTAGGGAAAAAAATATACTATTTGCCATTGGGAATATGACTCAATAACAGCTATAAAAATGGCCAAAAAAAACAACTGCTTGTTGAAAATTTATATATATTTACATTGTATTTCACAGGCTCTTCAGGAAATACTTCCAGTCATCTATTAAACAGTGTTATCACACGCCAGTTATTATAGAGAGGGCCGCACAACAAGTTCGAAAAAATGTCAGCCTGACAAAGAATCGTCACACGTTGTTGAATACAAGAAGTTTTCATTATTTTCCCATCATGTCTTCAGTGGGAACAGGAAACAGTAAAAGGAAAGCTGACAGTGGTACATTGAATGGGAGTGGAAATCAAAATGGTGAACCAGTGGCTAAGAAAAAAAAGGATGAAGACTTCCTCTTAAAAATCATTGATTCCAGGAAAGCTGTTTGTGTGTCGGTGGGCGAGTTTAAATTCAATAAAAAGCGAGTTCGAGTGTTGTCGAAAAGTAAAGATTTTCCAGATGAGAGTAAAGGTGTGGTGTACTGGATGTCCAGGGATCAAAGGGTACAAGGTACAATGTCTGAATCAGTGTCAACACTCTCATTTACCTTTTTAGGGGGCTGATTATATATTTTGGCCCTTTTTGCGATGGTGCCAGAAACATTCCATAATTATTACAAATTTTTATCTATTAGGTCATCCTTAAAAAATGTTTGTGTGCTTTGCTCTAACCAAGTAGATATGGTAGGTAGGTACCTTCATGTAGGTAGGTAGGAAGCTTAATTTTTTTGTCGCCAGATTTTAATTTTTTAAACTAAATGGATAGAAATGATGAAAAAAAATTCAATGCTTTGAAAGGCAAAAAAAAATTTTTGTAGCTGCAATTTTGAGTGAGTGGGTAGGCAATTTTTTTTAAGAACAGCACTTGCTGGTATTTGACATTTATTGTGTGACACAGTGCTTTAGATTTCCTTGAGCAATAAAATGTTGATATGATAAGTGGCTTTTTAGTCACTCGGCAAAGGTTTATTGAAGAAAATGTTTATTTGTTATTCATATTTCAGTCCTTATTTTTCCAAATGAATTTAATTTCAATATGCTACAAGGGTTTAAAACAGTGTAAGATTCATTTTGGTGTAAGAATATCTATTTCAACATGCAAAAATGAATATATTGAAAAGGGATTCCTAACTTTTTCCTAACACCCCTTTCGCTCCAGGAGGACCCCTGGAAATGGTGATGAATCCCACTAAAAATGAGTGTAATTGAATCAACACATTGTTTTGACATTTCAGATAATTGGGCATTCCTTTATGCACAGAAACTTGCTTTGAAACTAGAGGTACCTCTGCATGTGTGCTTCTGCCTCGTAACGAAGTTTCTAGACGCTACAATCAGACACTTCACGTTCATGCTTGAGGGTCTCAAGGAGGTAGAAAAGGTTGGAAGCTTATTAGTTTTCAGAAACATTTAACATAAAATTAAACATAGTCTCAGTCTAACTTCTATCAGTGACTTCAAGCCTCATTAAACTTCCGAATGCCAACTTTTTGATAATAACAAAAATGATTGTAATTAAATGTGTTGAAAGTATTGCTAAAACCATTCATGTAGACACCTTAGTGATCGTTTTAAAAAAAAGCGAGAAAAATAAATAACTTGGATCAAAATGTTATTTTCTTAACCAAGCAATCCAAACTTTTAACTTTTGTTTACATTTTGTAATTCTGTAATGACTCGGTTGCTTTCCCACTGTATCTCCGCCAGTGTTCGAAAATACACAAATGACTACTGTAGTGGTAGTGTGCTTATTAAGACCGTTAAATAAGGAGTTCATTAACAAGATTAGAAAAGTGTTGTCTTTGCTAATATTATGTATCGCTATTGGGTTTTCTTTTTTTTTTAAATATATATTGATGTCTGCAATAAAACTGTATCGAACGTAGTACACAATATATTATTTATACGCACTGAAAAACCATGAGTCCAGAATACTAGTTTGGTCTAGAAACTCTTGCTCATGATCCTCCCTTGCATATACCTGATACTATCGCACGCGCTGTTATGTCACATATCACTTTATCGCAGTCAATTTTGAGAGGCTACCAAGGGTGGTTAGTTTAGTACAGTTATTAAAAAAGTAATTTTATATTTAATTCTATATACATGCAATAAATTAGCTCGTAGGTTCCAGTTCATCAATACACTGGGGGGAATAAAGGTGATGTTCTTAAAAGCTATTTAAACGCAAGCAGTAATTTAATTTTTTTAACCACATCCCCCACAGTGCCCCATACTATGTTTTTCTCTGAAGTTAGTTGATCATATATAATACCAACCGATGCCTTTCCGAACAAGCTTCGTAATTCCCTGTTTTCTGCCAAATGTGTTTATCGGAAAGAGACAAACTTTGATTTGTAAACAAAATCCATTCTTAATTATATATTAATAATGTGCTTTATAATTATTTTTTTTGTTTGCAAAGTCTCTCAGTGATCAAATAAACATGTATTCTATCATCTGGAAGAGTAAAAATGGCTCGAATTAAAACTAAAAACAGCTGATGAGCCTTTAATTGTTCATAATTTTATGTCTTTACTTCGATGTAGCTATGTAGCTACCTAGAAGACATGGTACCATATCTTCTGTGTAGAGTGGACTTTAGTTCTGCTCAAGATCACTTACCTGTTGCTGAGGTTGTAGATTCAAGCACAGGGTGACCAAACTGTTTAGGTAAGAAGATAAAGTTTGCCAGTTACTTGGGGACAGATGGTTGATCTACTCAGGTCCAACCAGCAATACAACCTGGTGACATAACCCCAACAGAAACAAAGGGATCTTCCAATGCGGTTAATACCAGTAAAACGTAAGATTGTGAAGGCGGTCTTTGTAAGGCTGGTACATGGTTGAAGTTGGTTATTACATGTACATTGCAGGAGTGCTGTGACCTTGGTATACCCTTTCACCTACTTACTGGACATGCCAGTAATGTTTTAACGACGTTTGTTACGGAGAACAACATTGGTGGTGTGGTGACAGATTTCAGTCCCCTACACGTACCCATGCGTTGGGTTGATGATGTCGTCAAGGCTCTGCCAAAGGATATCCCTCTGTGCCAGGTATCATGTTACTTTAATTTGTCATTTAATTTTGCATTTCTTTATATAAGAAACAGATCTATACAGTTTTTATTCTTTTTGTCTAAATTGTCTAAAGATAATGATTATTTGATATTGGTAAAAAAAAAATTCTCCAAATTTGACAAAAAAAGATATTTCATTTTCAGAGAGAGCATTTTACCATATTCTTGGTATACTGAAAACACTTTAAATTAGTGTTGACTTTCTTTTGCCAATCTGCTGTGATTTGTCCCATTTTATTTATTTGCAATATGTTGAATTTGTGATGATGTTCTAAAAGTGAAACTGGAAATCTTTTTAATTCTGATATATGCCGATGATCTGATTTGTACGAAACACAGTAATTGTTTATGTATTTAATATTGTTACTGCACTATTAAACGAACAAATATTTGTGGATTTATGGTGAATGTAATTTGGTCTTTATTCATGTTCAATAAACCATAAAAACATAATTAGATAATTTTCACACCTCGCAAACTATTATTTAGCGTTAACTACTCTTAAACGATAACACATTCTCAACACCTTTTCACCCATCAGGTTGTAAACATTGTACTTACACAATCGTGTAACTATTGTCAGGTATCAAACAGCATTCTCACTGTTTAAATGACGTTCTAAGAAAAATTTAGTTTCAATTAACATTGTGATATTCTGGTAGAAAGAACAAGGATGGGACATGGGGGCGGACTCAGTTTTGTAAAATTTTGACATCCATAATTGTTTAAAATGCACCTTTGTTGGACTGACATTCGGACAATGATCATGATTGCAATTGCAGTTTGCGTATTTTTTTAATTCAGGAGGAATGAATTTTCATGAATAATAGTGAAAATAAAGTTTTCGTTAATAAAAAGTGTTTGACAGTATTTTAATCTGGTTTTTGGAATTCTTGGAACTTCGGAGAAGGGCATAAACATTGAGTTTAGTTTAACCTATTTTAGCTTGATTGCAAAGTGTAATGATAGTGGTGTGTAACCTTGTTGTGTTGCGTCCCTTGATGTTACTCTCCTATTTAGAAGGTGATATAATAATAATTCATATGTTTTACGTTCGCTGCACATGGCTGTTAGTTTTGTGTTTCTCTACCGAAAAATCACATGGTGTCACGAAACTGAAGAAAACGGTAATTATGGATAAATTGGAACCCCTCGCATGCTTATCAATGTCTGGAAACATTGCTAATAACTGGAAACGCTTTAAACATTAATTTGAGTTGTGCCTGAAGGCTTCCGGTGCTTCTGAAAAAGAAGAAAAACAGCAAGCATGTTTACTTTTACACGTCATTGGGGAAGACGCCCTAGAAATATACAATAATTTTAACTTTGATAATAACGAAGATAAATTCAGATTGACTAAAATCACAGAGAAATATGAAGATTATTGTTCTCCTAGGAAAAACATGATCTACGAAAGGCACAAATTCTTCATGTGTTTGCAGAAACAAGAAGAGAGTATTGACCAGTACGTTTGTAACTTGAGAACCAAATCAAAATCTTGCGAGTTCGGGGATTTGACAGATTCTCTTATCAAGTACAGAATTGCTTGTGAAATTCCTGATAATGGATTGAGAGCTCCTTTGTTAGGGGTTCAAGATTTGAACCTTGAAGCAGCCATAACCATGTGTAGAGCGACGGAAACAACCAAGGAATGAATGAAGGATCTGGTGGATGAACAAAAAGATGTTCACACAGTGACCGGCAATGGGTGAAACATGTCATAATTTTCAGCGGCAAGATCATATTTCAAAAATGTGTTTCCTGAGTAAAAATGTACATGAAGTCACTCGTCCGAGAAATGATACTACAAGACAGGCAACGGAATTCTTTGTTGACTCTGTTACCGGTACTAGTGGTTCTTCAAAGGAGGAATGGAGGCTGAATATCGAAACCAATGGTACAAATATAAACTTTTAACTTGATACTGGTAGTGAAGTGAATATAATTCCGAAAACTTTGTATCACAAACTCTCTGAAAAACCAAAACTACACAAAGTAAATGTGAAGTTGATGTTGTACAGTAGGGATAACAGACCAGTCACTGGTGCATGTGTGCTGAAACTATGTCATAAAGGACAGACAAGTTAACTTCTCTTTATAGTAGCTGAGATAGCTGGAACTGCTATCTTAGGTGTCAAAGCTTGTCACAGACTAAACTTAGTCAAGCGTGTATTTAACATAGGCAAATCCTCTCAGTCTACAGACATTATCATACAGGAGTTTTCTGATGTATTTGAAGGGCTTGGATGCTTACCAGGTGAAGATGGCATACGTGTGGATTCATCAGTGAGACCTGTAGTACATCCATGTAGAAAAGTTCCATTTGCGATACAGGACAAACTAAAACAAGAATTTGACAGGATGGAAAGTCTTGATGTGATCAGTAAGGAAGATAGCCCTACAGAGTGGGTAAGTTCCATGGTTGGTGGTATTGGTAAAGAAAAACGGACAACTCCACATATGTCTTGACCCCAGAGATCTAAACCGAGACATACAACGTGAGCATTGTAAACTTCCAACCAGAGAGGAAATTATGTCATAATTATATATGCCAAATACTTCAGTAAGCTTGATGCATCATCAGGATTCTGGCAAATGAAATTGGACACCGAATCGTCGAAATTGACTTGCTTTAATACACCATTTGGTTGATACAGGTTTTTGCAACTCCCATTCAGAATATCCTCTGCTCTTGAAGTATATCACAAGGCAATTCACATGATATTTGAACTTATTAATGGAGCATCTGCTATTATGGATGACATTATCGTATGAGGTAGTACCCTTGAAGTACACAATGAAAGATGGCTTGAGGCAACAAGGCAGTCAAATTTAAAGCTGAACCAGGACAAATGTGTCTGTGAAGACCAGTCATTCACATTCATAGGTGATGTTGTGTCCGCAGAAGGCATGAAACCTGATCCGTTAAAAGTGAAGGCAATACAGTGCTTTCAGACACCCGAATCAAAAAAAGACGTAGAGCGTTTCTTAGTAATGGTGAATTATCAGGGACGATACATTTCCGATCTGTTTACCAAAACAGCCCGTGTGGTTCCGGCTAAGAATAGAATCACTGCCGATCGCTGCAGAGGGGTAGGAATCCTGCGAATGGGTGTCATGTTCATTTTATCATTTTTTGTCCTGTTCATTATCGCGGTTAAATTATCAACCTCTGTGTTGTTTCAGGGAGCCATATGATAGATGGCAAGAATAGGACCACTGTAGCTCATACATGTCGTAAGAAGTGATAATTTGAGTAATACGATAGAATTTGCTGAAACTCTGCAGGTATCACGGTTCTAGGTTCATTCTGCATATTCATTTGTTATTGTATTTTTAGCTCACCTGAGCCAAAGGCTCACAGGTGAGCTTTTGTGATCGCCTGGTGTCTGTCGTCTATCGTCCGTCGTTAACTTATAGCTTTTAACAACTTCTCCTCTGAAACCACTGGGTCAATTTTAATATAATTTCACAGAAATATTCCTTGGGTGACATTCTACCAAGTTTGTTCAAGCCATCTTGATTCGTCAAAAAACATGGCGGCCAGGAGGTGGGATTAGTTTACTATATAAGCTATAGTAAAAACTTAAAAAATCTGCTTGTCAGAAACTACTGGCTCAATTTTAAAATAATTTCACAGAAATGTTCCTTGGGTGAAGTTTAAGCCATCTTGATTCGTCAAAAAACATGGCAGCCAGGGGGTAAGGTTAGTTTTTATGTCAAATTACTCCCTCTGTTTTATAGCATAAATGTCTGTATATAGCAATTATTATAAGAAGAGGTAATAAACTTTTTAAATAAACTTTTCTTTTGCTATTATTATACAATATTATAAAAGATAATTCATCATAAAAAGATGAATGATACAATTATAATCAATGATTGAAATATTATTCATATTATTCAAATATCATGAACCATTTTTAGCTCTACTGGCCAAAGGCCAGAAGTGCTTATGCGATGGCGCGTTGTCTGTCGTCCGTCGTCTGTCATCTGTCGTCTGTCGTCTGTTAGCAGCACTTTCTCTGAACTAGGCCAATTAAATTGAAACTTCACATGGGTGTTTCTATTGCATAGGAGACTATACAGAAGATTTACTTTTTTCGATCTGAAATTCAAGATGGCGGCCATTACTAAAAATAGTCCAAACCTTAAAAAATATTCTCTCATGAACAGCCCAACAGATTTTCAAAATGTTTATGTAGTAATGATGACCAACTATAGTTCTGTTAGATTTGTTCAAATGGTGTCCCTAGGGTTAAAAATGACCCCGTCCCGAGAGTTCAATTAGGGGACACATGTCAATATAATATATATATTTTTTTTTTTAAATGGAAATAATTTTCCCTATATCTTCACTAAAGCATTGTTAGGTAAAGGAGGTTAAGATTTGTAAAAATGACTGGGTTCCTATGTCTAAAGGGTCAGGAGGGGCCCCAAAAGGGTACAAATTGGGAATTAGTAAAATTATTTTCTTATGAATCGGTATGACAGATTTGTACATATTTGATATAAATTATCCCTAAGTGTAGGGGTTTGATTGCAGTTAAGAATTTAGGGGCTAAAATATATAGGGGCCCTGTAAGGGGACTTAGAATTTTACATAGAAATACTGTTGGAAAACAGAAAATTCTTTTTTTTTCATGTATTCTGAAACCACTAGGCCAATTAAACTGAAACTTCACATAGATGTTTCTATTGCATAGGAGACTATACAAAAGATTTATTTTTTTGGTCTAAAATTCAAGATGCCTACTAATACTTAAAATAGTCCAAAACTTAAAAAATCTTCTTCTCATTAACGGTCCAACAGATTTTCAAAATGTTTATGTAGTAATGATGACCAACTATAGTTTTGTTAGATTTGTTCAAATGGTGTCCCTAGATTTAAAAACGACCCCGCCCCTGATGTTTCTATTGCATAGTAGAATTTCAAAAAGTGCCATGGCAACTATGAGTCAGTAGAGCGTCCTCAGGCCCTCTTGGGCCTCTTGTTATAATAGGTGTTAATCTGAAAAAGTCAGAGTTTTTCTGGTTCAGACAGGGATGGTTTACTGCTTCATAATAAAGCAATACCATATTTCTAGCTAGTTTCATAACATGCTTGAGATTTTGAGTGTCAAAGTGTACTTGAAATCTTGGAGGAGAAGCTTAATTGTTTTTGGGGGAGAGTGCCCTGTGACAAAGATTCTTTCAAGTGATGTACTTTGGGAAGACTTGTGTTTGAAACTCATAAGAATATTTATTGTGCTGGAACTGTGGATTGTTTCATGTACAATAGTTTAGTCTAATGCTTTAGTTTGAAACCATTCTCAAACATAACAGGTTAGTTTTGTGCTGGAACTGGATTTTAATCTTAGTTTGAATATATAGCATCTATAGTAAAAACTTCAAAAGCCTTCTTGTCAGAATCTACTGACCTGATTTTGATGTCATTTCACAGACATTTACCATGGGTGAACCTCTACTAAGCTACGCATCTGTTATTTTTCAAAACAAATAAAACTTCTTGCCAATCTCATCTTTCTGGAATTTTGAGCGTACATGTATTATATAATCTACTTATGTTGGGTGACACAAGGTCAGTCAGGTGTGCGATAAAGGGCCATCTTGGCCGTCTTGTTTTTAAATCTGTATGTTAATTTGTTGTTTTTGCACATGTAGAGTGAACCTGGTATCTTCCCTCCTGTTGGCGTCGAATAACCTATAATGTGTTGGTACGCCATAAAACCCTATTCATTCATTCATTCATTCATTCATTCATTCATTCATTCATTCATTCATTCATTCATTCATTCATTCATTCATTCATTCATTCTGTTTACCAAAACAGCCAATCTGAGACTGTTACTTGAAAAAAACGAGTTTCAGTGGAGTGACGTTCAGTAGGAATCCTTTGAAGCATTAAAGGATATTTTGATCAATGAACCTGTATTACGGTTTTATGACAGTAAGCGCGAAATCAAAATCTCAGCTGACGCGTCCCAATTTGGTTTAGGGGCTGAACATTAGGACACTTGGTATCCTGTAGCATATGCTTCACGCACATTAAAATCTGCTGAAATGTGTTACGCTCAAATTGAGGAGACACTCGCGATAATATTTGCAGTTGAACGATTTCATCAGTACATCTATGATCAGCGTGTTCTAGTCCAAACAGATCACAAACTGCTCATAGCACTGAATGATTGTCCTTAGTATATAATGATGATCAAAAGACTTCAGAAATACTGTCTAGAAGTTAATTTACACCAGGTAAATTTATGTATACATCAGATACGCTGCCAAGGGCATACGATATGACAAAAGTCCCTGAGGATTGTTCTGGTGTAGAGGACGTAGAAGCTTATGTTGATTTCATTATGCAGACCATTCCTGTGTCAGACAGGAAAATGGAGGAAATCAGCCAAGAAACAAGCAAAGATCAAGGGCTACAAGCCTTGAATGAAACTATAATAAAAGGATTTCCGGATCGTAAATCCGAGTGTTCAGCAAAGGTGATAGAGTACTGGAATATTAAGGATTAACTAAGTGTTGTTGATGGTATAATCTTGAGAAACAACCGTGTAGTGATTCAGAGGAGTCTGCAGAAAGACATGCTAAATAAAATTCATTCTGGACATCTGGGAGTGGCTAAATGCAGGCTTAGAGCACATCAAGTTATGTACTGGCCAGGAATGAATCAGAGTGTTGCAGAAACAGTGTTGTCCTGCTCAACATGCTCAAAATATGGGTCAAAACAGGCCTCCCAACCATTAAAACCACATCCAGTAGTAGAGTATCCTTGGGAAAAATTCGGTGTTGACATTTGTATGCTTAAAGGTGAAAATTATTTGGTCATGTTTGTCTACTACTCTTACTATCAAGAAGTTTGTCTGTTATGTAGTTTGAATGCTATTGCTGTTATCAAGGCCATAAAATACTAATTTGCAGGTCAAGGAGTTTCCAAAGAGATTTTCAGTGATAATGGGTTGCAATTCACATCGCGAAAATTCGAGCAATTTGCAAACGAGTATAACTTTAAACATCAAGTCCAAACTACCCAAAATTTAATGGATTGGCAGAGAAAAGTGTGGGTATTGTAAAAAATATTCTAAAGATACACGTGACGACGGTAGCGACTTCTACGTGAACTTGTTAGTATATAGAACAACACCATTAGAGAGTTGAAATCACTCTTTGAGCTACTCCATGGGAGGAAAGTAAGGTCAAACCTACCAATTGTTGACACTCAACTTAAAGGACAAATGTGTGAGAATTTCAGGAGAAAAAGTGTGGCTGAAAAGATGAAACAGAAATACTATTTTGACCAAAAGGTACGCGAATTACCTACCCTAGATCGCGAAGACCCGGTTAGAATTCATGATTATCGCGATAAAGCGTGGTTGACAAAAGGCTGAGTTCATGAAGAAGTGTCCTCTTTAATAATATTAGGAAATATTTGAAACTGGCCAGGATACCAAGTGGAGATATGAATATTGTCTTTGTGTTTTTAGTTACCTGGTAAATGATTTTTCACAAAGTTACGGCCTTTTGATTCTGTCCATTACCAAATCAATGTGTTTGCCTTTTTATGTTTGTTTGCACTATTTCTCTACAATCTCTTTAACTATTTGTCAAAATTTTATGAATTTTGTGTTTTGTTTCAATGATTTTTCACAGACTTTTTAACCCTTCAATTCTGATTATTATCAAATCCTTGTCCCCAAAATTTCTCTTAAACCTTTTGTTGGAAATTTGTGAAACTTTCTAGGATGCATCACTACCAGGTGGGATGTGCACATTGTCTTTGTGTTTTGTTTCAATGATTTTCCACAGATATTTTACCCTTCAATTCTGTCCATTATCAAATCCTTGTTCCCAAAATTTCTCTTAAACCTTTTGTTGGAAATTTGTGAAACTTTCTAGGATGCATCTGTACCAGGTGGAAATGTGCATATTGTCTTTCTGTTTTGTTTCAATGATTTTTCACAAAGTTTTGGCCATTTGATTATATTCATTACCAAATCCTTTTCCACAAAATTTCTCTTATATACCTTTTGTTGGACATTTTTGAAACTTTCTAGGCTGCATTACTTCCTGGTGGAGAGGTGCATATTGTCTTTATGTTTTGTTTTGATGACTTTTCATTAATGGCCCTTTGATTCTGTCCATTACCACAACTCCTTGTTTTAATCTTCTAGACTATGGAATGCAATCCAAGTGGACTTGGAACATGAATAGAGGTCACTGTGTCGAAGTGCAGAGTGAAGAACAAAAAATCTCTTCCAAAAATTATCCTGCCTTTACACCCCCTTACCCTTTACAAACAATGCAGCTACTACTCAATCAAGCATTTGTTAAGGAAGCATCCATCTGTTCCACCAATATCTTGTTTAAGAGGCATTGGGTGGAGTTGGGGATCAAACCTGCAACCTCTGTTGTGAGAGGCCATCATCATCCAGTACACTTCCGCCATTTGTAACCATTTGGATGATAACTTAGTAATTAATTTAAGATGTGAGTGATAACATTGTAGTAGATAGGTATTTCCTTTTACTTTCTCACATTGTAGGTAGATGCACATAATTTGGTTCCCTGCTGGGAGGCATCTCCTAAATTGGAGTATGGTGCCCGTACCATACGGAACAAGATACACAACCAGCTGCCTGGATACCTGACAGAGTTCCCTCCCTTGTGTAAACACAAGTATGCTGAAGATACTGAGGTTAAGGTATGACCTTTATCACTTATATAGTCATTACAGATGGAAATAGGGGAGTGGGGAGCATTGGCCTTGCAATCCGGATCGTTGTCTTGATCATGTAACCACTCTCACCATTTAGAAGATACTATTTATACCTCCTGAAAAAGTTTGGGATTGCATATAGAAGCCGCTTCATCCGTGCATACATATGTGCGTCCATCAGTGTGTCCTTAATCCTTGTCTGGGCTATTTCTCTATCACCTTCTTTTAGAATTCTATGAAATGTACATGTACCAGGACACAGCAGTACCAAGTACTAAGAGATGTGCATTATTATTATCTTGGTGTGATGGTTTGGTGATTTTTCACAGTTATAGCACTTTAATTCTATCCATAAAAAAATCTTGTCTGCACTATTTCTCTACAACCTCTAGTTGGAAATTTATGAAACTTGCTAGGGTACCTCACCACAAAATAAGATAAATAAATATGCAGTTTAGATGGCAACTTTAACTGCAGTACTCGATTAAAGACTAGGTATGGCCCTTGCATTATCAAAAATTGCCTTCTATTGTTTTGTCTCCTCTACCACCACTGGAGGACGAGAATCCTTGCGCAACTCCACCATAACCCAGTATATTATTGACAATTCTATTGAATACATGTACCATTATATCTATTTTAAAGGCTTTCCATCTAAAAATGTCCACGTTTATTTGATAAAATAAAAAAAAATACTTGCCAAATACTATATTTGGTTTCTTTAAAGTCTGTTTTGTTTAATCCATTGAAAATGCCAATATAATTCCATACACCAACTATCCACATTGTAACACTATTTTAATCAATGGGTAGCAAACTTATATTTTGTTTTTCCTTTGCCCTTAATATGGAAAATGGAACACATCCAGGGAAATTAAAAAGTAATTCTATCGTATCCTAAAATTTTGTGTGTTTTTCTCTAGCCTGTCAACTGGGAGGCAGCCTATGGAAGTCTGGAGGTGGACCAGTCTGTACCTCCGGTAAACTGGGCCAACCCAGGGACAACTGGGGGACTGAGGATGCTGGAATCATTCTGTAATGAAAGATTGAAATACTTTGGCAGTGACAGAAACAATCCAAACAAGAATGCACTCAGTAACCTGTCACCATGGATACACTTTGGTAAGAATTGTAATTTTTTGTATAGTTGTATACCTCTTTACTCCATAGATAAGCATTTTCCCGCACCAATCACAGAAGGCCTTTGAAAACAGTGCAGGAAGAGTTCAGATTGCTGAACACTTCCTGCACTGTTTTCCAGACTGTCAGTTAATATAAACATAATTCGCCCAATAATTTAAAATTCTTCTATATTAGAGGTGTCCAAAGGCGTCTATATGAAGTAAAGGGATAGGTAGTTAAATGATCAGCTTTTTACTTTGTTGTTCGGAAAGTTGATAAATAGTTGTTAAATGGATAAATGGTTAATTTGTTGGTGTTTTGTTTTGTCGATTGTTTGATTGATTACTGCTCTCTTTATATATCTTGGTTTTATCTTGTTCTGTCATAGGATTAAAGTGTTTAAAGGTGCGAGTAATAGTATAGAAGCCAGGACCTTCGTTTGACCATTTTTGGTGCCATGTTTCCCCCACCCAACTTGAGAGAATTTTTCGAATGTACTAATAAGATTATGGAATAAAATAATTAAGAAAATCAAACTATGTTTGATAAGATTGCTTTATTCTATCTTTTCTGAGAATGTGTAGGATTGATAGCTGACTTGACTCCCCTGCCAACTACGCCACTGCTTCTATAAAGATGAGATAAAATGCATTGTTGACATATATGTCGGGGAAGTGAAAACGATGAAATACTACAAAGTGTGTAGATGTGATACATGAATGTCTTATCGATATTTTGATTGCAGGATTGTGTCAAACACTGCTTATATTGTTTCAAATATAAATTAGAAATAGCCTATTTTCTCTAATGTACACTTTGTCATAATATCCCTTCTAACTGTATCAGTGTGAACTGAACATTTAGTATGCATTACATAAATGTTGATTGTTGCTATTACATTATATAAACTGACCATTTACCTTATCTCTTATAAATCGGTAGTTTGCATATCTCTCAAATTCCAAAGTACATGTTTATGTTTATAATGTTGAAATGAGAGCAAGCAGACCTTCACTTTAGTAACACCTTTTGTTCCAAAATGGCCAACCATATATTTGATAAAGTGAACCGCGGATTTAATGGTGTTCTTTGGCACTTAGCTGTATTCATCTGATAAGGTTTCCAATATGGTGTTTCCAAGTAACAGAGTCCTTCAACCCTTTACTTCATATAGACACCTTTGGACACCTCTAATATAGAAGGCTTTCAAAGGCCTTTTGTGATTGGTGTGGGAAAACGCGTATCTATGGAGTAAAGGGTTCAAAGGAACTGGAAATCCATCAGGAGCCAGCAGGAGCTCAAAAAGGAATAAAATATGAATTTTCAAAAAATAATTTCTCAAGAAGTGATGAATCAATTTTGTGAATATTTGTTATAAATGATCTATATAAATAGGGGTTTCAAGTTTTTTTTCAAATATGGGACTATGGTTGATTGGGGCTCAGTAAGGGAATCAGGTGAGTGACGTAGGCATATTTGGGACACTTGTTTTAGGCCTGTGCTTCTTCCTTTTGTGCGACAGGTCAGATTTCAGTGCAGCGATGCATTTTGATGGTGAGACAGTACCGCAGCAGAAGTAAAGCGGGTGTAGATGGGTTTATCGAAGAAGCAGTAATCAGACGCGAGCTTGCTGACAACTTCTGCTTTTACAATAAGCAGTATGACAGCATTGAAGGTAAATAGCAACTCCTTACATAAGTGAATTTCCACAATAGACAGTTTTTCATTTCAAAACATTTCATTTTCATTTAAAGGGAATGTAAAAAAACTTGTTAAGTGAGAACTGTGATCAGCGGGGGTGCAACAGTTATTAATGCACCAATATACATTTATAGATAAAGGTGGTGTGGTAGTGTAATGGATAGAGTGTTGGCTGCTCCCGCTATAAAACAACACCAGTACTGGTTCTACCCAAGAGGCGGACTCGAGAGCGGTTCATATAAGCTCTGAATTTTCATCGCAATCAAGCTAAAATGAATTAGTATAAACTAATATACATTTATGCATTAAAATGCCTGAAATATTAGTGTTTAAACATGTTAAGTAAATATGATTTACATAAGTGATATTTCACTCATAGTCTGTGCATAGTATGTGATATTTTACCCATAGTCTGTGCATAGTTTGTGTCATTTTACCCGTAGTCTGTGCATAGTCTGTGTAATAGTCTTTGCATAGTAGTCTGTGCATAGTCTGTGTCATTTTACCCATAGTCTTTGCATAGTCTGTGACATTTTACCAATAGTCTTTGCATAGTAGTCTGTGCATAGTCTGACATTTTACCAATAGTCTTTGCATAGTAGTCTTTGCATAGTCTGTGACATTTTACCCATAGTCTTTGCATAGTCTGTGACATTTTACCCATAGTCTGTGCAAAGTCTGACATTTTACCCATAGTCTGTGACATTTTACCCATAGTCTCTGCTTAGTTAACAAAAATAATAGAATTATGGATAAAGTTTTACTAGCTAAAAAATTTTATTGACTCCAAGAAATAAATAGTCATTAGACATTTAATTTAATTTCATGTATTTATGTATTTATGTATTTAATTTTTCCATTTCAATAGGGACCAACGATTGGGCAAAGAAATCATTAAAGGAGCATGAAGGTGACAAGAGGGAGTATGTTTACACAAGGGAACAGCTGGAAAAAGGGAAATCACATGACCCTCTGTGGAATGCTGCACAGGTTAGCATCATGTTATCATTTCAAGTTGTTGTTGTATAGCCTCGCTTTCAACAATTTTTAGCTTTACTGGCCAAAGGCCAGAAGGGCTTATGCAGTGGCGCGTTGTCTCTCATGCGGCATCTGTCATCTGCTAGCAGCACTTTCTCTGAAACCACTAGGCCAATTAAACGGAAACTTCACGTGGATGTTTCTATTGCATATGAGACTATACAGAAGATTTTTTTTTTTTTAAATCTGAAATTCAAGATGGCCGCCATTACTAAACTGATTGATTGATTGCATATTTAGCATCATTTTTATGCCACTGAGGGCTAACAGACGATCAGTTAACCTAACCACTGTTTCCTGGGATTAACCAGTACTCAAGCACACCCCATCTCTGCAAGTAACTGATAACTTTCCCACTTGAATCAGTGGTGAGAGACGAATGATAATGAGACACAATGTCGTATATCAATCATCACAGAGACTGTTGGCAGGTGGGGGATTCGAACTCACGACCCCTGGATTGATAGTCAGACGCTTAACCGACTGAGCTAATCGGGCCTGGCCATTTTCTAAAAAGTCCAAACTTAAAAAGTCTTCTTCTCATGAACTGCCAAACAGATTTTCAAAATGTTTATGTAGTAATGATGACCAACTATAGTTTTGTTAGATTTGTTCAAATGGTGTCCCTTGGGTTAAAAATTACCCTGCCCTTAGGGTGCAATTAGGGGACACGTGTCATAATAATTTGTTTGTTTTTTTTTTAAATGGAAATGATTTTGCCTTTATCTTCACAGAAGCAATGTTTGGTAAAGAAGGTTCAGATTTGTAAAAATGACTGGGTTTTACTGTCTTAAAAGGTCAGAAGGGGCCCCAAAAGGGTAAAAATTTAGAATGACTAAAATCGTTTTCTTAAGAACAGGTGTCAGATTTGTTCATATTTTGCATAAATTATCCCTATGTGTAGAGGTTTGGTTGCAGATAAGAATTTAGGGGCTAAAATTTAAAGGGGCCATGAATTTTACATAGGGATACTATGGAAAAGCAGAAAATTCTCTTTTTTTTTCATCTATTCTGAAACAACAAGGCCAATTAAACTGAAACTTTACGTGGATGTTTCAATTGCATAGGAGACTATACAGAAGATTTTTTTTTTTTCGATTTGAGATCAAGATGGCCACCATTACTAAAAATAGTCCAAAACTTAAAAAAATCTTCTTCTCATGATTGGCCAGACACATTATCAAAATGTTTATGTAGTAATGATGAACAACTATAGTTTTGTTAGATTGTTCAAATGGTGTCCCTAGAGTTAAAAATGACCCCGCCCTGAGGGTTCAGTTAGTGGACACATGTCATTATAATATATATATTTTTTTTAAATGGAAATGATTTTGCCTATATCTTCACAGAAGCATTGTTTGGTGAAGGAGGTTCAGTTTTGTAAAATGACTAGGTTCCACTGTCTTAAGGGTTCAGGAGGGGCCCCAAAAGGGCAAAAATTGAGAATTGCTAAAAATGTTTTCTGAAGAACTGGTATGTCAAATTTGTTCGTGTTTGGCATAAATTATCCCTATGTGTAGGGGTTTGATTGCAGATAAGAATTTAAGGGTCAAATTTACATAGTAATATTTAAGGGAAAACTTAATTTTTTCAGTTTGCATCCATGTGTACAAAAAAACTTCTTTTTAAAATTTGAATCATTTCTGCTCATAACAAATCGCTAATGACACATTAAGGGGCTGGGTTGTATAAGGGTTCTGTACAGAGAACTATATTTTTTTTACAGATGAATGGTATGGGAATTTAAAGTATTTCCTTTTCATACCCAAGCAATAAAATTTTTGTTCAGTATGGGTGTGGTGGGGGTATTTTTCCATAAGTTGTTAAGACGACCCCCAAAAGAGGGTAAATTTTGTGAAATTTAAAAAAAGTGCTATGTCAACTATGAGTCAGTAGAGCATACTCAGGCCCTCTTGGGTCTCTTGTTCAGTCATATCATGATGGTGTCTACCTGACAGTATTCTGAGTGCTGCTGCACTGGAGTATTGTGCAGCAGACACATGGTATGATACCCCACCCAATCACATTTACTGACACCGTGTGGACCAGACCTAGAATTATCCTCTAAATGCTGAGCACATAGGGAGGAAGCTTCTAGTACCATTTCAAGTGTTTGGTATGACCTGGTTGGGGATCAACCTCACAATCTTCCACATGCATGGCGGACGTTCTACCAAAAGACCACGCTGCGGTGATCATTTCTGCACTAAAACCAAATGTTGAATTTCAAACATTTTTAAAATGTTAACATAACTTAGATCTGAATGCAGTATTTTTTCGAACTTTGCTCGGTCTAAATTCTTTATTTAAGACAGTACTTGTGGAGAGAAGGACTGTGGTTCTATTAAGATTTTTTTCTGAGGTTTGCTACACCAATAAAACTGGGTGCCATATATTACATGTGATATGAAAAAAGGGTTTACCCTTGTTTGAAAAATATAAAAGAGTTTTTAGCCAAAGATTGCCAAAAATATGCAAATTACATGGAAAAATGAAACAAAACTTCCACACAAATTTGTTTACTTACTTCTTTTATCATAAACATATACACATGCATGCATGTACATTTTCTGCTTTGGATGAAAATTAAAGTATACTGCCTTTCACTGTTGATAGCCACATTGCTTCGGTTGGAGAATTATTAGAGGAAACATGTGGCTGAGTTTTCTAAGGCATCGTCTCAATATCCGTATGCTGCATATAACCTGAAATGTGTTGAAATTGAATTCAAACATTATTTCATTGGCTATTTAAAAACTATAATTATGTATGAATGCATAATGGGATTAAGTATCTTAAAACCTAAAGTTGCATGTTGAATCTCAAGTGTCTCCATCATTGTAAGCCTTCAGTAAATACAGCTACTCTGGTGGACTTACTGATTAATTTTTTGGTAGCCTGTCAGCAAAATTTGATAGCCCCTGGATTCCAGTCAGAGGATTTGTCAGACCCATCTCTGTTGTGTGTGGTATTTCACACATCATCCATAATCTGATAGACTGATTGGCTAGTGGGGGAAGCTGCTGTCTATGACTTCTTTTTCCATCCATGTTGGTATCAGTACCTGCATGTTTCACTCAAGGGTTTGAGTTAATCAGAATAGTATGGTAATTGTTACACTTGTGTAAAGTGCTCGCCAAAGTTTTTAGTCTGTTATCTCAGGAAAACTAAATATCTTGTATCTGTATATAGCCCATATCAGTATTTTGAATGGTTTGCCTTGAAACAACTGTCTGTCTCTGTATGTCAATTTATTGGTCATGGGCAAGTTAACTTGGAAAAAAAACACATTAGAAACCTCCCATACTTGTGAATAATGCGCATCCCTTCATGAAGATCTAAAAAGTTGGAAAACATATATGCACACTATACATGAGTAAAAATGGTAATTTCCTTCTTTACATAATATAATTTTTATGTACTAAGTTTCTTCTTCCTTCAGAATCAGATGGTGAATGAAGGTAAAATGCATGGGTTTTTACGTATGTACTGGGCGAAGAAGATCCTGGAATGGACGAGGAATCCCACGGAGGCACTCGAGATCTCCATTTATCTCAACGACAAGTACAGTCTTGATGGGAGAGATCCCAATGGTTATGTTGGTGAGTTATCCAAGCCATTTTTCTCTGTGTCACAGTATTTGATTTAAGCATGAACAAAAAGAACAGCTTCACATTACCTGTTGTTGTCCATTAACACTTTTAGCTGTTACATCCAAGATGAATAGAGCTGTAATGGCAAAAATGTGTATTCTAAATTTCTGTAAAATCTTTTTTTTGTGGTCACCATTGTTGTAAGCAGCTGCATTTTGCAAAATTATCTTGTATGTCAGTTTTTTAAGCCTGAGATGAAGGCTTGATTGGTTCAATTTTGAACTTGGCAGAAATGTTTTAAATGGGTGACCTGCCAAGATTGCCCAGTCTGTTGGAATGGCCACCATGGGTGTGGCTTATTTTCTCACTCTATACAAGTTAATATTATAGGGACAGTGTGGCCCTCTTGTATTTCTTGAAGGGGAACAGTTTTTGGACGGATAGGGAAAAACATGTATCGGTACCTTTGCAAGCGTGAATATTTTTAAATTTTTGATCTGTATAATATAAAGTTATACTATATGACATTTATTGTAGCTATTACTATCACCAGTCATGTCATTGTATTATTATGATTGTCACAAAAGTTTATATTGTTTAAATATTCACATTCCATATCCTCAATGGCCAAGTGATTTAAAGCTCTATCTAAAAATCCTCTTTCCACTGAGTTTATGAGTTCAAGTCCTGTTAGGTTAAATACTTTATGTGAGAAAATTTGTGGAGGAAATTGGTTCTACGCGATTCCTTTTGAGGTCATCATCCAACAATAGTTTCGTCATTTATTTATTTGTAAATAGTTTTACTATATTTTAACCATATTTATTTAATATATTATTGTCATCACCACATTCATTCTATTTTGCGCGTTCAAATAAAAATCTATTTATTTGCTGACATGCCGTAAAATACCATTCTTTCATTCATTCGTTCGTCTGTCCGTCCATCCGTCCGTCCGTCCATCCATTCATCCATCCATGAAAAAATTGATGTCCTGTATAACCTGTAATGTGCTGAAAAGGGTATTAAATCTCATTAAAAAATAGAAAGCAATAATTTCCGCAAACTATGCCTATATTTTCCACCTGACTTTTGTGGTGTTATTTTCTTGTATGCAGGCTGTATGTGGTCTATCTGTGGGATCCACGACCAGGGCTGGAAGGAGAGACCAGTGTTTGGTAAGATTAGATACATGAACTACAATGGATGCAAGAGGAAGTTTGATGTTGGTAAATTCGAGGCCAAATACAGAAAACAGACCATAAACAAATAGCAGAGCGCTTCAGCAGAAAAGATCCAAGTTTAAAATGCAGGCAGCTATGGAGGATGGAACATGCTAGTGGAGAATTTAGGATAATAATGTTTGGTGCAGCATGTATTCTGGGATGCTGTATGTCTGGGAATGCTTGTTAGAATAGTTTTTATCTCAAGTGCCTTGTGTCTTGTGTAGCAATTTGAGCATGTACTATTGTAGACCTCACTATAATGCGTGCTTGGAAGCATCATGGACACTGCTTAGTTACAGTGAGTCAAACCTGTGTTAGTGGTCACCTCTCTTAAGCAGCCTTATATGCTATTTCCATTTGTATGCTTTCGGAGCAAAATAACCTGTATTTAGCAGCAACCTGTATAAAAAAGGTCACTTTTGCTCTTTCTCTTGACTGGCTGCTTAAGACATGTTTGACTGTACAATGTTTTGTCTAATCAACAATCTTTTATCATGTTAAGCATATTGATTTGCAGTTTATGCTAAAAACTGTCATGGACACTGCCTGTTAGCCTGTCTGATTAGAGCCCTTGATAAAAAAACAACAACAACGCAATGTGCAAGCAATTGTTTATATTGACTGTCTTTAGGAAAGAGACTGGGCAAAGACTTTGTATCTTGATTTAACTCTGGATGTAAGTGGAATGTTTGCTTTTGTTTAATCTCAGGGCTTTAAGTGAAATGGAGGGACAGCACGGAAGTAGTTCAGTTGCCATTTAATGTTCATTCAGTAAGAGAAGAGTCACATATATAGACTCAGACATGGATACACAGGACCTGTATGAAGAAAGAAAATAACATTGTGGATACATTTAAGGGAACATATCAGGATTTTTCATAATTTTGAAATTGTTTAAACATTTTTTCCCCCAATATATCATGCCTATAGCTATATACTCACTGATACCGTTTTGCCAAAAGGATATATATTTAAACATGCAAACAAATATATATTGAAAAGGGATTTTCTAACTTGGGCTACACGCCTAGGTGTTAACTACTACTACTACTAATAATAATAATAAAGTTTTTATTTAACACAGTTGGAACAATCTCCAATCGTCCCTGTGGTCCTCAGTTATATACGCGTTAACAAAAGTGAGTAATGACAAAATTTATACAAATAAATTATTCAACAAAATCAATACAATTTGGAAACTAATAAACAAATTATTGAATTATTTTTTGTTGAAATATCAATTAGTAATGCATATTTTGATTAACAATGAATATTGTTTATTTAATTATCTCAAACTAGAATAGTTTTCCCGCTTAAAATTGCAACATATTTTGTGACGTATTAAATGAGTTGCATATTTTCATTTTGATATCAATTTGGTTTACATGTAGTAAAAATTGTTTCATCTTAAGGAGAGTCAGAATGTTAATTGCAAAGGTGGTCAATCAGTATTTTAGAGCTGTCTATTTTTAAAGAATTGGGATTTTCTTTCAAGCTTACCACTCCAATTTAAATATCGATTTTGTCACATGTTGATGAATTTGACATTCCAAACCATTTGGGATTTATTTACTAATGATAATGAGATGCTTTTTTATTGATTTTAAAAATAAATATATTTTTTTAATGACATTTAAAGCATTTCCCCCCCTGATATACTCCCTTTAAAGTGTCTTCCAACTATAATCACATACCCTCTATACACATGCAGGAACATGAAGTGGTTCATATTGTTAATTGTTGCATCTGCATCTCAGATGCCATTGTAATGTACACACAATTTCCTATTTTACAGACTTTTATTTAAGATATCCATGGGCAGTTGAATAAGAAGTGTCACTCCTCTCTGTTGAGGCATATAAGTAGGAAAATTCCATTGGAATATATTAAATACTTACATCTCTTTTTAATCAGACATTTTGTTTTTCTCTACTTTCCATCATTTTCCATTGTTTTCAGCTATGAGAGCAGCAAGGGAGATGACAATGTAAATTTTGCAGCTAAGAACTGATTTGGTTAGTCGCCCTGTGTCTGTCATTAACTTTTCTTCTCTGATCTGATCTGCTCTACAAATTTTCACCAAATTTTGTGTGAAGTGTTCTTACAAGTATGTTTAAATTTTGAACACCCTGAGATCAAATTTTCACCCCACCTCAGTTCCTCAAATGTTAATTTTTCAAGACACAATTGTTATTAAGTCATTAAAAGTTTACATTAAATTCAAGTGAAAAACAACTGCCTAACAATTTATTCATGAGGAAGAACACAACTTTGAGTTGTAATCATATTCTGCAAAGATCTAGGGAAAACACCAACAGAGACATCAAATGATGCGGACTACATAATGAGAAAGTTCTGGGTTTCTGATGGTTTGTGGATGGCAGGAATCTCTTGATGATAAACAACATGGGAGAAAGTCTTCAACTAGTGATGCCATCTTGTCATCAGTTTGTAAAGCCATTCAAAAATTTTGTAGATTAACAGTCGGTCACTTTCTGACAACCTTGAAATTAGTGTTGAAACTGTCTACACAACTTTAAAACAACATTCGAATATGACGAAAGTACATGCTAGATGGGTTCGGCAACTGCTGAAAGATAAAGAAAGAAAGACGAGTGAAGTTACCAAGAGCAAAAGAGTAAGGTGACATTGGAAAAAAGGCAACAAAGTTTTGGAATAAATAATCACTTTTGATAAAAAGTGGTTGTATGATCCTGAGACCAAGAGTCAGTCTTCAGTCTGGCAGTGTTTAACATCACCTCCAGAAAGGCAAGAGCCAGTAAATCAGGGGAAAGTACATGTTTATGGACAGAGGAGGAATGATCCTGTCACAATCAATTTCACAGAATACAACTGTCAAAGTTACGTTTATATTTCAAAGGTATGTTATTCCTATTATTTATATTTGAACAGGTTCTTTGACAGAATTTGTCCATGTATTGAGAGGGAAAAAAAACCCCGAGAAATTACTTGACAAATTTACAGCAAGGTGTAGTGATCTCCCACATACTGCCATCACCACTCAACTAGAAAGTATCCTACTTTGATTCAATATAAGATTATTAGAACACCCATCATGTTCTCCAGATTTTGCTCCATTTGACTATGATGTCTTTCCAGAGGTCGAGTCTCAGTTAAAATGTTGGAAGTCGAGTCTCTTGCTGAACTACACATTATTATTATTTCTCCTTATAGTCGACTCTTACCAAGACATAATTATTTGAAAGATGGGTACGTCATCACAAATGTATTGGACATAACAGGCTGTATATATTTAGCAAGATATCTCCCAGTCTGTAACAATGAGAAAGTACACCATCAAAGGGTGTAATTAATTTAATTGTCATCAGAAGATTTCCAGTATACATTGCCCTTCAAAATGTACATTGTTACCACTTTTCAACATGCCTTCTAAGCGTGTGTTAGACTCGTTTTATGCAAACATCAAAAATGGCAAAATTTCAAAATCCTCCTGCAAGAAATTTTAAAGAATCCTGGAAATCGGGAAACTCTTGGTTACAATATGATACTAAGTCTTTGTTCTGTGACATTTGTCAGAAAGCACAGAAATCAAACTCTTTTACAACTGGCTGCACAATACTTCGAGACGAGAATGTCACCAAGCATTCTACAAATAAAGGTGTCTAGTCTGAAACATCAATCCATGACTCTTGATAGTTAAGGATACATCGCCATTTGGGGGGCATGCAACACTTACCAGTGACATTTCTTGTTACACAACTTGTCTGAATTTGTTATAATTTTGAATTTATTTTTAGAAATTATCTTCAATAACACATTTTATATTTTTTTCATTTAATTAAGTTATAAGAATTATAAAAAAATTAATTACCCGGTAACCCAACTTGTCTAAATTAATCATATTTTTTTAATAATTATTTTTCTAACTCTTTCTTAATTTTTAGCTCTACTGACCAAAAGGCCAGAAGTGCTTATGCGATGATGCGTTGTCAGTCGTCTGTCCTCTCTGAAGTGTGTTAGCAGCACTTTCTCTAAAACCACTAAGCCATTTAAACTGAAACTTCACATGGATGTTTTTATTGCATAGGAGACTATACAGAAGATTTTTTTTTTATTTGAAACTCAAGATGGCTGCTGTTACTAAAAATATTCCAAAACTTAAAAAATCTTCTTCTCATGAACGGCCCAACAGATTTTTAAAATGTTTATGTAGTAATTATGACCAACTATAGTTTTATTAGATTTGTTCAAATGGTGTCCCTATGGTTAAAAATGACCCTGCCCCAAGAGTTCAATTATGGGACACATGTCATTTTAATAAAAAAAAAAAATTATGCCCCCCCCCCCCCCCCCCCCCCCCCCCCCGAACATTTTTTGGGAGGCATATAGTTATCGCAGCGTCCGTTCAAACGTCCGTCCTTCCGTCCGGTATTTCGTGTTCGGCCTGTAACTTTGTCATGCATAGTTGGATTTTGTTGATACTTGCTACAAATGATCAACATAGTATAATGACGTGTCGCGAATAAGACCCACACCTGTACCTCAAAGATCAAAGTCGCAATTTGAGTTTGTTTGACAACACTTTGAGTTTGTGTGAGATTTCGTTTCCGGCCTGTAACTTTGTCATGCATAGATGGATTTTGTTGATACTTGCAACAAATGATCAACATAACATGACGACGTGTCGCGAATATAACCCACACCCGTACCTCAAAGGTCAAGGTCACAATTTGAGTGTAAGGTCATACAATCAGAGATAGTTCTAAGCAGAGATCTTAAACTGATGGTGTCTGTCACCATTTTGTCACTGGAATGGTCAAAAGTTTGAACGAGAGGTTTTTTGACAATTAGAACAGCTCTATTCTGACATCTCTCAGCAATGTCTCTTATCCATCTCTCTGTCAGTCTGTGAAGGCAGATGATATTGATGTTGTTTCTGACTACTGGTACTGTAGGAATTGAAGGCTACCATGATGATTTGCATTGTTTTGTGTCCTTTGCCCAGTCAATCCACTGGCAATAAATCTGTTTCCTCCGGTAGGGATGTGATGAATTTGGCTATTAAACACAAGGATGTTTACCCAGCTGCAGCTGAAGCAACTGAGAGGTTATTGGTAGCTCCAGTATCCACTGTGGATTGTTGGCGTGGTTTCAGCAGACAGAACATAACCAAAACCTGTCTGTGCAATTCTATGTCAATTGGTTCCCCGGATAACCCCATGAGGATTACGATTGATGGGCCATGTAAGGAAAAAATTGATTTCAAGGCTGCATTTCAGAAGTGGGCAGGGCTAAGACTCGTAGGATTTTGCAAAAGTGAATGTATGTAAAAGCACACAACAGAAGAAATAAATTCCTAAAATATGTTAAAATGAACAATTCGACGAGAAGAACTAACTGTAAATAAGTGAATGTGACTGTGAAAACACACAAATTGAAATAACAATTATTGGATAATGTGCTACCATATGAATGTGTGCTTAAATGAACTGAAATAAAATGTTCATCGGGAAATGTGTCTATAACCTGTTTTTTTCATTACAGTGTTTACACAGTCATGATACATAGATAACAATAGATATACTATTGAATAAAATAGTTTTAATACCATAAATTTGTAAATTGTTGTATTTGCTCCCTTATTAGTTCACTTAGTTATCAATAGATTACCTAGAGTTATGTTGTGTCTGTCTTACAAACAACAGTAACATTTAAATAGCCACCAAAAATGGCTCTGACATTTAAAATTTTACTTAAAAAAATAGCTGCAACTTGTGTTCCATTATCAGGAACATACAACATCATCGACGTCATCAAGAGTGGGCCGAGCGTGCATCAGTATCTCATCATACTGTTTTTAAAAAAACAAAATTTCACATATTGTAGATTAAAAGATTGCGATTTATGAATTATATATTTTTATAACATTTTAGCTATGAGTAAAATTGACATAGAAAACATGTTATTCTTGAACAACCTTTGTTTGACAATGTAAACTTGTATGTTTAAGACAGGAATTAATAGTCCAATCACCTACATGTACATGTATATAATATATCCATATAGTCAACTACCTGTATGTTTGAGACGGGAATGAAATGACAAAAAAAACTTGTTTATCTACAAGCTGATAACAGTTTATTAAAAAATAAAGGATTATATATCATGTCTATAAAAACAAGAATAAACAAAACAATATATATAGCTTACAATATTTTAAACAAAAATTAAAAAGATTGTACATTTGCTATAAGAACAGAACAGAAGCATGTATGTAATGTCAAAGTTGCTGGATATATTTCTATAGCAGTAGTTCAAGGGGTCAAAGATCAAAATGGGGAACAATGAAAATAAATAACTCTTGAAGGCTATGAAAATGGCCATTTCTAGATCTGATTTGATCTCCTTTTACTATTTTATTAGAGAGAATTCAAGTGTTTATTTGGCCAGTTAAAATATATTCAGACAAAAATTATACATGGATAACTTTCTGTTTAGTAAAATTGGGTATTTATGAAGAAGAACGGTTGTCTCTTTTGGATATCTTTGGCAACAAATGAGGAGTTTGTAATCGCAATGGTAATTTATATATAAATTCATGTTCTTCCAAACATGTGCAGGGAAAAATTGAAGAATGGACCCAACTGAAGGAGGAAAATTGCCAAATACAAAATGTTAACTTTATCAGAAACAACCATTTATCTTCTCAAGTTTTCAACTCTTTTCAACAAATTTTTAGAAGGTAATATTCTATCCAAATGTTTTGTAAGCTTGTGAAATGTAACAAATAGTGATGGTCAGTCATGGAAGCAACATGGATTTGGCAATTCTATTATTTTTTTATTATACCCAACTACCTGATCTGGTAGTCTGGTACAATGAGTGTTAGCTGTATGTGTGGGTTGGGGTGGGGAGGTACAGTTGTACTAAACTAGTGCAGGCAGAGTAAAGGGTTTGATTTAACTGGGAAGGACATTGATTAACATTTTATATAAGTTAACCTAATCTACAATACCATTAACAATACATATCTATTTAACAATTACAAGTTAACATATCAAAGTTACTTTGGATACTATCAATACAATATCAATTGATTTCAAGGGCCACAAAACAAACCAGCTATTGAAAAAAGCTAAATGTATTTTTGGTATTTATTGGAAGTTTAAGATGAACCAACATAATTTTTATAATTGATATATAATAACAGGGAAGAACTCCTGACTGGCATATATGAGACAACCCATGGATATATATACTGGTAAGTAGTCAAAACAAAACATGATAATGTAGTACAAACCTAGAACAATACAATATTAAATTAACTCCATTTGTCACTTATAAACATAATAATTCTGAGCACCTCTACAACAACGGGGCCAAACTACAAGTTGTAGTTGTAGTTGTACAACAGTTTAAATAGTTTTATAAAAAATAATTTAACTCCCAATACCGAATTATAATATAATATGAATTAATTTATAATTATGTAAAGTTTAAATAAAAATGTACAATACACTAGAAAGATAGAACCATACAAATTAATTTAATATATAAAATATAACTATAAATGTTAAAATGCTCTTTAACAATTAAAATAGCTTATGATTCTATTTTTAATAAAGGTAAAAAATGTCCCTGTATAAAGTTTGTATTTATTATGCCGACAATTATTGCTAAATGTTCTACATGAAAACACCACTATGTTTTATATAGATAGGTTATATAGGAGAAAACACCACTATGTTTTATATAGATAGGTTATATAGGAGAAAACACCACTTTGTTTTATATAGATAGGTTATATAGGAGAAAACACCACTATGTTTTATATAGATAGGTTATATAGGAGAAAACACCACTATGTTTTATATAGAAAGGTTTACAAAAGTAACCACCACCAAATTTTCAAATATAGATAGGAGGTTGGTGGGGCTATTTCTTGGAAGGAATACATTGTATTTTAAAGCCTCATTAAACTTCCGAAATGCACACTTTTTGATAATAACAAAAATGATTGTAATTAAATGCGTTTATAGTATTGCTAAAACCATTCATGAAGACCACTTAGTGGCTGTTTTTAAAAAAGCGAGAAAATAAATAACTTTGATCAAAATGTGTATTTCTTAGACGAGCGGACCGAACTTTTAACTTTTGTTTACATTTTTATAATTCCGTAATGACTCGGTTGCCTTCCGACTGTACCTCCGCCCATGTTCGGAAGTACACAAATGAATACTGCAGTGGTAGTGTGCGGATTAAGACGGTTAGATAAGGGGTTCATTAACAAGATCAGAAAAGTTGGCTTCACTAATGTATCGTTATTGGGTTTTCTTACTTTTTTTTTTAAAATATATTTATGTCTGCAATAAAACTGTATCAAATGAAGTATGCATTATATTATTTATACGCACTGAAAAACAACGAGTACGGAATACTTGTTTGGTCTAGTAACTCTTGCTCAGGATCCTCCCTTGCATATACTATCGCACGCGCTGTTACATCACAAATCACTTTATCCCAGTCAATATTGAGAGGCTACCATGGGTGGTTTGTTAAATACAGTTAATTATTAAAAAAGTAATTTTATTTTTTATTTTATATGAACTATTCGTTGCTTACATGCAATAAATTAGCTAGTGAGTTCCAGTTTATTAATACACTGAGGGGAATAAAGGGGATGTTTTTCCCCATACCCATGTGAATTGATCATATATTACCGACCGACGCGTTTCTGAACAAGCTTCGTAACTCCCCATTTTCTGCACAAGGTGTTTATCGGAAAGACATGAACATTAACAAAACCCGTTCTAAATTATGTACTAATTATGTGATTTATATTTATTTTTTCGTTTGCAAAGTCTCTCAGTGATCAAATAAACATGTATTCTATCATCTGTAGAGTAAAACTGACTTAAATTAAAACTATAAACGACCATTTCGGAAGTTTAATGAGCCTTTAAAAAATTGGTATATAAAGTTAATAAACGACTTCAAAAATAAACCTGTGCTAGTTGAATATTTTTTGGTATCACCATTTTAGTAGAAACCCTTACAGAGCCGTGGCTCCAATTTCAACAGTGAAATTTCAGGTTGGAATATTCTCATCTTAACAAGAAAGATTCGTACATTATGCAATAAACTTAATTTTAAATAAAATGAAATAAATTTTTGCAGCCATAATAGTAGAGAATTGATAGAGTTAATCACCAACCAGAATAAGGAGGTATGCCAAAATGTTGAATAGTAATTGGTAGATTTATTTAAATGAATTTGTGTCAATATTATGAAATAAAAAAAATGACATGGAAATAATGAATTTCCCCAATTATTGTTGCGTAGAAAAGGTTTTCAGTGAACCTTCCCTTCTTCCCAATGCCACTAACTTGCGTTCTGCCAAGGTCTTGTGTTCATTCACGATTGCATTAAGTAACTTTGTCTTTGAACCAAAATTTGTTTAATACATTATGTAGAATATTGACATTCTGCATTACAAATAAGTTCCTATACTTTTACATGCAAAAGCAAATAGTAATTTGTATGCTATTTTAATATATTTTACAGTGCTAAATATTTAAGATGCGAGACTACTAAAGTGTCTTACTTCCCATACAACTGATATTTAAAAGCAATTAAGTTTATAGTTCTGGCTTCCGATACCGCAGATTATCGCATAAGAAAGTTTACGACCCACCATTTAAATAAGTTTTTTATTAACTTGTAAGAAATATGAAGTTTGACATTCAAGTATCTGTGAATGCATACAACATTGGCAGAGCAACAAAGAGCTAGGATACATGTTGAATGTAGATGCAGATGTGATATTTTTAATTCAATAACACATACAATTTTATTACAAAACTATTGTATCTTCTCTATGATTTATTATGTGTATACGCCAGTTTTGAATTGAGCCCTGGAGATATTGATGCTGACTGAGATACAATATTTTACCATACTGGGTTGACCTTGGTTGTAAGTTGTCAATGGAAATCTGACCACATGATAAAATCTTTATCAGCTGCATTTAAACATCAAAATCAGAATTGCCAGAGCAGCATCATACCCAAGTCTTAAATCAAAGATTAGGCCATTATAAATTAATTGCTAGATTCTCATCCAAATTTCTTAAAAAGGGGGAGGGGTGGGGGAGATTTTTTTATTTTTTTTTATAAAAATAAAAAGGGTAGGGGTGGCATGAAAATTAGGGAGTGGGTGGGGATGATATTCAAGCAATTAATTTATTATGGCCTTTATTAAGAGCACAAAATAGCATTTAGCATCATTATTAACTCTGACAGTAGAAAATGCAAATATCACAGGCAGTGCTATATAAATATGCATGAAAAATAAATTTCAACAAAAGTAGAAATGTGTACATGGATGCATTCGCTATAGGTAAGTGATTTTTACTGTAAAATTATGGACTATACAGCTGAATAACAAATAACATTTACATATATAGACCCTTTCAGAAGTTGATTATCTGAAACCATTATTTTATAAAAAAGGGACCACAACACAGTATCAAATTTATAATTCTACTGCTGCACTCAAACTATTAATCAATAGTTAGATATCTGCCAGAAACCAGTTTGACCTCGGATGGACGGACGGACAGATGGGGGTAACACTTAATGCTCTTTCATCATTCTTTGAATGGCGGGGCGTAACACTACCGGTATTGTAAGAAATGCATAGAATATATTACTGGAGGGAAGTTTCTTAATCTGCATAGCAAAATATGAATATTGTATTCTAACCTATACAATGTGCAGGACAATAAATCACTGCCCCCAAAATTAACTTGATCATTAATTATTTGACAGAATTATTTCGTCAAAAGTCCATGATAGATTAATTATGACATGTACATATGATTTTTATTAGTAATCAGTTGAGTTTCTTAGACTTAGTTTATTGTATTGGAATAAGGCCATTATAAATTAATTGCTAGATTATCATCCAAATTTTTCTTAAAAATGGGAAGGGCAGGAGGATTTTATTTTTTATTTTGATTTTTAAATTTTTTGTTTTTTTAATAAAAAAATAAACAAAATAAATTATTTTATTTTACTTTTTTATGAAAATGAAAAGGGTCTGGGCGGCATGAAAATAAGGGGGCAAGTGGGGATGATAATCTAGCAATTAATTTATTATGGCCTAAACTCATTTTATCAATTGTCAATTGCATTCAAAATGATACTATGTTTGATATAAATACTATTATACCCTGGCCTATGATGTGTATTTAATAAATACTGCCATTACATAAGCATATAAAACACAACAAAAGCTTCACACAATATTACATGAGCTTATCACACAACAAGCATTACACCATATCACAGGAGATTTAAACAACAGTATAAGCTTTACACAATATTCCACGAACTTGACATAATTTAATTCCTTGACAAGTTACGTAAACACTGTCCAAACACTAAGCTTCAACATAAAGCCTTTTATTCGACTCTGGTCACAGGAAACATGGAGACCAAAGATAATGCAAGCCTCTAGACGAAACTGTAGTTATCCATATAGTCACCAGATGCAGTCTTCCAGGGGACTTGATTCCCAGAGTTCACTCTTCGAGGGTCTTTATTATTTGATTTAGGATCTTTTGCGCTAGCACTGAGGCCCTTACGTGGCACCTGAAAAATGAAAAATAAACTACTTATCGTGGAAAGGAATGATTTCCAAAGATGATGATTGTGAAGGAATCAGATACACTTTCTTCATTTTTTAAGTAAATAGTATCTTTATTTTATTAATTAAAGAATTATATTTTCTAATTTCAATCACCAAATGAATGGGGATCCAGTTATTAAGAATTTTTAAAATGAAATAATTTGGCCTATCATTTGCCATGTTTCAAGCTGATTTCACTATTCTGTATTATCATATTAACTGTGCTGACATAAAGTTCTATTTTAAAGTACCTAAGTGCCATTGTTGCCTAGTAATAAATATTCCTGTATGGCAACTCAAGATTTGGAAAGCCAGAATCATTTATTGTTTTTTGCAAAATGGAATTTATACAATTTGAAAGCAAGTATTTGAATGAACACGACTTTTTGTATATAGCTGTATGGTTTAAGGACGTATTAGGTGAAACAGCAAGGTACAAGTTAGGAACGGCAAAAGTTAGAAACGGCAAACTACAATGTGTAAGTAAAATAAGATTTAAATTCGTGCTCTAATCATTTCTCTGTAAGGAAAAGATGCAATTAAGTTTATAAATATATAACATATATTAACACTACATGTAATGAACACTATATATGTGCAAAGTAACACTGCTGGGTAAAAACTTTTTTGAACTTCATGTGTAAATTTACACTTTTTTGTGTTAAATCGATGTCTATTTTAAATAAAATAAAAAATATGTAAATTAATGTTTACATATTAATAAACAGTATACAGATGAATCGGAAACTTAACAATATACATATAATTATATATGCGCATACATTATGAAAATGAACATCTTCAAAATGAACACAATATAAATATTATGTTAATGAACTGTATTACATATATTATGTGATTATATACATTATGTAAACCATTGCTACAGTCTATGAAAATGTTATGAATATTTAATGTACTAAATGGAACAGCTATATCGCCACTTTCGTATTTCAAATATCGTCAAAATACTGAGTAGCATTATTAACATGTGTACAACACAAATGGACAAATATATGTATTGATGTTACAAAGCCCGACTGCCAAATTCTATACAATTACCTGTCCGCATCTGTTTGGCACAAAATGCATATTTTGCATGTGCAGGAAATGACTGACACTTTTTGAGAAAATACATAAAATGTGAGGTGGCGGGTTGCTGTTCTGTTCAGTATATTATGTAAATGAGCAATATAGTTAGCATATACAAATCAACACGGCAAATTATGTTGATTATTTGACCATGTATTTTGTTAAAGACCTGGGTCCCATTTCACTATTATTTGATAACCAAGAGTACTACATTCCGATTCTCTCCAAGCATGATGGATAGGCACCTGAGGGTCTCCAACGACGCTTTTCTTAAACATGCGTAATACCAAGGTTTTAGTTCAAAGTTGTAACCATTAACACAAAGTTATTGGGAATTTTTTAAAGGGAAATTATTTGAAAGTCAGTCGAAAGTTATTGTAATGATGAATTTCCTGATTGTTTATTGTTACGTCAAATTTAGAAGTTTGAAATAAAAGTGAAACAGGCAAGGCCCTTGGTTATATTTTTTTTGTTTAAAATTTCAGCACAACTTTTATTTGGATGCATTCTTGGCTGTGCTAGATTAGCCCAGACAATTCTTTTAATTACTAAGACATGTTGATATGTAAATGAGCATGGTAACCTATACAAATTAATATTATTATATGAATCAACACTATAATAAGCAATTAGGGATACATGATCACAAAAATGGCTTCTATTAGTATGTGTGTTTGCTTCATACAGTGTGGGGACAAGCTGCAATAAAAATATTAGGCAGGGGGACACCTTTATATTATAGAACTATTTTGTATTAATTGTCAAGTAATGCAAAAAAAAACATGGTTGCCATGCAATCTTGTTTCAAAATTATTTAACTTCCCAGCACTCTCCCTGACTTTGCAAGCATACAAAATATGTTTTTATAACCTCCCAACCTACCTACAAACACTACATGTGTTAAAATTAAAATACAAATTTTTCTGATAATTTTCGCTGAATTACGCTCACATTTTCTTGTTCTCCCTGTCCAAACTGACCATGACAACCATGCTAAAGGATTACATTAATGTCAAGTAAAATATTTGGGCCCATTTATACATTATGGTAATTAGGTATTAAAAATGTAAATTTCAGAACAATTTCAAATACGTGAAATTTCCTTTAACATTTGAGATTCATACACTTGCATTTAAATAAAATTGTTTCCAAAACTGTAATTTAAATACCGGTACCTGTTAAAAAGTATTTTTACGTATATATAAATTATGCTTTTTTTGCAAGAGGACTCGTATTAAAATTGGGTTGAAATCATTACAACCCATCACCTTAACAACAACTAAACCAAATTGTAAAAATTTTTTCTTTAAAGTACATGTACCAAATTAATGATGAATTATACGGGTAATTCCACTTTATGTTCTGTGCAACTAAGGACAACAAATACAGGTGTATATATATATATATACAATTCTTAATTAGGTCAGTTTTAGAGTTTTAGAAAACAAGAGAACTTCATGTAAACAAATCTTTAAAAACAAAACTTTAACTGTAGAAGAGTTAATGATCTAAAAATGCTTTTTCTTTCAGGAAAAAAAACGTATGTCTCCCTCTCAAACAATTGTGAGAATTATCTTAAATGTTGTTCACTTGCAGCAAATTAACCAAAATTGCAAAAGGGATATGCAAAGCTAGGCTTCTGGCTGATCCTTCCCTGCAAGTTTCAGCAAAATATGACCACAGGTGTAAGGAGGAGTTTGTGACAGACGGACGGACGGAAAGCACAAAAACAATGTTTCCCTGAGAGGGGGAGACATAATAATCTGAACTCAACATTCAATTATTATATACTTCAATTACTACTTTTATCTGAACTGAAAGAAACATTAATAACACCTGTTGGAACTACGGAAAAGTGAGAATAATAATTCTGTAACTGCATGTTTAAATGTTTAATGAAGCCACTTTGTTATCCTTTAAATTTAAATTAAAATATTAATCTTAATAACTATAAACAGGGCAAGGTGAAGGTGAGGTCAAGGCAATGTCACCTTCACACTGCTGAAAGGACGCTGTTTGATAGAACGGATGGACGCCTCCTGAGAGGACGTCGGGTGAAGCGACGTCGTCCGACCAGAGATGGGGCGCCCAGACGCTGCATAGAAGGATGCCTCACTTTCATCTGAAATGAAGTCACACTGCCACACAGTTTATGATGTAGTCTGATAAAAATATATTGTACAAACAACTTATCAAATATCAATTAATCTCAATTAATAATGTAATAAGACAAGTGTAGAAAGTCTTCTTCACTGTGCTTATCACACTGTCCATTGTTGATATGGATGGATCCACTTTCACACTGTCTAACATTCGGTTAGTAAAACTTATAATGAAGATTAAGTCTGACAGCTATAATAATATATAATTTTGATGTTTAATAACAAACAAACAGGCAAGTGTCAAACAATTACCTGGATATCTTGAATAAAGATATCACTGATTAATTTAGTAATATATAACTATCTCCTGGATCCAAGCTGGAGCAAAACAATTTCATCAATACCAAAACATATATAATCTGACGTCATTATATAGACACGTATCGTTGAGACTGAAACGTATGTGAGAAGTCTGGCTAGCCTGGTCAGTAGAGCATTCACCCTATAAGCGAAAAGTTTATGGTTCAAGTTCCGGACTGGCTGCATATTTTTCTTGTCCTGTTACATTTAAGCACCCAACATGGTACTGTGACATATATATATTCTGAGAAACATTCATGTGATTCTCTAGTCTCTATGGAAATTCGGGGATGGAATCCAAATTTACATATCTCCTAGTAGGTAATGTACACACTGTGACATGCCAATGAAATCAATTTAATACTTAACTTGTAACTAAGCAGTTAATAATTTATAACAATATGTTTTTACTCAAAACAAGTTGTATTTCAATAATGAATAAAAATGAGATGCATGTTTATTTTACAGACCAGATTAAAATGATAGTTAAACATTTTCCAGTTCTTTAATCTCTCCTGGTTGTCAAGGCAGTGTCTACATTCAGATCAGTTATGCAATATAATTTTTCAAATTAACTATAAATTGCTATAAAAATAATTAAGTATTAGTCTGGATCTCAAGTTATTATCAAACCTAAGAGTGATTTTACTTTTGTCTTCTATCAGCAAATTATAATCTACAGCAGATGAGTACAGCTAAATTTATATACTTTATTCATAGTATATAAGAGTCACGTTGCCATTTTAGTTTATATTATTTGTTAATTAGCTGAATTAGAAACATACATGTATTGCAAATTATAAATTAATTTTTATTATATATTTATTCATGCTTGCATCAAAATTATCCAAAATGAAATAAGTGCATACTAAATCTAACTGAACGTGAATTAAAGTGATGTTATTATACTGGCTATAATTATGATAATCTAATGCTTTATTTATAAAAGTACAAGTATAAGGATGTTCTAACATTAATACCCCATATATAAAACTATTCCTTCTTTTATCAATGCATTGATTTGGTGTACATGACAGTATTTATACAAGTATCTGTCAGTATACAATTTGGTGTATTTATACAAGTATCTGTTAGTATACAATTTGGTGTACATGACAGTATTTATTCAAGTATCTGTCAGTATACAATTTGGTGTACATGATATTATTTATACAAGTATCTGTCAGTATACAATTTGGTGTACATGATATTATTTATACAAGTATCTGTCAGTATACAATTTGGTGTACATGATATTATTTATATACATATCTGTCAGTATACAATTTGGTGTACATGACAGTATTTATTCAAGTATCTGTCAGTATACAATTTGGTGTACATGATATTATTTATATACGTATCTGTCAGTATACAATTTGGTGTACATGACAGTATTTATATACGTATCTGTCAGTATACAATTTGGTGTACATGATATTATTTATATACATATCTGTCAGTATACAATTTGGTGTACATGATATTATTTATATACGTATCTGTCAGTATACAATTTGGTGTACATGACAGTATTTATATACGTATCTGTCGGTATACAATTTGGTGTACATGACAGTATTAATATACATATCTGTCAGTATACAATTTGTTGTACATGACATTATTTATATACATATCTGTCAGTATACAATTTGGTGTACATGATATTATTTATATACATATCTGTCAGTATACAATTTGGTGTACATGATATTATTTATATACGTATCTGTCAGTATACAATTTGGTGTACATGATATTATTTATTCAAGTATCTGTCAGTATACAATATGGTGTACATGATATTATTTATATACATATCTGTCAGTATACAATTTGGTGTACATGACAGTATTTATATACGTATCTGTCAGTATACAATTTGGTGTACATGATATTATTTATATAAGTATCTGTCAGTATACAATTTGGTGTACATGATATTATTTATATACATATCTGTCAGTATACAATTTGGTGTACATGACAGTATTTATACAAGTATCTGTCAGTATACAATTTGGTGTACATGACAGTATTTATATAAGTATCTGTCAGTATACAATTTTAATTGCCAACTGTAAACCAAACATCAGATTCCCATAGAAAAGAAACAAAATGTTGTGAGAAAAACATTTCTGATATAAGATTATAAGAGTTATTCCCCTTCTCAATAAATTGCTACATAAAGGTGGGATCTTACATAACAAAAAGATAATTTCCAATTCAATATTTTCTGTCTCTTCGGATGGAATAACATTATGGGGAAAGAAAAATATCACAAATATGTAACACTTTGTTAGGGAATTATTCATTTGCCTTTAACAAGTTTTATGCAATGAAACACCCATACTTACTTTTTAACTTGCACAATTCTGCAATTATATCTCTGAAAATGTATCTAAAATGTACTCCCTTATACACCAATTATAATAATAATAATGATCTTGTTTAGGGTTACATAACTCATGCAAACTTGTTTTTTTCCTTTGTACATGTATTACAAAACTTATGATGTATCTCGCATAAAAACTCATGCAAATTTTTCATTTCACACACAATGTTATAGTAGGTTAGAGACAAATTTTCCTATCTTAAGCAAACCTAAAAAGAAACAACAGAAATGTGTTTCCGCAAACACAACCTAGCACTTCTGGCTATTTTGACTGTATGGTTTCCATTTTTTTTCGAAAAAATAATACATGTATCAATATGCAGAGAGCTTTTGTGATTACTTTGTGACCTTCATTTACATTTGCTTCAAATGGCTTCTCTGAAACTACTGGACAGATTGTCACCAAATTTTGTGTTAAACATTTTACATGAAACTCTCTCAAGTTTGTTTAAATCATGACCCTGGGGCTTATCAGGGTTTTTTTTATTGAATATTTAAAAAATCTTCACCCAAAGGACAAGGCCTGGAGGTTTAATATTTTGCATGTTATAAATGGGCTTCCTGTTGTTGTTTTTTTAAAGAGGGTTTAATCCATTTTCAACAATTATTACTACAGTTTATTTATATGACAGCCAGTTTTTGGGTGAAGAACTGCGGATGATTTCAGGAAAACCACCATCTTTCTTGAATAAGCATTATCTGGTTAATCATGTATCATCAGAGCTATTCACAGAAACACATTTCTTTTCCTTTGTTACAACCCACAGATAAACACAATCAACATATTGGTAAATTAACGATTTTAATTAAGCCAATTAAAACTGCTATATCATCACATATATTATACACAATCAATTAAAAGCCATCTCTATATAACAAGAGACCAGATAATTAGTACTGCTTGGTGATGCCACTTTACATTTTCAAAGTAATCAATCTTTTAAGATTATTAATTATGATGTAATCTTTTTTTTTTTTAAACAACTTTTAGTTCTACAGTAAAACGACTTTTATAAATACTAATATTGGTATAAACTGGCAGGGTAATGGCATATTTTAAATTCAACTGAAATTTTAGAAATAATAAAAAAGTGAACTTCTAATAATCTTTGAAGCAATCATTTTGTATTGAATTGATGCTACATTGTAAGAAAACCTTGTTTTTTAGCTTCTCAGTATATTTTATCAAATTGTTTTCAATAGTTTTGCAATAATATTAACCATGCACATAAGAAATGTTTATATATGTGGGTAAAACGTTGATGCCTAAACATCAGCACCAGTAGCAGTACTAAAATTACCCTGTGCTCATTATTAACTAGTTGAACAAAATACCAGTTTTATCTATATCTATGCCGAGTTCACTCAGCATCCCTCGCAGACTGCCCATCTCATCATCATCTGTCTGAATGTGGGAGAAAACACTCACATTATTATACCATATACATCCTTACATGTAATAGTATACAGTCAAACCTGTCTAAAGCAGCCAGTAAAGGGATGGAGCAAAAGTGGCCTTTTAAGACAGGTTGTTGCTTAATACAGGTTAATTTGATATGAAAGCATAGAAATGGGAAATAGCAAATGTGAGTGCTTAAGACAAGTGGCTGCTTAATAGAGGTGACCTCTTACACAGGTTTGATTGTACATTAATTCCTGAAAATAATAGTAAGGTATAATATCCTTTATTTATGTTTTTTGGTTTAAACTTATTTTATTTATAAGTTATGTACAATATATTCCACAACATACTTAGTGGTGGTTATGGGGATTGAAACAAAAGAATATATAGTATCTCTCCGCAGAGACATAGGATGAATTATCATAATGATATTTCTAAATGAATTATTTTTGGTAATTGCATAAATTGTGAGTAACATAATATTAAGTGAAATGATGAATCATAATGACAAATCCACTGCATGACAACTCTAATATGATGAATCTAGAATCATAAATGACACAAATCTCGAATATAAGGAAATCTTAAATGAGGAAGAAAAAGTGAAGGATAGCGATTCAGGAATAATAAATAAAGCTGCAAAATACAGTTCAAGTAATTTTGTACAAAATTAATGGTTTTCAAAGCATAGCTAATTAATACAGTGATTAAAGTATACATGCTGCATATTGTGAAAACATGTGACCATATTATACAAGATATAAAATGCTGTCATACAGTAAACATTTGGCCATCAGAATCAGCTTCAAGAAAACTCAAAATATGTTAAACATAAAAATTATAACGAAAAATGTTATTGATGGTTTGAGAAAACATAAAAATAAATCTTTCTGTAACAGCTTTGTCAAGAATTGTCATTGATTTTTAAATATCAAACTTGACCTGTTTTTTTTTTATATAATTATACAGCTACACATAAAATATGTATTAACTACATATCTACCTGTTCAGAAGTTTGAAAACAATTTGACCTCAGACTATCAAACAAGTAAATAGATGGACGGACAGGGGTAACACTTAGTCTTTGAATGGCGGGATATAGAACTTGGCTACATTTTATTGTGATGACAATACCTGCTGTCAAGGAACATTGCCCAACTTTACATATTAAATGTATTAATATCTACAATGTACGAAATATCAATGTCATCATCATGCGTGATTACAAATGTGTCTTATTTTTGTATTTAATCTTGAAGCAGATTATGACTATCACCAAACATTAGCAGTGAATAAAATACTACATGTACATTCTGTAAAAGTCAAGTGGTTGTGTGAACCTATCCCAGTGCTCTTCTGAAAAGTGAAATGGTGTAACATAAAAACAATGACCGAATGCAATGCAATAACAAAGTTATACAAAATTTCATTAAAGGGACACATGCAAATAAATGGATTAAAGGGACACATGCTATTGTAATGCTTCCTTGATAGAGTACCAGAATAAGATTAATGAATCTGTTGTAATTAATGAGTTCACAACATTATTATATTTAACTTGATTTGAGTTTAAAAAGCATATAGTCAAATAAAAAAAAGTTTTCAATTGTTTAATAATTTGTATACTTAATAATCTAATTATTAAGTAAGAGCAGGAGAAGGTCAAATGAAAAAGTTATGACTGTCATTGGTCCCTTTAATGCATTATTTGAATTCACAAAACAAGAAACAAACCAATTCACTTCTCAACTTACATTATAACAGCTCATGCTGCCATTGCAAAGATGCATCAGTATTAACATTGACAACTCTGAGAGAATGGTTTGTTATCAGGAACATAATATACACAAAATATCTAACTGGAAATGAAAATTTAAACTGAGCCAAATCTGTTTATCTTTAAAATCAATTTCAGGTTTATTTGTTAGATCAAAATTTAATATCATTACAACCTGAATGCCGCATCCCATCATGGAATTAACATTCTACGAGCTGGGGCTCATTTCACTAACATTCGTAGGTTTATGGACTTCTTAGTGTACAATTTAAAGTTAAAAAACAAAAGTCACAAACTTTCTTTTATTAATTCACTAATCATAAGAGATTGCGTAAGCCTAGTAACAAAATTCCTTTTTAAAGTTTGCAATAACTTGTAGATTTTTACATAGACTTACAAAGGTAAGTGAAACGGGCCCCTTTGATGAAGACGATATTTAAAATAGTTTGCGTTTTCATGATTTATATTTCTCTCCAGTTTTTACTGTTTCAGGGAATACAACAGATCTTTGAAATTTCTACACTTAGCTATTGCACAGCAATGTTATAAAGTTCATGTGACATAAAATGTGAGCTTTAGCCAAAAACAAAAAAAAACATTTTCACACTGTCTGTACTGGTATTTTAACACCATACAATAATGGACTGTTCGATGGTGATGACAAATAATAAGCTGTTCCATGGGGTAAAGAAGATAATGGACTGTTCCAAAGTGAATGGCAAATATTGGACTGTTCTATTTTGTACATGGCAATTATGGACTGATTGATCATGTTCAAAACTTGAAATGACAGATTACAACTACATCTATATCTACTGCAAATACAGGATCAGTCTATGGTGTACATGCACTGCAAATGTTGGACCTTTCCATTGTGTATAACACATGAAATAACAGACTACATCTATTGCAAATATTGGACTGTTCTAAGGTGTATGATGCAAACATTGGACTGTTCCACTCTGTACACAACAAAATGACATGTATTTACCAGGCTACTCAGGACATATCTGAATCCATTCCATGGCCAAGTCTGAATATTAATGTTAGCCGAAATTATTTTGACAATCTCAAAATTATCCAAGAACTATTTCTGCTGGAAACAGATGAACGGTTTACCACAGCTTCTCTTCATGAATTTGCTTTTCCTCCCTATACTTATTTAACCATAAAAAATCAAAATCAAATATTGACTGGTCATTGGTTTGTTACAGTTAAATTCTAGGTACAGTCTAAAATTATGATTAGATTGGTCATTTTTAAAGATTTATTTTTACAATTGTTTGATTTCTGATTTTTATATTATGAATCAAATTAATATTATTCATGAAAATTGAAATATTAAATGTTGTAAAATGCATGTACATGATTAATATTTTAGATCGATTCCAGTGCAGCAACATTATTTATGCATAATCTTTGACTTATATAATATATACTTGTTTATTTTAGCTTGATTGCAAAGAAAGCCCAGAGCTTAAATAAGCTTCCTGGGTATATAAGTGCTGTTGTTTATTGTGTGGCATCGAGTTGAGCAGGGAACCAAACCTGCAAACCCCCCATACAACATTGACTGCAATAACTGTGCAGAATTGAAAGATAATAAGACTTTGACAAATTTTGGTAAAAAGAAAGATTGCTATTTTTTCCCCCTATTTTCTGTTTGATTCAATATAGCCATATCTAAGGATCAAGGATCATTTGACAAGTTTAAAGAATCATAGACTTGGGTCATATGACTGGGGTACACTATGCAAGGTTGGACCTTACAATTATTAAATTAAACTTAATCGTTTAATAAAACTTCAATCTGAATGATAAAACATAAAAAGTTACTCAGACTCCTACATATAGTACCTAGTACCAGTATTTTAAAGAGCAATAATTTCAAGATAACTAGTAAGATCTCCTATTGTCCTTTATTTTTTCAAAACTTTTTTTTCAAATTGAAGCATCTGCCACAAGACTTGAGAACATCTAAGGACTAAAGAAACAAGAAAACTCAGGTACTCTACATGAGATTAAAGACTGATAATAAACTACCACCAGATGTTCCTCTATATCATACATTGTGTTTTATATCAATATGCGAGATGTGACACTTACATGAATTCTGAGTCCTTGTTTGTCTTTGTTTAGTTCCGACACTGTAGTCCTCTTACCCTTGTCTGGGTATGTTGCCGGGGTGGGGCTGTCGGCACGTTGTCGTCTAGTGTTTGGACTTGGGCTTCTTGACCTTCCTGTGGGTAAAAAAATTTGATGTGATCATGTAAATGATTCTTAAAAATGATTAACTGAATGAATGGGTTTAATACATGTTGATGGTCTTGTGGTTACGGCGTTTCTTCTTTTTTTAATGGCATGAATAATACTTATCTCATTACATTAAAGATTATACAGGGCATCCAGTATTAGTGATTCAGGAAGACCGATGAATGAACCTAGCAGACTGTGGTGACCACTGTCCTTCCATAAAGATATTTTATAAAGTTTTCAGGCACACCTGGGTACCAACAACCTTGGTGGCAAAGGTATCTTAGTGATCTCGAGACAGTGCCACTCAGCCATAGACGTAGATAAGAATATTTGTTTTGAAGTATTGAACCATTTATTTTAATTGAGGAGATATTGTTTTTTCCAATTTCAGTGTTTTTATATATAAAAAATTAAGTAATAAAAAGCAAAGTCAGAGTACTAATATTAATTCTTTGAATGTACGTTGTTTACGTGCAGCTTAGACGTATGTGAAGACTATTTGCTCACCTCCAACTCTGATACATTCTTCCTTGTGCCGGGAGTTCCATGCCTTGAGTTTGCACACTTTACTGCAGTAGTAGACTTCTTTACATCGTGTACACGCAGACAGACGCACAAACACAGATCTTCCACACTGGTAACAGTACTTGAACAGTGGTTTCCTAAAACGGACAATTAATAATAAATTTCCTGGTCAGATTCAAATTCTTATTGATAACTATAACCAAGTTGGGAACTAGTTTTTTCTGAAGTCATGAAACCTGACTATTTATAATTGAACATACTTTGTAAAGAATTTAGTTGCAACCAGATCAGCATTGAGCAAAATGTTAATTCACTGTTTGTTTAATTCCCACCTGTGATTTACAATCCAATTCTTCAGGTGAGATAAATTGTTACAATAGATGATACATAAGTGAACAAGGGCATCAACAGAACCAATGGATGCTCCACAAACAAGTGCTTGATTATGTAGTACCTACATTGCCCATTATCCATGTTCCAAGTGCTACTGAATTCCCTTCCATCCTTTTGAAGATAAGGTCAGGACAAGTAAAAATAACCAAAAATAAAGTACAAAAGGGGAGATAATAATATTCAAGATAGAGTTCAGGTTCTTTCACTCTGCATTTCCATATATTACCCTCATTCCATACTCCAAATGTTGCTGGAATCGCCTCAGGACATGTAGAATTATTCTATGGACAAGGAATCAGAAGGATAAATGGACTGACATTCTATCAAATGGTTATTTAAGTGGCTTCTTTGAACCAAGCTTATCACTTGTGTGATAACTTTTATCCACATAAAAAAACAACACATAATGGCTGCTTTTTAACCCTTTACTCCATAGATACACGTTTTCCCGCACCAATCACAGAAGGCCTTTGAAAACAGTGCAGGATGAGCTCAGATTGCTCGTAACGAGCAATCTGAATACTTCCTGCACTGTTTTCCACTCTGTCAGTTAATATAAACATAATTCACCAAATAATTTAAAAGCCGTCTATATTATGTTTCCAAAGGTGTCTATATTAGAGGTGTCCGAAGGCGTCTATATGAAGTAAAGGGTTAAGTGTCTAGAAAATTTCTGACCCTAAACCCTAGCCACAAAACTACACATTTGTGTGTACGGACGGACAAAGCAGCAGCTTTAGAAAGCATAAAAATGTTTGTATGAAAACAATATTTAATAAAAGAAATACATACAACAATTATTAATCCTGAACAAATATGAAAATGTTTACATTATCCAATCAAAAAAGAAAAAATGTTTGTAAACAGACATCAATAAAAAAATGTTTTTAAAATATAAATTTTGTTGTTAACCAATTAAAAATGTTTATATAAATAGAAATATCAAATAAGAAGAGTAAAAGAAACTGTCATTGACATCCAAAAATGTTATGTTTTACATGAACTCTTTGCATGGTTGCAATAATGATGTCAGTTTTTCAGCTGCTAAAATTCAATGTATAGGTAACAGCTATCAGAAAATTCCTAAATGTTACAAGTGTATTTCGCCACTACATTCATCGCCAATCAACATGGTCCATCTAATTCTCTGTTACTTTGCTCTCTTGCATGTATTGTTGTTTTTTAAATGGTTTCACAAACTCATATGGAATAAAAACACATTGAAAATAATATTCACAAGAAATGAGGTGGTCTGCAATTATCACAACTTCCATATATAATTAAATGATATAATAATAGAGAATCAGAACTAGGCTACACATGTATAATGGGAGATGTTACTTTAAAAAGGAAACACTGACATCTAGCCAAACCTCATTTTCATGAAACTAAAATGTACGTTTACGAGAGAGTTGTAAATTTTTGTTGAGACAATTACATTGTATTTCTGTTCCGCTTCTCCTACATCCTTACAAATAGACAACAATAGGTCCTGATCCAATTCAACATGTTTATAAATGGAAAATACAATCAATAATAACCTATACAGTGAGATTTTCTACAATGGAGGAAAGAAAAGGTAAGTCGATGAACCTGGTACGACAGGAGAGTAAGAATGAACAGTGTTTTACAGCACATTGGAACATTAACAAGTCATCTTGCATGGGTAAAGTAAAGAATGTGAAAATGAGAGTAGAAGAAAAAGCTACATAGTTATTACCATAATAACTGTAAGTACTTGGGCACCAACAAATAATTAAACTTTATATTTTTATACAAACTTTTATAGATATCTTTTGAGGTATAATTATATTTCAATTTGAAATTTAATTGTTTATCCTGGTAAATCCTGGGCATTGTTTTTAGAATTTAAGGTTGGACGTTTTGTTATTTAAAACAAACTGTAATATTGATGAGAAACACAAGTCACTGTCTAGATGACAGTATATACCACTGTTACCCTTGAATAACTGTCTAGATGACAGTATATACCACTGTTACCCTGGAATAACTGTCTAGATGACAATATATACCACTGTTACCCTGGAATAACTGTCTGGATGGCAGTATATACCACTGTTACCCTGGAATAACTGTCTAGATGACAGTATATACCACTGTTACCCTGGAATAACTGTGGACTTTGCTGCACTTAATCTCACTAAAATTTATTCTTAATCTACTTTTGGAATTTGTCAACATCTTACAAACTGTTAATATCCAAGTGTACTCACCAAATAGTCTATGTCACAAGACAAAGTCATACTCTTTTAATTTCAACACAAATTTAAATTGGCTTAAATCTGATAAAATTATCCTAATAAACCCCACCCCCTTCAACAAGTAAACAATGGACCTGAACATGCAGAACTATGACAGATATGATTATACAAGCTCAAAATTAAATTTGAGAACTTCTTTTATGACTGAATTGGTTACAAATGTGAATGAAAAAATAGCATGACTTGTGTAAGTGCCAAGAAAGTGCTTTAGAACTACTTTTGACTTAATTTACTACGACAGAAGCAGAGAAATAAACATGTAACAACAAAATACTACATGTACTTCTAAAGCTACAATCAGTTAAGATATTGAGAATTGTTCTATAGTTCATGCTAATTAGTGACAGACTTCTATGTAACAAGATTGAACTGCATCAGCCTTAGTCAAGTTCTACACACTATATAAAGTCTAATATTAGCTGTAGTATATTTTACAGAAATGCCATTTGAAAACTGTGGATCAGGAAGGTCAGACAATATTTTCAATTAAACAATTTGTAAAACAAAAAGTCAGAGACTCAAATTAATATTATAACTGCTACTGTAGGAAGGTCCTGTTCAAACTGACCTGATGCGGGTTGTCAATCAAACAAGTCGATAATTCAATCAGCGATCAATTTTTTTTTCAAAGCCTTACATTTTCCTTAAACAAGCGAACTGTCTCCAAGTAAACACTACATTCTATAACTTGGACAATCAATGCCATGTGGCCAGCGAGTGAAGTGATAGAAACTTAAACAATCAATGCCACGTGGCCAGCGGGCAGAGTGATAATAACTTGGACAATCAATGCCACGAGGCCAGCGGGCGGAGTGATAGTAACTTGGACAATCAATGCCAAGTGGCCAGCGGGTGGAGTGGTAGTAACTTGGACAATCAATGCCATGTAGCCAGTGGGTGGAGTGATAGTAACTTGGACAATCAATGCCACGTGGCCAGCGGGCAGAGTGATAGTAACTTGGACAATCAATGCCACGTGGCCAGTGGGTGGAGTGGTAGTAACTTGGACAATCAATGCCATGTAGCCAGTGGGTGGAGTGATAGTAACTTGGACAATCAATGCCAAGTGGCCAGCGGGTGGAGTGGTAGTAACTTGGACAATCAATGCCATGTAGCCAGTGGGTGGAGTGATAGTAACTTGGACAATCAATGCCACGTGGCCAGCGGGCAGAGTGATAGTAACTTGGACAATCAATGCCATGTAGCCAGTGGGTGGAGTGGTAGTAACTTGGACAATCAATGCCATGTAGCCAGTGGGTGGAGTGATAGTAACTTGGACAATCAATGCCACGTGGCCAGTGGGTGAAGTGATAGAAACTTGGACAATCAATGCCATGTAGCCAGTGGGTGGAGTGATAGTAACTTGGTCAATCAATGCCAAGTGGCCAGCAGGTGGAGTGATAGTAACTTGGACAATCAATGCCACGTGGCCAGCGGGCAGAGTGATAGTAACTTGGACAATCAATGCCACGTGGCCAGTGGGTGGAGTGATAGTAACTTGGACAATCATTGCCACGTGGCCAGCGGGTGGAGTGATGGTAACTTGGTCAATCAATGCCAAGTGGCCAGTGGGCGGAGTGGTAGTTACTTGGACAATCAATGCCACGTGGCCAGCAGGTGGAGTGGTAGTAACTTGGACAATCAATGCCACGTGGCCAGCGAGCAGAGTGACAGTAACTTGGACAATCAATGCCAAGTGACCAGTGGGTGAAGTGATAGTAACTTGGACAATCAATGCCACGTGGCCAGCGGGTGTAGTGATAGTAACTTGGACAATCAATGCCACGTGGCCAGTGGGTGGAGTGATAGTAACTTGGACAATCAATGCCAAGTGGCCAGTGGGTGAAGTGATAGTTACTTGGACAATCAATGTCGCGTGGCCAGTGGGTGAAGTGATAGTTACTTGGACAATCAATGCCGCGTGGCCAGTGGGTGAAGTGATAGTAACTTGGACAATCAATGCCACATGGCCAGCGGGGGCTGAAGTGATAGTAACTTGGACAATCAATGCCACGTGGCCAGTGGGTGAAGTGATAGTAACTTTGACAATCAATGCCACGTGGCCAGCGGGTAATGTGATAGTAGCTTTGACAATCAATGCCACGTGGCCAGTGGGCAGAGTGATAGTAACTTGGACAATCAATGCCACATGGCCAGTGGGTGGAGTGATAGTAACTTGGACAATCAATGCCACATGGCCAGTGGGTGGAGTGATAGTAACTTGGTCAATCAATGTCAAGTGGCCAGCAGGTTGAGTGATAGTAACTTGGACAATCAATGCCACGTGGCCAGTGGGTGGAGTGATATTAACTTGGTCAATCAATGCCATGTGGCCAGCAAGTGGAGTGATAGTAACTTGGTCAATCAATGCCAAGTGGCCAGCAGGTGGAGTGATAGTAACTTGGACAATCAATGCCACGTGGCCAGTGGGTGGAGTGATAGTAACTTGGTCAATCAATGCCAAGTGGCCAGCAGGTGGAGTGATAGTAACTTGGACAATCAATGCCACGTGGCCAGTGGGTGAAGTGATAGTAACTTGGACAATCAATGCCACGTGGCCAGTGGGTGGAGTGATAGTAACTTGGACAATCAATGCTACGTGGCCTGCGGGCGGAGTGATAGTAACTTAGACAATCAATGCCACGTGGCCAGTGGATGGAGTGATAGTAACTTGGACAATCAATGCTACGTGGCCAGTGGGTGGAATGATAGTAACTTGGTCAATCAATGCCAAGTGGCCAGCAGGTGGAGTGATAGTAACTTGGTCAATCAATGCCACGTGGCAAGCAGGTGGAGTGATAGTAACTTGGACAATCAATGCCAGGTGGCCAGCGGGTGGAGTGATAGTAACTTGGACAATCAATGCCACGTGGCAAGCGGGTGGAGTGATAGTAACTTGGACAATGAATGCCATGTGGCCAGTGGGTGGAGTGGTAGTAACTTTGACAATCAATGCCACGTGGCCAGCGGATGGAGTGGTAGTAACTTGGACAATCAATGCAATGTGGCCAGCGGATGGAGTGATAGTAACTTGAACAATCGATGCCATGTGGCCAGCAGGTGGAGTGATAGTAACTTGAACAATCAATGTTATGTGGCCAGCAGGTGGAGTGATAGTCTCTTGGACAATCAATGCCTGGTGGCCAGTGGATGGAGTGGTAGTAACTTGGACAATCAATGCCACGTGGCCAGTGGGTAGAGTGATAGTAACCTGGACAATCAATGCCACATGGCCAGTGGGTGGAGTGATAGTCTCTTTGACAATCAATGCCACGTAGCCAGTGGGTGTAGTGATAGTACCTTAGACAATCAATGCCATGTGGCCAGCGGGTTGAGTGATATTAACTTGGACAATCAATGCCACGTGGCCAGCAGGTGAAGTGATAGTAACTTGGACAATCAATGCCATGTGGCCAGCAGGTGGAGTGATAGTCTCTTTGACAATCAATGCCACGTGGCCAGTGGGTGAAGTGATAGTTTCTTTGACAATCAATGCCACGTGGCTAGCGGGTGGAGTGATATTAACTTGGACAATCAATGCCACATGGCCAGCGAGTGAAGTGATAGTAACTTGGACAATAAATGCCATGTGGCCAGTGGGTGGAGTGGTAGTAACTTGGACAATCAATGCCATGTGGCCAGCGGATGGAGTGATAGTTACTAGGACAATCGATGCCACGGGGCCAGTGGGTGGAGTGATAGTAACTTAGACAATCAGTGCCACGTGGCCAGCAGGTGGAGTGATAGTAACTAGGACAATCAATGTCACGTGGCCAGCGGGTGGAGTGATAGTAACTTGGACAATCAATGCCACGTGGCCAGCGGGTGGGTTGATAGTAACTAGGACAATCAATGTCATGTGGCCAGTGGGTGGAGTGATAGTAACTTGGACAATCAATGCCACGTGGCCAGTGGGTGAAGTGATAGAAACTTGGACAATCAATGCCATGTAGCCAGTGGGTGGAGTGATAGTAACTTGGTCAATCAATGCCAAGTGGCCAGCAGGTGGAGTGATAGTAACTTGGACAATCAATGCCACTTGGCCAGCGGAAGGAGTGATAGTCAATCTCATGTCAGGTCAATTAGTTCTTTTCTCTTTGTTAAATTGCCATTATTATCGCTACTTAGTTGGCAGCTACCATGCAAGCTGCAGCCATTTTTCAGTACAAATCCAACTGTTTTAATACCCCTTATTTTAAACTGCCCTTAATCAGCCTCAGTCATCCAGGTAACTGGTCATTTAGCCAAATTTGAATGTACATTTTTCCATTCTTGATTGACTTCCTCTTTACAAAAAAACTCAGGGAAATTTATGTTTTCTTTAAGATACTTTGAACTCTGCAAATTTTATATAAAACATTTATTACACAAAATCAACACTTTTTATAAGTACAGAACATATTGCTCAGAGATGGACTGTAATGCTATCAATTTTATATAACAAAAATCATCTGACCACAGTCATTCAAATAAATCATTTGTGTGTTTGATTATCTTGTACCTGACCACCAATGCTGACTTCTTTCTCCGAGATCTGCTGTTCAATTAATCAAAGATAACAATATGAATAAATTGTAAATATTACAAAATTATCATGAAAATTATAAAGTAGCAACTAGAAATGTGAATGTCAACACAAATGCACCTGCTGTGCCTGCAGCCCTAATATGGCAATGTCATTTGAGTTTCAACTAGTGACAGTGGTACTGCTACAGAAATGACAAACAACACAACTGAACGTCATACTGATACTAAACTGATACAAGTTTGCATGATAATCATTTGTCAGTCTAAAAGTCTTAGAGTGGTGCTGATAAGAAGAATTGCAATTGAAAATAACTGCGCCATAAGTCGAAGGAGAAGAACATGATGATGATAATAAAGCAACTGGACTTCATACTTAAATTCAGTAACAAGTTTAGTCAATACAGTTAAGAATTTTGTTTATAAAAAATAAACAGTGCTAACAATATTTACAATCAAAATGATCAAAGAATAATATCTCTGCCAAAAATTGAAAACTGATTGTAGTGGAAGCAGCAATAATATGTACAATAACTCGATTTCATACTGATACTCCCTAGTAAGTTTGGTGAAAATCAGTTGAGAAGTTTACCATTAAAATAAATAAAGGGCCATAACTCCACCACAATGCTGATTGACCAGAACACAATGACAACATGCGCAACTAGACTTCAAACTGATAAGTTGATAGACCAGAAAACAAAGACAATATAATTATATGCACAACTAGATTTCAAACTCACACTACCTAGCCAGTTTGGTGAAAATCAGCTGAGAAGTTGAGAAGTCAAACTGACAAGAAAGTGTGATGTATAAAAGTAGGGACATTAAAACTACAAAATGATAAATTAACATAATGGTGATAATACCTTGGTGATAATGACGATGATACTATTCCATGTACTTTTGACAATGATAAATAATATGATATAAAAAAACTGCTACAGCTGCTATTGCTAAATACTGCTGACAAATTCTAAAAATAACAATGATAGTGATTGCCGCCGGGGGCAATGTATTTTGTAAAAGAGGGGCATTTATTTTGTGCAGAGAAATAAAAAAAATTAAGTACTGTATGAAATTTGTGGTGAAAAATGTTAACCAGACATTTAGTCAACTTTAAAATGCTGAAACCGGCTTTACATTAAGACAAAATTATGTACATGTATTTTATTTGTATGAAAGAGAAATCTTTCAGAGTGTCAGATCATTTTATTTTCCATAAAAATGGGTAAGTTCTTTATTAACGAGGAGGGGGAGCATTTATTTAGGGGTATAATGGTAGTTCTGATTCTGTTTTGATGATGATGTAAATAATGATAATGTGTCTCGCTATCTTACTGCATTTTCTGAAAACGATAAATATGATGTTACTGATGATTATAATGACAATATATCAATTTGAATGATGAAGATAAAGATGATAATAATGATAATCAAAATTATTGCTGAAAATGATAATGATGATGGTTCTTATAATATAATATAATTATCTATTAAAATCTGAAATATTCATTCTACTTCTGAAAGGAGATAAAAAGATCAGTTATAATGGCTCTCACCAAACTTTCAATTAATAACTGTGATATCTCAAATGTTACACATTTAGTAGGGAAATAAGTATAAAGAATGGTGTATTATTGTATAATATGATAATATATAATTTATAGATATTTTGGTACACAAAGGCCTAAAATGACATGGGCAACATCTTATTACTAGGTAATTGAAGAAAACCTTCCCTGTATGTGAAGTAGAAATTTTATAAAAAACTACTGTCAATATTAATTGAGGCCTTTACCTATCCCGAGTTTCACCAGACCATATATTGCCCAATCACATGATTCACTTGATTTATGTCTGCCACAAAGTGATTTTCATTACAGAAGAATTGTGCTGTTCTTGCTTGTATCGTTGTATACAAAAATGTTGAACAAAACTCTTTTGATAAAATATACTGAATAACTCCAAAATGAAATTTGCAAAAGGTGGGCCTTTATTTGGGCGCCAGCAAGTTAGATTTAAAATTTTGTATCAAGCATATTAAATGCCATAAAACACACTGCCAGTAATCAGAGTTTTTTAATCAACTTTAAACAAGTGAATTAAAGATCAACTTACTGAGTGGTGAACACACTATTTAGTGAATAATGAAGGCCAATACTTGGAATAACCTGTAAAATATGGGACAACCAAAATGTACAGATTCAGAAAAGTTGTACTACGGCTATTGTCTCAAACCTGGGTTTCACTTTTGACTTTGGATGTCTGACAGCCGGGCGAAATGTTACGCGCAGGCTGTATTTAGCTTCTGTCATTTGGTATACATTGGTATGTACACATTTTCTAAAATAGGATATGACAAAATGTTATGATTTATATGTTTACTAAGGTCTAGAATTACCCATTTTGTCATAATATATTACAATAGATATAATAGATATAATAGAAAGTTTACCAGCACTGTTATACATGTCGCTGTTACTCATGAAATTCTGTCAGTACAATAAAATTATTAGCTGTCAGAACAATGAAATACTGCCAGAACAATAAAATTATTAGCTGTCAGAACAATGAAATACTGTCAGAACAATAAAATTATTAGCTGTCAGAACAATGAAATACTGCCAGAACAATAAAATTATTAGCTGTCAGAACAATGAAATACTGTCAGAACAATGAAATTATTAGCTGTCAGAACAAGGATATCCTTGTACAATGTTATCATACCGGTATTTGTAAAATTATCAAAAACACAGCAAAAAAGTTCAACAGCATTCCATTACCTTTATTTTAAAATAAGTCAAAAACATTTAAATGAACACAATTTTCTTTATAATTTTTTAGAGCACAAAGCGCAAGCACAAGCAATAAAGTTTGAATTAAACACACGTCAGTTCTGTAAATAAAATGTCTCCTTTACACTTAAGATACTGAAACCTTACTTATTTTTAAATCTCAAGTGGCCAGGAAATAACAGATCTTGCTATTTCAGCTAACCACCCCAGCTGGTAACAGTCTTTATAAAATTATGCCTATCCAGCGGATTACAGTATTTTAACTGTAACACATTTATGAATAGACATATGACATTATTATGATTATATATAATTATATTTAATATAAGAGCAGTCAGTTTTTTGTTTAATGTAATAAGATAAATATGATATTCTATTGATAGTAACAGTGATATTGTCAAACTTCAAGTCTTTCCCTCAGGTTGACAGTAGTACTGTCACCCTCAACACAATGTAATATTTATTTACTGACATCAAGCAGTATAATGCATTTTAACTTGGACAAAGTGCATTTGAACTATTGACCTAATTACGAAAATCCACAACTGAACAATTGTAGAAGATGCGGAAGACAAGCAGTATGTCTGTTGCAGGCAAGATAAATATTGTTTGAAAGTTTAATAAACAAACATCCACATAATAAAGCAAGATCCGATGTCTGGAAGACAAGATTTGTTTGTAATATCATTTACCAACTATATATTATCATTGTAAGGAGTTATAATCTCTGAATGTGAAAAAATACCCAATCCTGTTTCCAAAGGCAGTTTTCTATTTATAGTTCTGACTAATGTAACCTCGCAGTTGAGTTTTACCAAAATACCTCAATAAAACAAGACGGCCACATTGGTCTTAAATCACCCACCTATGGCTCACCAGAGACAATGGCCTTAAATCACTCACCTATGGCTCACCAGAGACAATGGCCTTAAATCACTCATCTATGGCTCACCAGAGACAATGGCCTTAAATCACTCACCTATGGCTCACCAGAGACAATGGCCTTAAATCACCCACCTATGGCTCACCAGAGACAATGGCCTAAAATCACCCACCTTATGGCTCACCAGAGACAATGGCTTTAAATCACTCATCTATGGCTCACCAGAAACAATGGCCTTAAATCACCCACCTATGGCTCACCAGAGACAATGGCCTTAAATCACCCACCTATGGCTCACCAGAGACAATGGCCTTATATCACTCATCTATGGCTCACCAGAAACAATGGCCTTAAATCACTCACCTATGGCTCACCAGAGACAATGGCCTTAAATCACCCACCTATGGCTCACCAGAGACAATGGCTTTAAATCACTCATCTATGGCTCACCAGAGACAATGGCCTTAAATCACCCACCTATGGCTCACCAGAAACAATTGCCTTAAATCACCCACCTATGGCTCACCAGAGACAATGGCCTTAAATCACTCATCTATGGCTCACCAGAAACAATGGCCTTTAATCACCCACCTATGGCTCACCAGAGACAATGGCCTTAAATCACTCACCTATGGCTCACCAGAGACAATGGCCTTAAATCACCCACCTATGGCTCACCAGAGACAATGGCCTTAAATCACCCACCTATGGCTCACCAGAGACAATGGCCTTAAATCACCCACCCATGGCTCACCAGAGACAATGGCCTTAAATCACCCACCAATGGCTCACCAGAGACAATGGCCTTAAATCACTCACCTATGGCTCACCAGAGACAATGGCACACAATGTCATTTTTGCTAATGCAAGGACCCATACCTCAGGCATTTAAAGCTGACCAGCTGAGATATTAGATATAACGACTGTGTGTAAGTCTGGTGAAGATCAAATATTTAATTATAACTTCATGTGTTAGAATGCATACAAGGCCAAATAAAATAACTTTAACATTAATTATCAGGTTTGGTCAATTTAAGAACATACTAGAATGCACACAACAAAAAGTTTAGGGATGGACGGCAAACACAAGGCTATCAGAATAGTTCACCAAAAATTTGCTCAGGTGATCTATGAATATTAAGTTAAAAAACAAAACATTCCTATATGTTTATAGTGATAAAGACTTCAAATTTTGACCAATAAACCTAAAATTTATCAAAATCTTTTGTTGGTATGGAGTGCACAATACATTAAAGCCATATCCCTGAAAGAAAAATAAGCATTTCAGCTTGAAAAATTCTTAGACGACTTATCGAAGTAATTATTAATTTGCAACAGTATAAGCATATGTCACTTCCATATCATGATGACGGGGAAGTAAAACCCAACATGATGTAAATTTCATGACTCTGAGTATGGACTGCAAACATGATGCAGTTATTCAAACATGGCATGCAGTTTTAAAGACACTCAGGTTTACCTAATGGGAGCAAATAAAGGCGGTATCACCGTAACGTATACCCTGCAGCTTTTAAACACAAACATGAACATCTTTAGAATAAATTGTCTTTTTTCATTTCATTTCGCTGGATAAAATTAATTGTTTAAAAATGTAAAATTAGAAATCCAAAATTATTCAAAAGTTTGTTATTAACATGGCAACTTATGACAGCTCAACTTTAAGTTCAAGTGAAACATTTGCTTACTTTACAATGTATTGAAATAATAAACAAAGCTCAAACTGCATTTTACACAATTTCCCACAGAATCATCAGCTTGATTGGTGAGAATTGTTCAATGTTGTTTTTGACTCATCATAAATTATATAACACATGGGAATCAGTGCCATATATGAACACAGGAGATTTGTTACTCTGAGCAGAGGCTCCATATACTCAACTATAGTCTCAATGAAGTATGCAGACAAGTTGACAGCATACGGAGGAGTATATTCCAAGGAATTAAATTGAAATAAAATTTATGGAACAAACTTTCATTACTTTGACTGGTCTAACATTTACAGGAAAACAACAGAAAAACTGACACGTGAATAAAACAATATAATATGTGAAGATATATATGTAGACTGATGCCCTCTGTAACATAAAACATCACAAGAATACACGGTTTATCATCGGAACAATATGTATGGCAAGGTCACAATTGGTCAAAACTAAGAAAACAAAAGGATAATTAACAATCAAGTTTTGTTTGATCATGAGCTGCTGGAGGACACCAAGCTGGACTTGTGGATTTGAAGTTATTTTAAATGTTGCATAAATTGTTCCAACAATGAACCGAGTATCTACATGGCTGCGACAAATAGCACAGTGCACCGTGTCATTTCACCCTATATTTAATGTGTAATATTACCATAGCAACAGTTAAACCAATTGTAGCAAATGTAACTTACTTGCTAAATACAGTATCATCATCACTTTAATAGTTAATAAATAATAATTATATACAATACACTGTCAACTATTGTATATGTGGGCTTGTAAAATCTATTAACTAATTTAATAATAATAAAAAAAAACAACATATATTTTTTATTAATATTATGTGAAGAATCACACTAGAAAAATATCAATAAGAAAAATTAACAAATAAATTAAAATAATAAAATCATGAAATCTGATTATAAATAAATTACTTTTTTTTAGAATAAACAAATTTAAAATAGATTTAATTCAAACAAGTGTTTCTCTAATTTTTTACCTTGGAGCAGTGATAGGTTTTGACTCCTTGGTTTCCTCTAATTCATTAGGTGTAGAACCATGCTGAGGTCCCTCAAACTTTACCTGGGGTCCGTCCCCTCCAGCTGACATCTGATTATGCAACATCTTGGGTTTACGGGCCTCTGGGGGCAAGGCAGCCCCGGCACCTATGTAAACAAAGGCACTGCTTGGGCTAGCACCTAGGCAAAATGAGTGACAATAATGTAGATCATACAAGATATGTATGAAAATAATGTAAATAAAAAAAATGCATTTTTTTAGAATGTAATAATTTCGTCCAATAAGGCCTAAAGTAATTCTGTTGCATAAACTGTTTTTAAGAAGAGCACAATAAACAAATTTAATTGCTTACAAGTTACAATTATATTAAATACCAATATAATAACAAAACACTTTTTACTGTACTTATATTAACACATAATATACTTTGCATACAAGTCATAAAAACATTTACTCTGATTTTTTTTTCTGAACAAAATTAGCATTGGTTTTATAATTATAAAACTATCCCATTTTGATATGATATGGACACTTTGCCCTAATTTTGATAAGAAATTAAGGTATGAATAAAGACTGTGAATTAAGGCTACTACCATCGTATTTCAATTTCATATGGGACCATGAGTTATAGAGAGGAAAACTTATCAGTTTTTATCACATCACATGTGTACAAGACTTAGGAAATATTTGGAGGAGTGGGGGATGAGTTTTGAAAAGAAATGCAAGAGATATTCAGTGACCTGCAAACACAGGTCACTTGACAGGTCACATGACAAACATTTTCTTCTCTTCATATACATGTAATATATTATACAATCTTAGTTCCGTCTTGGTTTCATTGAAGACCATTGATAACAGAAGTATACACTGCACCCCTGCCATCTTAACAACTGCCATTGCTAAACAGGTTATAATTTATAAATTAAGATTGCCCAATTTATTTGTTGCTGCAGAAATGACAACTTACTTCTATTTCCTTCTCTTTGTTCATCATCCATTCTCCTCTTCTCTCGTTCCACAGCCTTGATCCTCATGATGTCACCAATATGTTCCAATAGTTTACGACGATTTATGAATGTCTCTCGCTCTGCATGGGTTAAGGCATGATAAGGCGTCTTGGCAATGTATGTATCCTGAATAAGAACAATGAAGTTGAAAATGAATCAAATTAAACCATTCCAATTAAATATTTAGTTTCAAAATATTTCAGAATTCTAGTTTACACTTTTCAGTAACTTGTTCAGAGTACCTGCCATAGGTGAGTGTTTTGAGCTACTGAAGGCAGTCATAAACCGAGTATAAATCATTGAGTACCGGAGTAACAAAACAACAGAAAACATTGTTTTATACATGTATAAAAATGTTCAGAAAGAGATAAATTTAACTTCTATACACTTATTCTGAAATAATATAGTACGGTCCTTGGTATGCATCAACCTGTTCTGACAAATATTTTTTGTATTGTATTGTGTATTGCCAAACTAGTGTTTCTTTTTATATCATTTTGACATTTTCTTATTAACTGAATCCAACTTTCTTTTTTAAAGAACAAATAAGTAAAACAAACACAGTTTTTAAGGGAGCCACACAAAGTACATTCAGACTCATACTTAAATTTATACAAAGGCAGGTCATTGGTCTAAGGCACTGTTGTCTAACAACCACTAAGTACTCTCACTGCTGAAGTTGCGGGTTTGAGCCCGGCTCAGTTCAAAACATTAATCTGTGTAAGTTTGCCAGTTACTTGCAGGCAGTTTGTCGGTTCTACTCAGATTCATTGTGAAGTATTCCTCCACCAATAAAACTGGATATCCAACATTACCTGTCATGTGTTCAAAAATTGTGTTAAACCCATTTAATTAACAATGGTAAACATTTCAAATCAGTTTTAATGTTCATGGTTTGACTGACTATGACTGGTTCCTCACTCAATTCGTTTGGTAGCCATCTTGAATACAGCTCCAGAGAGTGGAAATGTCAATGTCATATTAAAGGGAATATATCGGGATTTTTCAAAATTTTAAAATTGGCTATAAACATTTATCCCAATATATCATATATATACTCACTGTCCCCAATATATCATATATATACTCACTGTCCCCAATATATCATATATATACTCACTGTCCCCAATATATCATATATATACTCACTGTCCCCAATATATCATATATATATACTCACTGCCCCCAATATATCATATATATACTCACTGTCCCCAATATATCATATATATACTCACTGTCCCCAATATATCATATATATACTCACTGTCCCCAATATATCATATATATACTCACTGTCCCCAATATATCATATATATACTCACTGTCCCCAATATATCATATATATACTCACTGTCCCCAATATATCATATATATACTCACTGTCCCCAATATATCATATATATACTCACTGTCCCCAATATATCATATATATATACTCACTGTCCCCAATATATCATATATATACTCACTGCCCCCAATATATCATATATATACTCACTGTCCCCAATATATCATATATATACTCACTGTCCCCAATATATCATATATATACTCACTGTCCCCAATATATCATATATATACTCACTGTCCCCAATATATCATATATATACTCACTGTCCCCAATATATCATATATATACTCACTGCCCCCAATATATCATATATATACTCACTGCCCCCAATATATCATATATATTCTCACTGCCCCCAATATATCATATTTATACTCACTGCCCCCAATATATCATATATATACTCACTGTCCCCAATATATCATATATATACTCACTGTCCCCAATATATCATATATATACTCACTGCCCCCAATATATCATATATATACTCACTGTCCCCAATATATCATATATATACTCACTGTCCCCAATATATCATATATATACTCACTGCCCCCAATATATCATATATATACTCACTGCCCCCAATATATCATATATATACTCACTGTCCCCAATATATCATATATATACTCACTGTCCCCAATATATCATATATATACTCACTGCCCCCAATATATCATATATATACTCACTGTCCCCATATTGCAAACAAGATATCTATTTAAACATGCAAAAATAAGATACTGAAAAGGGATTTCCTAATTTTGGCTACATGCACAGGTTAGACTAAAATAGATTTTCCTCTTAAAATTGCAACATATTTTGTGACGAATGAAATAAGTCATGTACTTTTGATTTGACCTGTAATATACATTCACCTTAGAAAAATTCTATATGACAATGCAAAGGTCATCAAGTAGTATTCAAGTGCTGTCTATTTTAAAATGGGAATTTTGTTTCAAGTTTACCGCTCCATTTTAAATATCGATTTTGTCACGTTTTTGTGGATTTGACATACATGTACTTAACAATTCAGATTTTATTTATTACTAATAATGAGATGCTTTTTATCCATTTCAATAATTTATCTATTTTTTAAGACATTCATAGCATTTTTACTGATATATTCCTTTTAAAAGTAAAAAAAGACTGTTTTAGAAGAGATGTAACAAATTAAATATTTATTTTGAATTTAAAAAAAAAAATGAAAGGGCAAAATATTATTACCAAGTTTTGTTGAAATACAGTCATTAGCTTTACAGAATTAGTCATTAAAAGAAACATTTGTGAAAGACAGCCAAGATAATAGAAAGACAACAATGGGGGACACAGTACATGGTTATAGTGCTTCTGAGTATGCTCAGTGGAGCTTGTTTAATATCATAACAAATCTGAGACAAGAAGGACAATAACAACATATAAAATAGAATAAAATGTTGGCACAAACTGCACAATGTCATGCTTTATAATTTGAAGTCCTGTGAACATATACACATGAGGTTGGTATTGTACAGATCAATGCGTGTAGTAACAACAAATTGTACAGATCAATGCAAGTATTAACAACAAATTATACAGATCAATGCAAGTATTAACAACAAATTGTACAGATTAATGCACGTATTAACAACAAATCATGTGAAAATACTAACAACATAATGCTGAACAAATTTAACAACTTCAACTTACTGTACAAGATGCTTGATAAAAGTAAAGTCACAAAATATGACAGTTCAGATACTTATCTCTGTCTGTCTGTCTGTCTGTCTGTCTGTCTGTCTGTCTGTCTGTCTGTCTGTCTGTCTGTCTGTCTGTCTGTCTGTCTGTATGTCTGTCTGTCTGTCTGTCTGTCTGTCTACTGTTACACAATATCTTTCAACTATATACTGTTTGTTATTGTTTCCTTCTCCTGAACAACTTCACTAATTTAGTAGCCATGATGCCACATTGCTGTGAATATGGAACAACTTCACTAATTTAGTAGCCATGATGCCACATTGCTGTGAATATGGAACAACTTCACTAATTGAGTAGCAATGATGCCACATTGCTGTGAATATGAAACAACTTCACTAATTGAGTAGCCATAATGCCACATTGCTGTGAATATGGAACAACTTCACTCATTGAGTAGCCATAATGCCACATTGCTGTGAATATGGAACAACTTCACTAATTGAGTAACCATGATGCCACATTGCTGTGAATATGGAACAACTTCACTAATTGAGTAGCCATAATGCCACATTGCTATGAATATGACCCAACTTCACTAATTGAGTAGCCATGATGCCACATTGCTGTGAATATGGAACAACTTCACTCATTGAGTAGCCATGATGCCACATTGCTGTGAATATGGAACAACTTCACTAATTGAGTAGCCATGATGCCACATTGCTGTGAATATGGAACAACTTCACTAATTTAGTAGCCATAATGCCACATTGCTGTGAATATGGAACAACTTCACTAATTGAGTAGCCATGATGCCACATTGCTGTGAATATGGAACAACTTCACTAATTGAGTAGCCATGATGCCACATTGCTGTGAATATGGAACAACTTCACTAATTGAGTAGCCATAATGCCACATTGCTGTGAATATGGAACAATTTCACTAATTGAGTAGCCATGATGCCACATTGCTGTGAATATGGAACAACTTCACTCATTTAGTAGCCATGATGCCACATTGCTGTGAATATGGAACAACTTCACTAACTGAGTAGCCATGATGCCACATTGATGTGAATATAGAACAACTTCACTAAATGAGTAGCCATAATGCCACATTGCTGTGAATATGGAACAACTTCACTCATTTAGTAGCCATAATGCCACATTGCTGTGAATATGGAACAACTTCACTAACTGAGTAGCTAAAATGCCACATTGCTGTGAATATGGAACAACTTCACTAATTGAGTAGCCATAATGCCACATTGCTGTGAATATGGAACAACTTCACTCATTTAGTAGCCATAATGCCACATTGCTGTGAATATGGAACAACTTCACTAACTGAGTAGCTAAAATGCCACATTGCTGTGAATATGGAACAACTTCACTAATTGAGTAGCCATAATGCCACATTGCTGTGAATATGGAACAACTTCACTCATTTAGTAGCCATAATGCCACATTGCTGTGAATATGGAACAACTTCACTAATTGAGTAGCCATAATGCCACATTGCTGTGAATATGGAACAATTTCACTAATTGAGTAGCCATGATGCCACATTGCTGTGAATATGGAACAACTTCACTCATTTAGTAGCCATGATGCCACATTGCTGTGAATATGGAACAACTTCACTTTTTGAGTAGCCATAATGCTGCATTGCTGTGAATATGGAACAACTTCACTAACTGAGTAGCCATGATGCCACATTGATGTGAATATGGAACAACTTCACTAACTGAGTAGCCATAATGCCACATTGCTGTGAATATGGAACAACTTCACTCATTTAGTAGCCATAATGCCACATTGCTGTGAATATGGAACAACTTCACTAATTGAGTAGCCATGATGCCACATTGCTGTGAATATGAAACAACTTCACTAATTGAGTAGCCATGATGCCACATTGCTGTGAATATGGAACAACTTCACTAATTGAGTAGCCATAATGCCACATTGCTGTGAATATGGAACAATTTCACTAATTGAGTAGCCATGATGCCACATTGCTGTGAATATGGAACAACTTCACTCATTTAGTAGCCATGATGCCACATTGCTGTGAATATGGAACAACTTCACTAACTGAGTAGCCATGATGCCACATTGATGTGAATATAGAACAACTTCACTAAATGAGTAGCCATAATGCCACATTGCTGTGAATATGGAACAACTTCACTCATTTAGTAGCCATAATGCCACATTGCTGTGAATATGGAACAACTTCACTAACTGAGTAGCTAAAATGCCACATTGCTGTGAATATGGAACAACTTCACTAATTGAGTAGCCATAATGCCACATTGCTGTGAATATGGAACAACTTCACTCATTTAGTAGCCATAATGCCACATTGCTGTGAATATGGAACAACTTCACTAACTGAGTAGCTAAAATGCCACATTGCTGTGAATATGGAACAACTTCACTAATTGAGTAGCCATAATGCCACATTGCTGTGAATATGGAACAACTTCACTCATTTAGTAGCCATAATGCCACATTGCTGTGAATATGGAACAACTTCACTAATTGAGTAGCCATAATGCCACATTGCTGTGAATATGGAACAATTTCACTAATTGAGTAGCCATGATGCCACATTGCTGTGAATATGGAACAACTTCACTCATTTAGTAGCCATGATGCCACATTGCTGTGAATATGGAACAACTTCACTTTTTGAGTAGCCATAATGCTGCATTGCTGTGAATATGGAACAACTTCACTAACTGAGTAGCCATGATGCCACATTGATGTGAATATGGAACAACTTCACTAACTGAGTAGCCATAATGCCACATTGCTGTGAATATGGAACAACTTCACTCATTTAGTAGCCATAATGCCACATTGCTGTGAATATGGAACAACTTCACTAATTGAGTAGCCATGATGCCACATTGCTGTGAATATGAAACAACTTCACTAATTGAGTAGCCATAATGCCACATTGCTGTGAATATGGAACAACTTCACTAATTGAGTAGCCATAATGCCACATTGCTGTGAATATGGAACAACTTCGCTAATTGAGTAGCCATAATGCCACATTGCTGTGAATATGGAACAACTTCACTCATTTAGTAGCCATGATGCCACATTGCTGTGAATATGGAACAACTTTACTAATTGAGTAGCCATGATGCCACATTGCTGTGAATATGGAACAACTTCACTCATTGAGTAGCCATGATGCCACATTGCTGTGAATATGGAACAACTTCACCTATTGAGTAGCCATGATGCCACATTGCTGTGAATATGGAACAACTTCACTAACTGAGTAGCCATGATGCCACATTGCTGTGAATATGGAACAACTTCACTAACTGAGTAGCCATAATGCCACATTGCTGTGAATATGGAACAACTTCACTCATTTAGTAGCCATAATGCCACATTGCTGTGAATATGGAACAACTTTACTAATTGAGTAGCCATAATGCCTCACTGCTGTGAATACGGAACAACTTCACTAATTGAGTAGCCATAATGCCACATTGCTGTGAATACGGAACAACTTCACTAATTTAGTAGCCATAATGCCTCATTGCTGTGAATACGGAACAACTTCACTAATTGAGTAGCCATAATGCCTCATTGCTGTGAATACGGAACAACTTCACTAATTTAGTAGCCATAATGCCACATTGCTGTAAAAACGGAACAACTTCACTAATTTAGTAGCCATAATGCCACATTGCTGTAAAAACGGAACAACTTCACTAATTTAGTAGCCATAATGCTACATTGCTGTAAAAACGGAACAACTTCACTAATTTAGTAGCCCTTATGCCACACTGCTGTGAATATGGAACTCGAAATGCATTTATTGTCATATCATATAATAAATGACAAACTTCATTCCATTTCTGCAAAGATTACAATTACTGCTGAATACCATTTATATATACAAGTAATGTAATTATTCTCTAATTGTCCAAGTGTTAATTAATAGATTTACTGTAGGATAATACTGCTGATGAAGCTTAAGAGTTTTGTGTCACATTTGAGTCCATTTCTTTGGTAAAATGAATGAATGAACAAATGAATGAATGAATGAACAAATGAATTAAGTTTTACTGAAAGTCGATTTATCAATTGGTCATTTTGAGCATGGAAAGGTTATTGAATATGATGATGATAAAAATATAATATATAATTATATGTATGATTGAAATTATAGTTAAAATTATTTACAATATATATAATATATAAATATGTATGATTGAAATTATAGTTACAATTATTTACAATAAATATAATATATAAATATGTATGATTAAAATTATAGTTACAATTATTTAAAATAAATATAATATATAAATATGTATGATTAAAATTATAGTTACAATTATTTAAAATAAATATAATATATAAATATGTATGATTAAAATTATAGTTACAATTATTTACAATAAATATATGAAGGAATGAGAGATTACATTAAGAGATTTTTTTAAAGAAGTTAACTTTTCAATTATTTTTAGTTCCTTAACCATACTATTATCTAATATAATATTGTTTATTTAGACAGATGGGACTAACAAAGCCATGAACAGAAGCTTACCTGATGGAACATGTAGTAGGCATAGTCGACAGCTGTACCAAGGATTCTTTTGGGCCCTATAGCAATAGGGGCTAGTATGTTGGCTCCTGCTCTCACCAGCTTGTCAATCTGGAAATTATACAGTAATATGGTAAATACAGGATCTTACATGATCATTTATTATGTTAAGTTCTTGTATTTGCAACCCAGAACAAGAGTTGACAGCAGCTCCAGTTGGCCTGCTGCTTTTCAAAGTGTGCCAGCTATATTACTGATGGTTACTGGTTGTTTTACCATTTTCTGAATTGTTTAGAAAAATATATTGTTTGAAAGCTTCTTATTTGCTGGGAGTTTATTGCAAATGGCGTTTCAATGAATATTGAAGAATCTATTAATAATAGTGATGCCCATTTGACCCCTGCAAAGGGACTGTCTCTTCTAATTAAATATTCTTATTGAACATGCTGTACAACATCATAAACTAGAGCTATCACTGAAGGTGATGAATACCCCCGAACGCCGCCATGACAGAAAATGGTTTACCATTGCATGAAGTTTTATTAAATTATATCCAATAGTTTTAAAGTTATGCTCCAGACAAGGGAAATATATCAAAGGGCAATAACTCTGTAATTAGCAAGAATAGAGTTATGTTTCCTGTACACTGCACTTCTTGTCATTATATTCTACCATTGTATGAAGTTTGATGAAATTCCATCCAGTACTTTAAAAGTAATGCTCCGGACAAGGGAAATATATCAAAGGGCAATAACTCTGTAATTAGCAAGAATAGAGTTATGCTTCCTGTACACTGCACTTCCTGTCATTATATTCTACCACTGTATGAAGTTTGATGAAATTCCATCCAGTACTTTAAAAGTAATGCTCCGGACAAGGGAAATATATCAAAGGGCAATAACTCTGTAATTAGTAAGAATAGAGTTATGTTTCTTGTACACTGCACTTCCTCTCATTATATTCTACCATTTTATGAAGCTTGATGAAATTCCATCCAGTACTTTTCAAGTTATGCTCCGGACAAGAAAAAATATCAAAGGGCAATAACTCTGTAATTAGCAAGAATAGAGTTATGTTTCTTTTACACTGCACTTCCTCTCATTATATTCCACCATTGTATGACGTTTGATGAAATTCCATCCAGTACTTTTCAAGTGATGCTCTGGACAAGGAAAATTGCAACGGACAGACCGACCGACAGACCGACCACAGGGTGACTCCAATATACCCCCTCAAACTTCATTTGTCGGGGGTATAAAAACATAAAGAAATGTGGATATGACTGTTTGTTATATATATTTGAAACACATTGTTTTATAGATGGTCAATTATGACATAGTGTAACAGAAAACAAAGGTTATAATGTGAACTAGGTCTCAACTGGTTAGCTTTACTGATTACATATTGGACATTTTATATATGAAAATATACAAAAGAGGAGGCAATACCAGATGAAGTCTCCCTGAGATAGGACGCCGATATTCGTACTCTGTGTTAGTACTTGCACAAAGGGCACTTCCTATGCCGTGGGTCAGAGGTAAACTGACTTCGTTACCAAACAGCAACAGCTCATCAACAGCCTGAAACATAGCAGCAAATGGATAAATGAAAGTGGAGTTTAGAATGTAGGTAATTATGGGTAATGGGTCATTATATCTGCATTTTGTGAAACCAGTGTTTATATGTAAAACTTATGGCCATATTCTTAATAAAATTAAAAGTTTTTATTATTTCTTTTAAATGATGTTGTTGTTTTTTTAAATTAAATATAGAACTTATAATTGTTTTCATTTCATTCCATATAACCAAAATACTGTATCATCACAAAAGTTCTGAATATTTATTTTTGTCCTTCAATGTAGAATATAATTATCTACATTCAAATCAAAATAAACAATAAGGGGAAAATGTGAACAAACCTAGAAATTTTTTAAACTCCTTTATGTTACATTATAATTTTGATAATTCACTGTTATAATTTTGATAATTCACTCTGTGTAATTCAGACTATTTTTATGAAGTTTTAATATTAACCAAGTTAACTGAACAAGAAAATGAATCATTCCATCTACATACCATATCATTTCCACTGGCAATGCAGAGTGCAAGAGGAGAGAACCCATTACACAGAAGGTTGGTGTCTGCCTTATGGTCCAGGAGCAGACGCACCACCCTTGTGATGTTCTGAAATGAACAATCATACAGAATTTTACATTGAAACGTAATTTTATAATATATATTGATTTTATAGATATTTCTTTTAAGTCATCAATGAAAAATCTGTTTGGTGGTTCATGAGAAGAAGATTTTTACTATGGCAGCCATCTTGAATTTTAGGCCAGAAAAGAAAATCTTGTGTATAATCTCACATACATTAAACATCCATACATGTAATAATTAGTTTAATTATAAATGGCATAGTAGTTTCAGAGAAATGACTGCTAATGGACCATGACATACATCAGATGATGGAGGACAGATGACAGACAATACAACATCGCATCAGCATTTCTGGCATTTTAGTATAATTAACCTGTTTGTATCCCGATGTGATTAATATTTTACCATCTATGTTTATGAAACTTGGTTGTGCACATACCTAAATAAAGTATTGGTTTTTATTTTGTGTTGTGTTTTATTTATTGGATAAAATTCTTGTTTTTGTCAATTGTTTTCTGAAACATGTAATTTTTTTAATCTACTTTTCTGTCTGTTGTAAAGAGTATTGCTCCTGTGAAGAAGGTCAGGCTCAAACAAAGGTCAGAACCTTGGACTGACCCCGACATCCTGCACAGCACCAATGAGCATGACAAGGTATTTTATAAATACAAGATTGATGGCTCTGATGATAATTTTGATAATTTTAAACATTTAAGAAACAAAATACAGTAATAATCTTATTCATAATGCGAAAATAGTTATTTTAATGTAAAACTTAAGGCAAACAAATAAATTCCAAATCTTTATAGAATACTTTAACCCTTTACTCCATAGATACACGTTTTCTCACACCAATCACAAAAGGCCTTTGAAAACAGTGCAGGAAGAGTTCAGATTGCTCGTAACGAGCAATCTGAACACTTCCTGCACTGTTTTCCACTCTGTCAGTTAATATAGACATAATTCACCCATTGCTGATACGTGGTGAATTAATGCTTTCAATATTAGAGGTGTCAAAAGGCGTCTATATGAAGTAAAGGGTTAAATGAATTGTGCTTGCCTTCTAAGAATAATTCTCCAATGCCAGGTAGCAATGTTGGTCTACAGATGATGATGGAATTTGTTTTGATAAGATGAATGTGACTGAATGTCTCAATTCATTTAACCCTTTACTTCATATAGACGCCTTTGGACACCTCTAATATTGAAAGCATTAATTCACCACATATCAGCAATGGGTGAATTATGTTTATATTAACTTACAGAGTGGAAAACAGTGCAGGAAGTGTTCAGATTGCTCGTTACGAGCAATCTGAACTCTTCCTGCACTGTTTTCAAAGGCGTTCTGTGATTGGTGCAGGAAAATGGGTATTTATGAAGTAAAGGGTTAATACTAGGGTTGCTTCAAAACTTGTAAACAAACTACCCAAATCATTTCACAAGTTTGGAAAGAATAATTTTGTTGTAGGTTTTTATTTCTCCAAAGGCGTTTAATCAAAGAGTCATTCTTTTTCACTTGTTTCAGAAAAATCAAAGTTTGAATATTTAACAAAGTTATGTTCTATGACTATTCAATTCCGGTCATAAATAGCAAGGACCACAATGATATAAGACCTTGAAAAAAACAACAATTATCTATCTATCTATCTATCTATTATATTTTGTGATATTCAATAAAAGCTTTTTATTCTGTCATTATGTCCTTAAAAATTGATTTTAAATTTTGTGCTGTATATAATCTATGGTAAGGAAAATAACTGCAGCACACCAAGCCAAAATGTTAACAAGATTCATATATCTTATATATGCTGTAACACCTGCTTGTAAGGGCCAGGATATATTCTAGTTGTGGCTTTATAATACTCAGATGATTTAAGAAATGCAATACAAGATACACATGACCATTTTGATTCAGAAAATGAGTGGTTCAGTGATTGCCATAAAAATCATTTTATTAGAACATTACATTGTTTATATTTTATTGTTTATTATTTGATACATGTCAATCTACTTCTTCTCATATATTTGTTGTATAAATATACATGTATATCTGTATTTTTTAAATTTTGTTTAGAAAGAACTGTTTGTATCATATAATCTACTAGTTTAAAAACAATAATTAATAAATATATACTGTCATTATTTGCATTTTATATTAAATAAACAGTGACCAGAGCGCAGGCATATGTTTTGGATAAAAAGTTGCAAAACAACTAAAGTTTAAAATGCTGGATCACAACAAACTGCACATTTCAAAATGGCCCTCAACATAATGTTTTCAACTGTAACGCTGCACATATTGAAATAGCCTTTATGTATGAAACGTATTAATGCTTTAAGCACAAACAGCCTCATAATGGTGTATAAAAAGTTTTTGCATGAATAGCGACTCTTAGAACCACGACATTTCTATATGACTCATTGCGATATATTCGGTTTAGCATTGAACATTTGTTGTTGTATGGTGTTAGCATCTGTTTAACAATTTTTCAGTCATATCGCAATGGTGTCTGCTTGAGGCAGTATTTCAAGTGCTGCCACACTAGCTTATCATGCCACAGACATATGTTATGATACCCCATCCAGTCACATTATACTGACATAGATCTGACAAGACCTGGAACTATCCTCTAAATGCTGAGCACCAAGCGAGGAAGCTTCTAGTACCATGGATTAACACTGTTTATTATGTAAAATAGTAAGGCATAACTGAATTCCCATTTTACAAAATAATTTTATATGTTAGCAAATCACCAAACTAACAAAGGGGCAACTTTGGCCCTAAATTTTTCATTGTTTACAGAGGAAGAGACAAAGCAATTTTGATAAAAAAAGAGGCCATAACTCAGACATTAAGATTTGATCAGTTAAAATATATAATCACTACATACATGTAAGTTTGGTGAACATCAAATGGAAACCGTTGGTTTTAGAATGCACATAACTTCAATATTTTAATGATTCAAGGGACGCAACTCCGACATTAATTATTCAATTTGGTCAGTTCAAGAACTTGTTGAAGGTACTATAGATATGTAACTACTGTGTAAGTTTGGTGAAATGAGAATTACAAGGGCTAGAGTGCATACATCAAATGCATGTAATTTTGGATGATTCAAGGGCCATAACTCTGATATTTAAGTATCTGTTTTGGTAAGTTAAAGAACTTGTCTAAGATAGTGTAATTTTATAACTACTGTGCAAGTTTAACAAAGGTCAAATAAAAATTTTAGGTGCTTGAGGTGCATATAAGGTGTAATTTATTATGTTTCCAAGGTTTAAGCCATAACATTGACGTTAATTATTCAATTTGGCCAGTTTAAGAACTTATTTGACTATTATGGTTATATAAATACTATGTCAGATTCATACATTCAATACCATGTCTAGAACTACATAATGTGGTGAAAAACTAGACAAAATATCACTGACACAGTAATATCCATTAAAATGAATGTGGAGTTGGACACACAAGAGTGTCTGAGGACACACTGGAGTGTCTGTAAACACAAAATAGTGTCTGTGGACACACAAGAGTGTCTCTAGACACCAAAAAGTGTCTGTGGACACACAAGACAGTCTGTATACACAAAATAGTGTCTGAGGATACACAAGTCTGTGGAAACAAAATAGTGTCTGTGGACACACAAGAGAGTCTGTGGACACAAAATAGTGTCTGTGGACACACAAGAAAGTTTTTGGACACAAAATAGTGTCTGAGGACACACAAGAGAGTCTGTGGACACAAAATAGCGTCTGTGGACACACAAGAGAGTCTGTGGAAACAAAATAGTGTCTGTGGACACACAAGAGAGTATGTGGACACAAAATAGTGTCTGTGGACACACAAGAAGGTTTGTGGACACAAAATAGTGTCTGAGGACACACAAGAGAGTCTGTGGACACAAAATAGTGTCTGAGGACACACAAGAGAGTCTGTGGACAGAAAATAGTGTCTGTGGACACACAAGAAAGTTTGTGGACACAAAATAGTGTTTGAGGACACACAAGAGAGTCTGTGGAAACAAAATAGTGTCTGTGGACACACAAGAAGGTTTGTGGACACAAAATAGTGTCTGAGGACACACAAGAGAGTCTGTGGACACAAAATAGTGTTTGAGGACACACAAGAGAGTCTGTGGACACAAAATAGTGTCTGTGGACACACAAGAAAGTTTGTGGACACAAAACAGTGTTTGAGGACACACAAGAGAGTCTGTGGAAACAAAATAGTGTCTGTGGACACACAAGAGAGTCTGTGGACACAAAATAGTGTCTGTGGACACACAAGAAAGTTTGTGGACACAAAATAGTGTTTGAGGACACACAAGAGAGTCTGTGGACACAAAATAGTGTTTGAGGACACACAAGAGAGTGTGGACACAAAATAGTGTCAGAGGACACACACGACATTAAGTAGACACAAAATAGTGTCTGAGGACACACAAGAGTCTGTGAACACAAAATAGTGTCTGAGGACACAAAAGAGTATGTGTCTTTACATGGTATACAAAAAACCTACCAGGGGAAATAGTAATCAATAAATATTTATTGATTGATTTTTAAGTTAAATAAATGTATGGAATCTGATGGCATATACCAATGTTACCTTGTAATTATCATCCCTGGCACAGGCAACCTGAAGTGGTGTTCTCCCTCCCAGCAACTTCTTGCTGCTGTCAGGTATTACATCCTTAATCCATTCATCCATCTGTCAATACAAACATTAAATAATTTAATTTTAATGTTGTAATTCTCATGATTATGCAAGCATTGAAATACATTTGATCATTTCCTTGTTGGTGCCATCCCAATGATGTACCAGCTGCTGGATGCATAAATGAAGAACATTTCAAGCTTATAACAAAATGCTGCTACCAATGTGGTCATATCCCCCGCCACATCGTTAACCCTTAGAGGCGTTTTCAGAGAAGTGGATTTAAATTATGCAAAATGAAAAAGTTGCCGAGTGCAGAAATCACATGTAAATGCAGCAAATTGAAATAAGTCTCCGACTGTAATATGACACATTGTCTTGTCCCAGTGAGCACTGGTGTGATGTTCTAAATCGAACCATAAATATACAAGTTACAACCCCAAAACAAAAGAAAAACTATCTTTGACGAACAGACCCAACCTATTAACATGACACATCATCTTGGGCTGGTTAGCATTTGTGCCAATTTATTGAAAAATCAAATCACAACTAAAAAAGATATGGTCCAGACAGCAGTGGACCGACGGATGGAACTGTGACCATGACAATATATAAATACACAAGTTATAACCCCAAAACAAAAGAAAAACTATCTTTGAAGAACAGACCCAAGTCATTCGCATGACACATCGAATCCTAGTTAACATTTGTGCCGAATTGTTTAAAAATCCAATAATACTTAAGAAGATAAGGTCCAGACAGCAGGGGACAGACCAACTCATTCGCATGACACATCGTCTTGGGCTGGTCAGCATTTGTGCCAATTTATTTAAAATTCAATTACAACTAAAGTAGATACAGTCCTGACAGCAGTGGATGGACAGATGGAGCTGTTACCTTGACCTTAGAAGAACAGACCCAAGTCATTTGCATGACACATCATCTTGTCATAGTGAGCATTTGTGCCAAGTTATTCAAAAATGCAATCACAACTAAAGAAAATACTGTCCTGACAGGATGACACATGGTGTATACATTGGATTTTCAAGCACTTGACCTTGAGCTATGACCTTGACCATCCACGGACAGACCCAAGTCATTCACATGACACATCGTATTGTCCTAGTGAACATTTGTGTGAAGTAATTTAAAATACCAATCACAACTGAAGGAGATAGCAGAGGGATGCACAGACGCACAGATGGGGGCATCCCATTTCTATATCCCCCTGCTCCGCTCTACCAGCTGTGGCGGGGGATGATTATGATACATTGACTTGTTTTGTCCAACAAAGAGAATCGTAATGTTTATTTATCATATAACTATGTTAATATCCCAAAAGATTGATAGTGCTTCTATTCTAAAGCTACATATCCTGAATTGTGAAACTTCTGATGATCAAAAAGGCAACAACTTAAACAAATTATCTATTTGACCTGTTTAAGAACTTATCCCAGATATTATGTTTTTCAAGATCTGTGTTTAATAAGAAAGTGTGAATCTCCTACAGTGCACTCACTATAAACATCCCCAGGTACATACTCAGAGAGGTCAGGTTAGCTCTCCTTAAGATTTGTTGAGGTGAGCAGAAGATATACTGAGAAAAATATCCAATTTGTCCATTTTTTGTCAAAATCTCCAACAGAGACTCAACAGTTCTAATTTTTCATTTTAAATAAAAATAAAAACCAATATAACAAAAGATTTATCATCAATATATTAAACAAACTATAAATGTAATGAACAGAGTCATAAAATCATAATTTAACATTTATAGATAGATGTAAACACTTTTATAGCAACATGGTCAGAGCAAGTATTGTGATTTTAACTCTGGGTCTGATATTTGACCAAACTAAGCTTAGAATATTTAACTTACGACAGTATCATTTAGAAACGAGTCATCTTCATCTGCCCTCACATCAGGGTCAGCCCCAGCAGCCAACAATAACTCCGTAATCTGTACCCCCTCCTCACCTGGGATTGCACAAGATATATGTAGAGGTGCCAGATGACCTTTCTGGGAACAAAAATGGTTGCATTGGATTAGAATTAAGCAACAATTTTTACAAGTATTTCATAAATATTTAAGAGAAAGATAGAAAAGTCTGGTGTGTAATGATTTGGCAAATATACTGGAACAAGTTGAAAATACTTGAAATGTAGCAACTGCAGATGTTGTATATCAAATAGATTATAAGAATAAACAAGAAGGCCATATAACCTTAAATTGCCCACCTCTGGTAGAGGAGACAATACAAAAGAATATAATTTTTGATAATGGAAGGGCAATATCTCAACATTTTAATTTTGTACGTTGATATATTTTAGATAAACGAATTCTGTGTAAGTTTGGTGACTATCAAACTGCAGTGTTAAGAGTGCACATAACTTCAAATAAAACATTTTTGAAAAAATTCAAAGACCATAACTCCTACAATATTTAGCCAATTTTGGCAGTTCAAGGTCTTATCCAAGATATTTTGGTTATAATATAACTACTGTATCAATTTTTGTGATGATCAAACAAAATCTACAAAGCTTAATTTGCCAGAGACATTGTAGATATATATAACAACTATATAAGTTAAGTGATGATCCAATGAAAAAGTCTGCAGACGACAGGCAATGAGAATAGCTGAAGCTCAGGTGAGCTAAAAATGATATAGGTCTTATTTTCTTATCATTTTCTTATTTAGATGCAGCATGACACCATCTTAACACATTACAGGTTATATGTGGCATACCAAGTTTGGTTGGTAGAGGAAGACCTCAAATAAATCCAAGAAGAATCGCTAGTAACTGACAAACTTTCTTACTTAGTTTTTCATACTGAGTTTGGTTTGAACCTCCAGTGGTGATTTTATTCAATTCTGACATTATTTATTTGCTTGGTCAGTTTAACACATGGCAACCAGAAAGCTCACTTTCAGCTTTTAACTCCAATTAGCTAAAATATATATATTTGACCTTATAACACACACACACACACACTCACGTTAATACGTTACATTTATTGATTAGGGTTAAAATATCTTTCACAGTAACAGTTATAAATGAGTTAAAAAATCATTTTAATATAAAATCTTAATCTTATGTAATCAGATTTATATATATTGATGACGTGTCAAATTAAGATCCAGTTTTCTTATTATAAATAAACCTGGCACACATTATGGATTCTCATAAACACGATGCTTGATTTTGTCTCACTCGGCTTCCTGCACATGTAAGCAGATTAATAATTTAGATTATAAATTCTATATGATTTCCTGAAATATAAGATGTTATAATCTCTTAAAATTGGGCTACATTTATATATTATTGAATAATGAGGAAACAAGCAAGTAATAGGAAAGTGTTGAAGAGATGCTAGTAGTGGCAATATTTCATTTTTTATTCAAACTTTTGGATTTGGCAAGGGTGGACAGATGGACAGCCTGAACATCCAGATAATCACACTATTTTTCACATTTTTGTTGCCAAAGCAATCAAAATATTGGTGCCACTTTGAATTAATTCCTCATTGCCCTCTATCTCTGTGCCAAATGTCATGATTCTCTACCTTAAGTATAGCCCCCTCTGGTGAAACCAGGATTAATAAACAATTTAAAACAATACCTCTTTTGACAGAACAATGCCGGTGGAGGCATTTTTCATTAACAAAGCGTTCACCATGTCTACATCTGCAGCTTTGATGGCAAAGAAAAGGACAGGCATGGGCACTCCGGAGGCATTTGGGTCCGCACCACGGCGTAGCAGGAGATCAAGGGTAGCCTTCATTCTTTCACGCCTACATGAAAAGAAAACATGCTTAATTTTAGTACTGTTTATTTATTGAGTTAAACATCATATTCATCACATCAGAGACATGGTCGTTAATTTACTAGATATAAGCTGATTCTACAAATTGCAAGCAGAAATTTCAGTCACTGACATATTTTTGCATTACATATAAACTCTCTATGTTTAAACATGATCGGGTTAATTTGTTTTCAATTCAATTGTCTGTTATCCGAGTGAATTTATCATAAAAGGTCTGAAGCCATTCTATAACAGTTTCCTTATTTACCAAAAGACGCCCATATGGGAGGGAGCCCACTCTACTGACAAAGTACTGCAAAAGTTGATAAATACTTGCAGATATTCGTTTTAAACTGCTTTTTAACTAAAAAATAAAATATTCATCAGAGGATTGAATGACAATGTGAATTTAATGTTCATTGCAAGGTAAATTAACTATGGATTGTCAATTTCAATTACTATTTAGAAATTTTTTGTTTTTTTAATCAGCAACTTACAAATCTTTGGCTAATCCAATAGTTGACACATACTTAGGTTTCAAATATCTAGTATAAACATTTTAAAACTGAATCTCAAGCATGGAGATTTTAGTAAAACAAAGAATGTGTTGATCAATTCTTTAAGCACAAGATTTGGGATGCATTTTCATTTATTTTTCAAAATAACAAAATTGTGAAATGGTTACTGCAGAATGTATGCAAGCTGTACATTTTACTTACTCATTTTTGATAACAGCCAGGTGGCGCACTGTTCCCAAATCCGCGCTATTATGGCTACGTCTTCCAGCAACCACTTTTTCATTCATGCTAAGCTGTGTGGCACAGCGCTCTATCAAATGGTCTGACACTTCAATCTCATAATACTTCATGCTCAGAGCTGAATCAAATTCTTCTTTTCCATGATTATGAACTTCGCCATCAATTCCAAAATTGACCTGGTTGTCATCAATTCGCACCTGTTGCCTTGATGACTGTTTCACACTCTGATTATTCGTTTTTTTATTTATTTCCCCAAGGGGTGAGTCTAAATGACCATTACTACCCATATTTTCTGATTTTTGTAAATTTGAATTTTTCTTTGTACCAGTCTTTTTGCTTAAAATACTTCTAGGTGTTCCTTGACTTTGACTAGTTTGCTGTTGTGATTTTTTTGAGGTGTCACCCTTTTTGCTCTTGTTTTCATTGGGTTCTTTCAGGTATCTTTCTGCTATATTAAATCTAAAGCTGTTGATTGGATAATAAAAGATACATCCTGATGACAAAGCAGAGCAACCCTCATCTGTTAACTTGTTAACGTCTGCTCCATGGTTCAATAAACAGTTGATTACGTCTATATGCCAGTTGACCTGGAAATTAAAATGATACAGAATAAAATATCAATATCTGTTGTTTTATTATCAGTATATCGGTCTGACTCTTTGGCTTCTGGGAATGTATATTTAATAATGTATATTCTGCCTAAAAATCAAAATGAACTTGTCCCACTTGGCCCCTTGAATTGCCGTTATGACAGTGACAACTGACATGAAGCTGGATTGTTGTGTCAGTAGTTACTGAGGTACATGAGGTTAACACAAAACTTTAAATGAAAAAACAATTGATGCTGGGGAATACAATACCTCCCCTTCTTCAAAAGTCAGAATCAGAGACAGGATCAAACTTCATGTCAGGGTCTCAACTTGAATAAACTTCTGAGAGCTCTACCAGTATCATGTATGTAAGAATGCTTCAATCAATATTTGGTGAAAATCTGTGAAGCTATTACAGAGAAGTCATCATTTGGAGCGAAAGATGGAGGATGATCAACTCACCTGGCAAACCTCTAAACATATGATGGAAAAAAATGCAATGGGTTAAGACTCCCTTAACCAAAACCGTTATCACATTATATATTAATATATATGGAGAAAGACCTCAAACTGAGTCAGACTGAGTAGAACCACGGTTCTTCAACAAGTAACTGGCAAACTTTCCCACATAAAGATTTTGGAGTGAGTGGAACTTGAACCTACGATCTTAGCGGTGAGAGGTCAGTGATCTTGAGACTGGCACCTTAGACAACTCGGTCATGGAGGACACACATGACATTATATACACAATCAATAAGTCAATATCATATAAGTTATGACAATGAATTGTAACATCTGTGACATCAAACTAAAATCTGAAATTGATACCTACTGTTGCACCTATCAACGGAGTATGACCATTTTTATCTGCGACATTTGGTGACACTTTTCCGGAAGTTAACAAATCCTCTACTTGATTCACATTTCCTTCTGTTGCTGCCTGTATCAACTCTTCTGATGCAAGCTCCAACAATCCTTTCTTCTTGAATTTACTACGATCACCATTAATTATTTTGTCCACATTAAATGACAGACTCTCCTTGTTATGTCTATGTTTATGATATTGTCTTTGCATGGCAATGATCGATGGGGTGAGGTTCCAAGCTGGAATTTTTTCACTTTTGTCTTTTTCACTGTCACTTTTTGCTGGGTAAAACTCATTATCAAAAGCCTCTTTATTAATTGCTAAGCTGCGTGGATCAAGAGCAATATTAAATATGTCACTAACTTTTTCTGTCACTTTGCTTTCAGGTGTATATTCATGTTCTTTAAGTGTGTTTTCAAAGTTTTCTTTCTCACTCAGATCTTCAGTATTGAAATACTGAACATGCTCATTTGGATCATACTCAAAATCTTTGTGATCTTTCATTGTAAATGCCTCTGGAATCGCGGAACATATTTTGATGAGTTTTTCGCCGTGCCACAGCCCCACGTCCTGCGTGGAGTCCGGGTAAGTGACAACACCTGGTCCTTCTCTCTCATCCTCCTTGTATAAACCCTGCAAAAAGTCAGGAATATTAAGTCCTCTAATGGTTTTTAAACCAAGAATAGGCCTCTCTCAAATTATATGCATGCCAGACATTCCATTATCCAAGCGAGGTTAGGAGCTCATCACACTACCAGCTGATTAACAGACGACTATAACTACATAGGAAAATGGCTACACCCCTATCAACTTGGGGTGATATTTTGAGACCTGGACAAAATTGTTTTGTTTCATTTTGGATATCAGTCTTCCCTTGATTTTCATAACATTATTAAGGGACCTGTGTAATAAACAAATGGTATAAAGCAAAATAAGGCGAGATGGAGGACTACATTGCAATGTAAGTTTTCATGTTTACATATCTATCTATTATTGTTATGAATTTTAAATATCTTATTATTGTTTGTTTTTTTATTTGAAATAAATACAAACTTAAAAAAACCCATCTATTTTTTCTTTAATATATGCATAAACCGCAGCATGTAACAACACATTATGTTATATAAAAATACAGAAGTGAAACAATTTGTGTTACCGTATTACGCCTTATAAACATAATTTTATAGACATGTGAACATAGTATTATATTTCACAATTTATTGTCAATATTTTAGAATATTGAATAATATTTGTTTACTTTATTATAGGGTGGGAATGGACTGTATGAAGAATTCCAGTACTGTAAATCAGAAGATAAAACCAGCACTGCAAACCAGAAGATAAAACCTGCACTGTAAACCAGAAGAATCAAATCCAATCAAAAGTATATTGATATGCTGGAGAACATAGAGAAAACATGATGACAGAGACACAAAAAAGTCAGAAATATAGTCCCCATAAATTGGTACACCTGTAAAGTATATATTTGACAATCTGGAAAATGTATTACTCCCACTATATGACTACATACACCAACAATCAGCTTCCGAAACAGTTGGGTCTACTCTGCTTCTGTCTGTACAACTTATATGTAATGTAAATTATAAGCTTTATTTAAATGTATACATTGTTTTGAGACACTATTGTAATAAGATGAGTTCGAACATGTATATTGAGTAAATAAAATGTTAATTGCCTTTATTTTATATGTTTTTCATTATTTCTCTGTGATCTGTTACACCCCCTATTATGTCATATCCCCTCCCCCCCCATATTATGTTTGTTTTATAAAAAAATAAGAATAGAAGGATTTGAACAAAAATATAATGGTTAACTGTTCTGTTGTGTTCTAGACAATGGGCACTTATATATATGAGTACACAATCATGGTAAGGCACAAATATTCATGGAACCTGACATTATACAGACAGTTTGTATCCCTTCTAAATCACTTTCAAAGAGGTGTTAATTAGCCTTAATCTTCAGGAATCTTTCCACAGGTCAGATGTGAATGAATTGATTTACAGCAGACCCTTTCCTCCATCCCCCACACCCCTGAGAATTTGTAAATATATTCAGTTATCAGATCATAAAACACGGTTTAACCAGTAAAGAAGTACACATGCTGAATGATATAAAAACTGAATTTTCAAATTATGAACTACTTAAATCAATAATTAAATATTGTATTTTGACCTTTACATTAATTAAACTGTCAACAAATTTAAATTAACAGATGTAGTCAGACTTATATCTCAATTATTATCCGAGATAGCCATGTAATCTCTATGTACGCTAGTGTTGCTGTAAGATAGGACGTGCTCCTAACCTCGTTCTGGTGTAGATATGAATATTCATGAGATAATATTAAGAATGGTCTATTACACCAAAACAAGTACACTTCGGTCAGGTTACACTGTGGTTGCTGGGAACCACAGAATGAAATCGCAATGTACGCAGAACCACATTATGAATATCCCAAGGTACACTGTGCTACACTATCTGCAATACTTTATGCAGTAGAAATATGACAGACCATTGTTTGTCAGGTAAATCAATTAAAAGCCATGTTGTTTATAACAATAAAAAGTTGTTATCATGCCACTATGAATTATTAAGGTGTAATTGATGCACAAATACATGGTCACAGTTTGGAAAAACATACACGCTTGCAAACACTAAGCGATTTAGTTGAGATTTTTAATCAATTCATCAATTACTATACCACTAGTTTTTATAAAATCAAGTTGAAAGTATCAATTCTAAATTTACTGTGTTATATAATATGACCCGAGTGGAGCCGGTCATATGCAATGGACAATCTCCATATTAAGTTCTACGCTAAAACATCAATATTCCAACCAGAACAACCTTTTATTTGTTAACATTTATAATCAAAACAAAATTTTAATTGTCTGCATAATATGAACAAAGTTTATAATACTTTAAATGTAATATCATTTGTAAATGTATCTGGCACATACTAAAAACGAATTTCCATTGGTTGACTCCATGGCATCAGTCATTTTTTTTTTCATTATTATTTATGTACTACTATGTAATTTTATAACATCTTTTGTGTACACCTTGCAATTTCTATTTTTGGTGGGAAAATAAAAATGACATCAGGTAGCACATTTTGCTATTGAAAAGTCAAACAAAGTTATATAATGACTTACAAAGGAAGGATCATCTGAGCCTGTCATAACAATACACAAAGTTATATAATAACTTACAAAGGAAGGATCATCTGAGCCTGTCATCATAACAATACTCAAAGTTATATAATAACTTACAAAGGAAGGATCATCTGGGCCTGTCATAACAAAACACAAAGTTATTTAATGACTTACAAAGGAAGGATCATCTGAGCCTGTCATTACAGTACACAAAGTTACATAATGACTTACACAGGAAGGATCATCTGAGCTTGTCATAACAATACACAAAGTTATATAATGATTTACAAAGGAAGGATCATCTGAGCCTGTCAAAACAATACACAAAGTTATATAATGACTTACAAAGAAAAGATCATCTGAGTCTGTCATAACAATACACAAAGTTATATAATGACTTACAAAGGAAGGATCATCTGAGCCTGTCATAACAATACACAGAGTTATATAATGACTTACAAAGAAAGGATCATCTGAGCCTGTCATAACAATACACAAAGTTATATAATGACTTACAAAGGAAGGATCATCTGAGCCTGTCATAACAATACACAGAGTTATATAATGACTTACAAAGGAAAGATCATCTGAGCCTGTCATAACAATACACAGAGTTATATAATGACTTACAAAGGAAAGATCATCTGAGCCTGTCATAACAATACACAAAGTTGTATAATGACTTACAAAGAAACAATCATCTGAGCCTGTCATAACAATACACAGAGTTATATAATGACTTACAAAGAAAGGATGATCTGTGCCTGTCATAACAATACACAGAGTTATATAATGACTTACAAAGGAAGGATCATCTGAGTCTGTCATAACAATACACAGAGTTATATAATGACTTACAAAGGAAGGATCATCTGAGCCTGTCATAACAATACACAAAGTTATATAATGACTTACAAAGAAAGGATGATCTGTGCCTGTCATAACAATACACAGAGTTATATAATGACTTATAAAGGAAGGATCATCTGAGCCTGTCATAACAATACACAAAGTTATATAATGACTTACAAAGAAAGGATGATCTGTGCCTGTCATAACAATACACAGAGTTATATAATGACTTACAAAGGAAGGATCATCTGAGTCTGTCATAACAATACACAGAGTTATATAATAACTTATAAAGGAAGGATCATCTGAGCCTGTCATAACAATACACAAAGTTATATAATGACTTACAAAGGAAGGATCACCTGAGCCTGTCAACAATACACAAAGTTATATAATGACTTACAAAGAACGGATGATATGTGCCTGTCATAACAATACACAGAGTTATATAATGACTTACAAAGGAAGGATCATCTGAGTCTGTCATAACAATACACAAAGTTATATAATGACTTATAAAGGAAGGATCATCTGAGCCTGTCATAACAATACACAAAGTTATATAATGACTTACAAAGGAAGGATCATCTGAGCCTGTCATAACAATACACAAAGTTATATAATGACTTACAAAGAAAGGATCATCTGAGCCTGTCATAACAATACACAAAGTTATATAATGACTTATAAAGGAAGGATCATCTGAGCCTGTCATAACAATACACAAAGTTATATAATGACTTACAAAGAAAGGATCATCTGAGCCTGTCATAACAATACACAAAGTTATATAATGACTTACAAAGGAAGGATGATCTGAGCCTGTCATAACAATACACAAAGTTATATAATGACTTATAAAGGAAGGATCATCTGAGCCTGTCATAACAATACACAAAGTTATATAATGACTTACAAAGAAAGGATCATCTGAGTCTGTCATAACAATACACAGAGTTATATAATGACTTACAAAGGAAGGATCATCTGAGCCTGTCATCATAACAATACACAAAGTTATATAATGACTTACAAAGGAAGGATCATCTGAGCCTGTCATAACAATACACAAAGTTATATAATGACTTACATAGGAAGGATCATCTGAGCCTGTCATAACAATACACAAAGTTATATAATGACTTACAAAGGAAGGATCATCTGAGTCTATCATAACAATACACAGAGGTATATAATGACTTATAAAGGAAGGATCATCTGAGCCTGTCATAACAATACACAAAGTTATATAATGACTTACAAAGAAAGGATGATCTGTGCCTGTCATAACAATACACAGAGTTATATAATGACTTACAAAGGAAGGATCATCTGAGTCTGTCATAACAATACACAGAGTTATATAATAACTTATAAAGGAAGGATCATTTGAGCCTGTCATAACAATACACAAAGTTATATAATGACTGACAAAGGAAGGATCACCTCAGCCTGTCAACAATACACAAAGTTATATAATGACTTACAAAGAACGGATGATCTGTGCCTGTCATAACAATACACAGAGTTATATAATGACTTACAAAGGAAGGATCATCTGAGTCTGTCATAACAATACACAGAGTTATATAATGACTTATAAAGGAAGGATCATCTGAGCCTGTCATAACAATACACAAAGTTATATAATGACTTACAAAGGAAGGATCATCTGAGCCTGTCATAACAATACACAAAGTTATATAATGACTTACAAAGAAAGGATCATCTGAGCCTGTCATAACAATACACAAAGTTATATAATGACTGATAAAGGAAGGATCATCTGAGCCTGTCATAACAATACACAAAGTTATATAATGACTTACAAAGAAAGGATCATCTGAGCCTGTCATAATAATACACAAAGTTATATAATGACTTACAAAGGAAGGATCATCTGAGCCTGTCATAACAATACACAAAGTTATATAATGACTTATAAAGGAAGGATCATCTGAGCCTGTCATAACAATACACAAAGTTATATAATGACTTATAAAGGAAGGATCATCTGAGCCTGTCATAACAATACACAAAGTTATATAATGACTTACAAAGGAAGGATCATCTGAGCCTGTCATAACAATACACAAAGTTATATAATGACTTATAAAGGAAGGATCATCTGAGCCTGTCATAACAATACACAAAGTTATATAATGACTTATAAAGGAAGGATCATCTGAGCCTGTCATAACAATACACAAAGTTATATAATGACTTATAAAGGAAGGATCATCTGAGCCTGTCATAACAATACACAAACAAAAATGAACAGTTTTAGTAGTATCAATAAGTACAGTTGTCTGCTTTATATCAATGAATATGGAGTTTGTATCGTTTATTGGTTTAACAAGGCCATATCAAGATTTGACACTCAATAAGTCAGGGGTAGTTTAATAGAAAGGTAGCATTAGGAAACTGTCTACTGACTGCCAGGGAGTGTAGAATAAGGACACCATACTTATGAATAACAGTAGTATACTTGTCTGAGTATTAAACTGTACAGTATCTAGCACATACTTCAAATGTATTTCCATTAGCAAAGGTGAACACTCCAAAGCCTTCCTTCCTGTCCATGTAGAATGTACCCGTATACGTGGAACTGTCTGCCCATGTATACACCCCTTCACCATGACGCCGATCTTGGAAAAATTTTCCTCTATATGTCTGAAAATAATAAAAATAAAATAACTTTAAATATCTTAAATGGGAGTTATTGCCCTTCCATTATGCCAAGTGGCAACATTACGGCAGCCTGGGGTTTAAATGGTCAAGTAGGACAAAACATTCTGAAAGATCAACAACAGATCTTTCTCAAACGTTCCACTTCGTGGCCTCAACAGTAACTGGGAAAGGCAGATAAAAATACATATTATATTCTAAAACTGTTTACACTTAGTCAAATGTTGTACTAAATATTTAATTCAATATTGTTTGCATGTTATATGAAAAATTTCGATATACCGGTGTAAGAATGCTATTGTAGATTTATAATACTTATAATACTAGACTAACTAATAGTATGTTGTTGAAAATACCACAATATTGATCGTATTGAGGATTAAATTTTGTTTTGTTTGTACAGTTTGTCATTTATTCGCCTTTTTCAGCAGCATTTTCGTTATTTAACGGCAGTCAGCCAGGAGATTGATTGGTGGTTTAAACTTATCTATTTTACTTTGATTGTGAATCAAGTTAAAACAACTTATACAAATCACACTCAATGTCTTCCTGGGTAGAACCAGTACTAAGCAAAATGCAGAAAAAGTGTCTTGCTCATGGACACCACACAAAGCCCTAACAGAGGATCAAACCAACGACTCTCACAATCATTGAGCCAATGAACACGTGCCACACTGGTGGTTGACACACGATATCTCAACAAATTACTGACTACTTCCCAATATATTCATAAATAAAAAGTCGTGACCTTTGAACCGAGTTCATAACCAATCATTACACAGACTACTTCCGGGTGGAATCTTAATTTGCACCCACAACACCTTGGTTGAAAAGTCAAACGCATAACTGGCTAAGCTTAGCAACCTTTGAGGCTCAACTCATATTTGATGGACAGTTGTAACATGTATATAAGAAACATTTATTCCAATTTCATGAATGAATAGATAGCATCATTTTGTTCTCGCCAACTATGTTTATTAAATAAAGAAAAAGTTAAACCCCCTTTTGAAAAATGTGTTTGATAGACAAGTTAGGGGACATTACATAAAAGGATTCATCAGGGTGCTGGGAAGTAAAATCCACCTCCAACCCAAACCCCACACACCCACACACATTGCCGCCTCTTTATAAAACATAAAACAATTTTAACAACGTAAGTGCATGATTGTGTACTCAATATTCAAACTGATTGGACACTTGTGCACAAATTTACAGCACTTAAATTGTAACTGTACAATGTCATGAATGCTGTTGTGTTATAAAGAAAGGAGGTATACAACATGTTTCAATGCTTTATGGGTTTGTATTATATGGTATATAATATAATATGGTTTATATAGGCCAAGATGGTGAAAATTTCGAAACTCAATAAATTGGCACTATATACACTCTGAATCATTATTAATTATAAATATTTAAAGTTAAATGGAAACACCCAATTTCAGGAAAGCCACTGAAAACATTATACAGTAGAATGTTGATATGATGAAATAGCCGAAAGTTTGGTCATGTTGATATGTGCCTAAGGTTTTAATGTTTTTCATTTCTTTATTTATGTAGCTTTTGTCTGTTTAAATTAAGTTTGTGTTATTTTTTTCCCTGTGTCGATATATAACTGGGGTTCCACCAGAAGTTTTCACAACTAAACCTGACTGTTAATCTCAGTGTTTCATCTTGCAGTTAACATAAAGGTGGCTAGTCTATGATGAAGATTGTCACCTGAGTGACGATTAGGTCTATTGTTACGTCAGAATGATCTTATTTGGGGAGCGCAAAGTAAATGAGATAATTTTTGACTTATTTAAAGTTGGTCAAATGAGATATTATAAATAATTTTATATAACTACTGTGTAAGTGTGGCACATATCAAATTGTTAACTGCAGTTGCTAGAGTTCATAAATTCAAATAACACAACTTTTGATAATTCAAGGGTTATAACTCCAACTTAATTATTTAATTTGACCAGTTCAAAAACTTATCCAAGATATTACAGTTAAATACAGCAAAAACCCATTATGAAAACAAGCTTGTTGAAAATTTGAAGGATAATCATAAAAAGGTTTTGGAATTATGCTAGACATGAAAGAGATCTTTATGTTCTCATCGTCGGATACCCACGCATAATCCATTCCGATACTCTCCATTTATCACCCGTGGAATATAACACTAGCTTTGCGTCGTTTCTACCAAGCCACAATGCAACCATATGATTGGTTCTTACACGATTTCATGAAAGGAACATAATCCAATCACAATGCTAGTTTCATAACGTCATTATTATTATACGTTAACGTTTGCTGTATTTTGTTTTGTTCTGTTCAAACAAACAACACATAACTAGTGTAATTTCCCACGGTTGATGGATGAAGAGTATCAGAAATGACACTGGTGGGTATCCGCCGATGTTCAGTTCTGTGATTGAACATGATCATGTAAAATATTTCTGATGATGCATCTAAAGCAGAGTTATTGAACGACTATTTTGTGTCTGTTTTGACCCATAAAGATCCAGATTTGAGTAGTATTGTCTTACTGGTTGGGGACATTGAGTCTGTATTTTATGACAAAAACAAAATATCCAATCAAATTGTGCCTTGATATAAAGTTAAATTTTAAACAGTTTGCTATTTGTTAGTTAAAATCAATTCTGCAAACAAAGCTTTGTTTGCCTTTCCAACTCTGAAATGGATATATGCCATAACTGTATAAAACATATGAGTTCAACAGAGTTCAATACAAGTGTAACGGATATTAAAACATGTTAAATTGCCATTAGCTGTTACATTTCGTAATTCACAACGGTACCAAGTTTTATTACTTAATATAAATAACACTGAGAAATCAATAACCTTTTGTTAGATTTTGATTGATTTCAAACTGGGTCATTAATTTTTGAGACATCTTACTGAAACTAAAGCTGTGAAATGGCGAGAGGTATAGACAGGCAGTTATAAACAAATTACACACATAATTATATTACATTGTATGAAAGTTATATATAAAAATGTTCCCAATGTTTCCAAAATTGTAATTTTGAGAAATTGAAAACAACAATAGATGAATCAAGTTAATCTGATGTGGACTCTATCTTCCTCAGTTGCAGTTATTACTGATTACGGTTTTGTACCAGGTCACTTCTATAACAGTTCAGGGGTCAATCTAAACCACTTTCCAAAGCTCACTTATCTCTCATCTCTGAGGTTGCGAGTTTGAATCAAGTTTGGTCTTCAAACTTTATAGGAGAAAGTTTGCCAGTTACTTACAAAAAAACACTCCCTGTGTGGATAGACTGTCGATCTCTGTGGAGGGGTAGGAACCCTCTGAATGGGTTTCATGTTCTTTTTATCATATTTTATCATGTTCATTTAATATTGTGATTAAATTACCATACCCTGTGTGGTTCCAGGGAGTCATACGGGCGATGGCAAGAATAGGATCACTGTTGGTCATGCATGTCTTAAGAAACAACAATTCGAGTAATACGATAGAATTTGCTGAAACTCTGCAGTTCTGCAGTTATATAGGTTCTAGGTTCATTCTGCATATTCTTTAGTTGATGTGAATTTTTTAATCTGTATGTTAATTTATTGGTTTTGTACATGTAAAGTGAACCTGTAATCTTCCTTCCTATTGATGTTGATTGACCTATGATGTGTTGGTATGCCGTAAAACCCCTTTCATTCATTCATTACTTCAAAAAAGGATGGAGCTTCTGCTCAGATACATTTGAGGTGGACCTCCACCTATAAAACTGGTTTCTATATACTGATATATAATCTGTGAAGTGATTAACAATGTGCTGAACTTTCTATTCTCACCATTGAAACTTTGTATTTAATCACCATGGTGTTTACTAATGTGACCATGATCCTGTCATCTATAAATCTATATCTTCCCTCTCTCCGAATATAGGATCCTCCTATCAGTTGCTTAGTAATTACAGTTTTAAAGTACCAGTAGTATAAAAGGTTATATATATATATATATTATAAATTATATATTTTTATTTTTTTAATAGTTTGTTTGATATTTGTTGGCTATGATTTCTCTAAGCTGAGATCTTTGCTCCCTATAATAGTCTATCATTAGAAGATCACATTGTCATTTGTTATTCATTTATGTATCTCTGTGCAAATATGGAGTCCTGTCATTTGCATACAATTTGCATGTTTCACAAACATCTATGATAATTTGTGTTTAAAAGACCAATAAGGAAACCCCAAAGGTATAAAACTGTTCTTCTTATAAATAAATTGAATACAGAGAAATAGTAAATTTGAATATTTCAAGACTTGTAAACATGTAAATGTGTAGCATCATTCTCCCTAGATTTATCTACCATCATTTTCAACATGTTACAGGTTGTTATATATGACAAAAAATATTACATTGGTAAAGGATGAAAGGGTGAGTAAAACCACTGTCCTCCATCGAGTAACTGGCAAACTTTCTCACATTAAAGGACTGAGCTGGGTTTGAACCCATGACCTCAACATGAGACTCACCAGTAAGTGGTACCTCAGAATGAATCCAGGTAGAACCACTGTCCTGCACATGTAACTGGCAAACTTTCTCACATTAAAGGACTGAGCTGGTTTTGAACCCATGACCTCAGCTTGAGACTCACAAGTAAGTAGTACCTCAGAATGAATCCAGGTAGAACTACTGTCCTCCACATGTAACTGCCAAACTTTCTCACATTAAAGGACAGAGCTGGTTTTGAACCCATGACCTCAGCATGAGACTCACCAGTAAGTAGTACCTCAGAATGAATCCAGGTAGAACCACTGTCCTCCACATGTAACTGGCAAACTTTCTCACATTAAAGGACTGAGCTGGTTTTGAACCCATGACCTCAGCTTGAGACTCACCAGTAAGTAGTACCTCAGAATGAATCCAGGTAGAACTACTGTCCTCCACATGTAACTGCCAAACTTTCTCACATTAAAGGACAGAGCTGGTTTTGAACCCATGACCTCAGCTTGAGACTCACCAGTAAGTGGTACCTCAGAATGAATCCAGGTAGAACTACTGTCCTCCACATGTAACTGGCAAACTTTCTCACATTAAAGGACAGAGCTGGTTTTGAACCCATGACCTCAGCATGAGACTCACCAGTAAGTAGTACCTCAGAATGAATCCAGGTAGAACCACTGTCCTCCACATGTAACTGGCAAACTTTCTCACATTAAAAGGACTGAGCTGGTTTTGAACCCATGACCTCAGCTTGAGACTCACCAGTAAGTGGTACCTCAGAATGAATCCAGGTAGAACTACTGTCCTCCACATGTAACTGCCAAACTTTCTCACATTAAAGGACTGAGCTGGTATTGAACCCATGACCTCAGCTTGAGACTCACCAGTAAGTAGTACCTCAGAATGAATCCAGGCAGAATCTCTGTCCTGCACATGTAACAAGCAAACTTTCTCACATTAAAGGACTGAGCTGGTTTTGAACTTATGACCTCAGCGTGAGACTCACCAGTAAGTGGTACCTCAGAATGAATCCAGGTAGAATCACTGTTCTCCACAATGTCATGTACAATGGCAAACTTTTCACATTAAAGGACTGAGCTGGTTTTGAACTTATGACCTCAGCGTGAGACCTCACCAGTAAGTGGTACCTCAGAATGAATCCAGGTAGAATCACTGTTCTCCACAATGTCATGTAACTGGCAAACTTTTTCACATTAAAGGACTGAGCTGGTTTTGAACCCATGACCTCAGCATGAGACTAATCAGTAAGTGGTACCTCAGAATGAATCCAGGTAGAACCACTGTCCTGCACATGTAACTGGCAAACTTTCTCAAATTAAAGGACTGAGCTGGTTTTGAACCCATGACCTCAGCATGAGACTCGGTGATATGTGGCCATTAGGCAACATGGCCTTAGACAGCTTGGTCACAGAGGACCATCAAAGCTCATGTATGTGACATCGTCAGTTCTGTAGCATGACTTTAAAAGAAGTATATCCTCATCGTAACAGGAAGTCTATCTATACATAGTTACTTCTTTGATATGTTTATTTAAACTTCTCTCAACTCATTTATAAGTTGACACAGTGATATTAACAGCACGGTATAATATAGACAAAATGAAGTAGTGTGCTTGTTCATTACTATCGCATGCTCATGACTCTTCAGATATTTCAAGTGCATGTTAATGCATACGGTACTACCAGCACACATTTACCAGGTTTTGTGACAACTGGTAATCTGTCAATGCAGCTGGCACATTGTTTAACTTCAAACAATATCTCTGACAGATATCCACAGATAATATGACAATTTCAGAACTGTATCTTCGTTTGCAATCTATCTTAATTGCTATGTATGGGCCATGTCATGTAAATATTTTTTATGTGATACGAAATAGACATTAGACTTATGTCTGGCTAAAATAAAAGAACATTCAAATACAATGCCAAAATTTTATACATCTTTATGTGGCCAGTTATGAAGTCTTTTATCAGAATTTTTTCTTGAATGGCTCATTTTCTCGCAAATATACCATTTTGCAAGTGATGTTGATAAAATGTCACCTTTTTATTTTTCTTTAAATATTGATTGATTGATTGAATATTTAGCGTATTTTTTTATGCCACTGAGGGCTAATAGATGATCATTTAACCTAACCACTGTTTCTTGGGATCCTGAAAGGTTAACCAATACTCGAGCACACCCCCATCTCTGCAAGAAACTGATAACTTTCCCACTTGAATCAGCAGTGAGAGACGAATAATAATGAGACACAATGTCGTATATCAATCATCATGGAGACTGTTGCCGGGCAGTGATTCGAACTCAAGACCCCTGGATAGATAGACAGATGCACAACCAACTGAGCAAATCATGCCCAGCTCTTTATAATATGCTAAAGAGTTTTGTTGAAATTCCTTTACAAGGGAAAGAATTATATATAAAAGTCCAATTATCTTTCATGTGTTACTGTATACTGTCATTTTTTCTGCAAGTTATGAAAATGATGTAAATAAGGTAAAATGATCCTAACAATAACAGACCAATTTTATCAACAACAGGTGTCCCAAGTTTTATCCCTTAAGTTCCCTCCTGTTTGACTCCTGTTTTAGTGACCCCTGTTTTATCACCAACAAGTGCCAATGGTTTATCCAGTGGTCCAGTTTTATCTCTATCATCCCTCACCCTGTTTGACTCACATTTTAGTGACCCTTGTTTAATCGTCAACAGTTGCCTCCCAAAGTGTCCAAAGTTTTATTTCTATGAGTCTCACCCAACCCGCCCCACATTTTGTCTCCTGTTTAATCCCCAAGTAAACTCATGAACAAAATATAGTAACTGGAGTGTGATTTGAACCTGTGAGCCATTGTGGTGTTTGACACATAACCCAAATGTCACTGAGCCATTATGGTGTTTTGACACAGAACCCAAATGTCACTGAGTCATTGTGGTGTTTAACACAGAACCCAAATGTCACTGAGCCATTGTGGTGTTTTGACACAGAACTCAAATGTCACTGAGTCATTGTGGTGTTTGTCACTGACATTTGGGCTCTGTGTCAAACACCAAAATAGCTCACTCACAATGCAGAATCGTTTTACCTTCAAATTGTGGCTTAAAGATTGTGGCTAAGATCAGTTTATGGCTAAAATTGGTTTGAGACTAAGATCAGTTTGTGGCTAAGATCAGTTTGTGGCTTAGATCAGTTTGAGGTTCAGATCAGTTTGTAGCTAAGATCAGTTTGTGGCTTAAAGATTGTGGCTAAGACCAGTTTATGACTAAGATCAGTTTGTGGCTATGATCAGTTTGTGGCTTAGATCAGTTTGAGGTTCAGATCAGTTTGTGGCTAAGATCAGTTCGCTTATTTCCTGATGGTAATACTTTCTTTATAAGGTTGTATGAAGAGTTGACAACACAGATATGTAGTATCATTATGATCCGTCAATCACATGAAAATTGGTTTTATTGCACTTGTAAGTGGTTTTTCTTGTGTATGTAAGTTTTTGTAAGACTTTAAAGTATTTGCTGAAATGAACACTGAACACTACACATTTCCTAGAGTATATTTTCTTGTTTCTGTTAATTTACAATTTAATTTGATTTTTTTCATACAAGCAAAATCAAAAATCAAAATAGTGTTTAAAAAGACAGATGTTAAAAATTTATTTGAATAAGACAGTCTGCTTATCGAGCACACATAACCAGCAGACTTCACATGATCTTTCATCAAAGACATATTGAGCATATTTCAAATAATTCAATGAACTTAACAATGAAATCTACACATTTACCATTTTGATGTAACATCTATGGGAAATAAATAACATGTTTCTTAACTTATTTTGTTGAGTATATATGCCAATCAGTAGAAGATCTTACATAAAAACATTGTAGATGTTTAAAAAAATAAATTAAGTTTAGTATGGCTAATCTGGCACGTCATATATGCATTGCAATATTAAGCAGTCTAACCTGGGTGTATAATATGTAGGCCAAGTTTTTAATATATATTTTTTTTTACATATTTTAACAAATATCGTTATGACAATAAAAGCTCAATGAATATATCTTAGCATGATACATTGGAAAAAATATGTTTTTTTGCTTATTCTTAACTTTGTAATTAAAACTGATATCTCTGGTTTTGGCTTTAACTCAAAGTTTGTTTCAAAACAAACAAATGTAACACAGCTTACATAAAATAAATAAGAGCACTGCAAGTCCATTAAGTACTTCTAGGTCAGTGATGTAAACTTTTTAACTTTTAACATGATCTCTCCAGAGAAAGTGTTGAGACATTGATTTTACAGTGTAGTTAATTCCTTTTAAATCTTACAAATGTAATTTTATTATTGCCAAGTGCCAGGTGGTACAATATCTACAATATGCAGGTTTTACATAATTAAACCCCTTTATCGGCAGTTTGCATCAACAAATCTGTGTAAAGTTGATTCAGAGATAAGAGATATTGTTGATTGTATCAATAGAATTGATTGTCGCGATGTTGTCACGGATATGTCCAATGCGCCACTGTGTTTAATTTAATCTGTGCAAATACTCTGCTATAACTTCTCAACAATGCATGCATAGTAGTTTTTGTTTACTATGTTTTAATATATTTAATGAATTTCAAAAACTTCAATTCAGTTGCACTTATAAGTCATTTTTTCATTTTGATCACCTTGTTGAAGCCAAACATTGTGGCAATTTTTCTAGTAGAAGTGTTTGTGTATTGTAATTATTGCATTCCATTGCATTGGATTGTATTGCAATGGATTGTACTGTAATTGTTTCTTACTTTAAGTAGCACTATAAAACTGCCACACTGCAGTGTTATGCCATATTAGCATGACACGATACTTTACTCAGTGACAACATTGAAATAACACCAGTGATCCTAAACTTATTTGTATGCTACTTAATTAGTGTTGATTTTAAAATTTGCAAGATCTCCAACCCAAAGGGTTTGACAAACAAGAAATTGTACAAACAACAACCTTTCAAGGAGAAACAAGAAAACCTGCCATTTGGAATTTCACTCAAATGCTACGAATTCTGAAACTAGAAAAGGAAGACTCCCTCATAGCAAAATGCACTACTACACCACAAAGTATTAGAGTTGTGATCTGATCATAAAAAGGTAATTTTCGTAATTTTTTGCTAGATTTGTTTTTATGGTAAAAGAAAGAAGTACTATGGGAATGGACACCACACTATAACATCATTTAGTCAACAATGTGGTCAAAGTTTCATGGAGTTATTTTGAATGGTTTTGGAGAATTTCATAATTCTGACAAAACATTTTCATGGTTACAGAAACGATATCAAAAATAAAAACAGCCTCAAACAAATATCACACCTAGACCACTCACTATATGTTATCATTTTTGAAATTGTGCACCAGAAAATAGACCACTATAATTTATGTTAATATTTTGTAGTTGTGCACCAGAAATTAGACCACTATATGATAACATTTTGAAGTTGTACACCAGAAACTAGACCACTATATGTCAACATTTTGAAGTTGTGCACCAGAAACTAGAACATTATATGTCAACATTTTGAAGTTGTGCACCAGATATTAGACCACTATAATTATGTTAACATTTTGAAGTTGTGCACCAGAAATTAGACTACTTTATGTTATCATTTTGAAATTGTGCACCAGAAATTAGAACACTTTATGTCAACATTTTGAAGTTGTGCACCAGGAACTAGACCGGTATATGCTATCATTTTGAAGTTGTGTTAACATTTTAAAGTTGTGCACCAGAAATTAGACCAATATGTTATCATTTTGAAGTTATGCACCAGAAACAATTTCATATACAAGTATGCACAGACAAATAAAGTGACCAATGTAATGTACACCACAAAGTTACATTGTGGGGGATAATAAAGCACAAAATTTACCTCCTTATTAGCCCATGTATGCTGCCCTTTCCCATGCCTGAGGTCATTATGAAACTCCCCATCATAGTTACTACCATCTGGCCAGTGTTGTATCCCTGTAAACAACATAAAGATAGATACAACACACCTGTAATCATCATAATACAACACCTGCGAACACATGTTAGAAATATAATTAATACAACATGCCTATCAACAGCATCAGCATGAAAACAATACCTGTCAACAGCATAAGCATGATACAACCCACCAGTCAACAGCATAAACATGGATACATCACACCTGTCAACAGCATAAACATGAATCACCACACCTGTAAACAAAATGAACATGGATACAACACACCTGTCAACAACATAAACATGGATACAACACACCTGCAAACAACATAAACATGGATACAACACACCTGTCAATAACATAAAATGGATAAAACACACCCATCAACAACATAAACATAGATACAACACACCTGTCAACAGCATAAACATTGATACAGCACACTTGTCAACAGCAAAAAACATGGATACAACACACCTGTCAACAGCATACACATTATACAACACACCTGTAAACAACATAAACATGGATATAACACACCTGCCAACAGCATAAACATGGATACAACACACCTGTCAATAACATAAACATGGATACAACACACCTGCCAACAGCATAAACATGGATACAACACACCTGTCAACAACAAAACCAGGGATACAACATACCTTTCAATAGCATAAACATGAATACAACACACCTGTCACCAACATAAACATGGATACAACACACCTGTCAACAACATAAACATGGATACAACACACCTGTCAACAGCAAAAAACATGGATACAACACACCTGTCAACAGCATACACATGATACAACACACCTGTAAACAACATAAACATGGATATAACACACCTGCCAACAGCATAAACATGGATACAACACACTGTCAATAACACAAACATGGATACAACACACCTGCCAACAGCATAAACATGGAAACAACACACCTGTCAACAACAAAACCAGGGATACAACATATCTTTCAATAGCATAAACATGGATACAACACACCTGTCACCAACATAAACATGGATACAACACACCTGTCAACAACATAAACATGGATACAACACACCTGTCAACAACATAAACATGGATACATCACACCTGTCAACTACATAAATATGGATACTCCACACCTATCACCAACATAAACCTGGATACAACACATCTGTCAACAGCATAAAAATGGATACAACACACCTGTCAATACATAAAAATGGATACAACACACCTGTCATCAACATAAACATGGATACAACACACCTGTCAACAGCATAAACATGGATACAACACAACTGTCAATAATATAAACATGGATATATGCACAACACACCTGTCAACAGCATAAACATGGATACAACACACCTGTCAACAGCATAAACATGGATACAATCTACCTGTCGACAGCATAAGCATGATACAACACACCAGTAAACAACATAAACATGGATATAACACACCTGCCAACAGCATAAAGATGGATACAACACACCTGTCAATAACATTAACATTGAAACAACACACCTGCCAATAGCATAAACATGGATACAACACACCTGTTAACAACATAACCAGGGATACAACATACCTGTCAACAGCATAAACATGGATACAACATACCTGTCACCAACATAAACATGGATACAACACACCGGTCAACAACATAACCAGGGAAACAACATACCTGTCAACAGCATAAACATGGATACAACACACCTGTCACCAATATAAACATGGATACAACATACCTGTCAACAGCATAAACATGGATACAACACCTGTCACCAATATAAACATGGATACAACACACCTGTCAACAACATTAACATGGATACAACACACCTGTCAACAACATAAACATGGATACATCACACCTTTCAACAACAAAAATATGGATACAACACAACTGTCAACAAAAAAACATGGAAATTTCACACCTGTAAACAACATACATGGATACACCACACCTATCACCAACATAAACATGGATACAACACACATGTCAACAACATAAACATGGATACAACACACCTGTCAACAATATAAACATGGATACAACACACCTGTCAACAACATAAACATGGATATAACACACCTGTAAACAACAAAAACATGGATACAACACACCTGTCAACAATATAAACATGGATACAATACACCTGTAAACAACATCAACATTGATATAACACACCTGTCAACAACAAAAACATGAATACAACACACCTTCAAACAACATAAACATGGTTACAATACACCTGTCTACAACATAAACATGGATACAACACACATGTTAACATCATAAACATGGATGCAATACACCTGTAAACAACATAAACATGGATACAACACACATGTGAACAACATAAACATGGCTACAACACACCTATCAACAACATAAACATGGATACATGTACAAAACACCTGTCAACAACATAAACATGGATACAACACACCTGTAAACAACATAAACATGGATACAACACACCTGTAAACAAAATAAACATGGATACAACACACCTGTAAACAACATCAACATGGATACAACACACCTGATTCAACAAAAACATGGATACAACACACCTTCAAACAACATAAACATAGTTACAACACACCTGTCTACAACATAAACATGGATACAACACACCTGTCAACAACATAAACATGGATACATTACACATGTAAAAAACATAAACATGGATACAACACACCTGTGAACAACATAAACATGGCTACAACACACCTATCAACAACATAAACATGGATATATGCACAACACACATGTGAACAACATAAACATGGATACAACACACCTGTGAACAACATAAACATGGATTCAACACACCTGTAAACAACATAAACATGGACACAACACACATGTAAACAACATAAACATGGACACATCACACCTGTCAACAACATAAACATGGATATATCACATAATGTCAACAACATAAACATGGATACAACACACCTGTACAGGACTTGAAATTTCTTTTCATAAGGGCTACTCATCCTGCCTTTCCGACATTTTTTTTTAAATGCTTAAAATCAAAGAAATATTTAGGTCAATTTCTTAAAATCTTACTGTTCCTGACCAAATATTCACTCGTCCATGAGTGGACAAGTGGAATTTTCCAGCCCTGACGTAAACAACATAAACATGGATACATCACACCTGTCAATAACAAAAAAAACATGGATACAACATACCTGTAAACAACATAAACATGGATAGAACACACCTGTCAATAATAACATAAACATGGATAGAACACACCTGATAACAACATAAACATGGATAGAACACACCTGTAAACAACATAAACACATATACAACACACCTGTAAACAACATAACATGGATACAAACACACCTGCAAATAACATAAACATGGATACAACACACCTGTAAACAACATAAACATGGATACAACACACCTGTAATCAACATAAACATGGACTTACCACACTTGTAACACATAAACATGGAAACATCACACCTGCAAACAAAATAAACATGGATACAACACACCTGTCAACAACATAAACATGGATACACCACACCTGTAAATAAAATAAACATGGATACAAACTCCTGTAAACAACATGGAAATAAACACATTGTCTGACATTAGGCCCTCACAGTGACCTTGACCTTGAGATTGTTGAAGATGTGCATGCCACCGTCTCCATGTGTGCTGATCAATTTTTAAAATCAGACCATCAACAGAGTTCCATGACGAAAACACTTTTAACACTGGCATTGAGCTTGACCTTAGGATTGTAGAAAGTGTAGTTGTGTCTTCATGTGTTATCATACAAGAAAAACATGTAACTAGATAGAGGTTGGGACGGTGGTAATCTGATGAAGAATATGGAAAGGGAAAAAAAAACAAATTCAAAAAGTATAGGAATTAGCTTAGTAGTGTACTGACCATACTTAGCCACCCTTGTAATGTAAATATTAGTTATATCTACCTGATCCAGTCCTGACATTGTCACTGTATTCCCCTTCATATCTAGCTCCATTTGGCCAAGTGAAGATACCACGGCCTATCTTCTTGTGTCCCTGAATCTGACCCTTAAATCTAGCCCCACTTTTATAGCTCACTTCTATCTCTCCATCTCCTGTCAAGGGTTCAAACGTGGCACTTTGAAGGCGGGGAAAACTATTATTTGCCATTCTGGATAAAAAAGTAAAGCAACTTTACGGTCAATTTGAAAATAATTAATAGTTTTCAGATTACTAGTTAGTAATAAGTAATGTCGAGAATTTTGCAAAATTATATATATGTTTCCTAATTATACTTTGGCATAATATGGTTCAACTTCAATTTTACACTTGAAAATCTCAAAAAAAAAAAATCTCCATCAAAATATATCAATGGAAGCTGAAATTAGTTACCTTTTTCATTGACATCAACTATGACCCAATTTCGATAAAACTTTTAAGCAACCCAAATTTCCTTTTCAGGTAAGCAACCTTTTTCGCAAAATTTCATTTAAAGGGAAATTAAAGTTTTTAGACAGATTTTTGTTTTACTTAATAAAGTAATGGGTGACCTTGACCTAATCAAAATAACTTAAGTTACAAAACTTAAGTTAACGTTATCCAATTGATATCAAAGAGTGAATAATGATGACAATGCTGGCACAACTGTGAATTATGTTGACAATGCTGGCACAAGTGTGAATAATGTTGTCAATGCTGGCAAATGTGCGAATAATGATGACAATGCTGGCAAAAGTGTGAATAATGTTGACAATGCTGGCACAAGTGTGAATAATGATGACAATGCTGGCACAACTGTGAATTATGTTGACAATGCTGGCACAAGTGTGAATAATGTTGTCAATGCTGGCAAATGTGCGAATAATGATGACAATGCTGGCAAAAGTGTGAATAATGTTGACAATGCTGGCACAAGTGTGAATAATGTTCACAATGCTGGCAAAAGTGTGAATAATGTTCACAATGCTGGCACAACAGTGAATTATGTTGACAATGTTGGTACAAAAGTGAATAATGTTGACAATGCTGGCACAAGTGTGAATAATGTTCACAATGCTGGCAAAAGTGTGAATAATGTTGACAATGCTGGCAAAAGTGGGAATAATGATGACAACGCTGGCAAAAGTGGGAATAATGATGACAATGCTGGAAAAAGAATTCATCAAGCTTCAATGTTAAGTACAGTAGAACTTGTTGGCTCGAACAGCAATCGAAGCTCTTTTGTAACATTATGAATTTCTCATTTCTAATACTTTTGTTTTAGAAATTTCACAGTTCTTTTTATTAAATAATACAGTAGTAGATTATTTTTGTTTGTGTACACTGATTAGTATAAAAAAATAATTGAGCATGTGTGGTTTTACATCCGGACTTGAAAATCTCATAAGAATTTCTGCATTATTTATAATTGTTGTTACAGGTTACTGATATATGATTTAATACGACAGGAAAGCAATCAGTATACAAACATTATCTGTCATTGATTACAATCAAATTGTTCAAACCAACCAATCACCAAGTATGTCAACAATACACCTGTGTGATGTCTAATATTTACATTCACTGTTTAATTAGTTGTCCAACCATACCATTTGCAATTGCATATTAAAATATTGTTATATAGCTTGTGGCATTACCTGACTATTATAATTTTATGTTGCACCTGTTTTGTGTATTGCTATATATACACTCATGGACTTAGTTATTAAACTCACAGGTTGTATAATGCTACAATTGACACTTAAGTTTGATTTTGTTAATTTTACTTCAATTGTGAAACAATTTATTACAATTTAGACAAATCACACTCAAAGTCTTCCTGGGTAGAACCAGAACTAAGCATATGTTGAAAAGTATCTTACTCAAGGACACCACACATAGCAGTTGCGGAGGATTGAACCATGACCCTCCAATCGCGAGTTCAATGCTCTACCACTGGACCACGTACTCTGCAATGCTTATAACATCCTCCAAATTTATTGAAATTTCATACACACCAACAACAGTCCATCAAGAAACAATCATACAAATTTCACTAAAAACTATAAATATTTGAGGATTTTACAGTGTTGGTAATGTCACAGTCCAAGCAGGCACAATTTAATAATGGATACATCACATTTAATAATGTGTGTAAGAACCATGAACACAAATGCACTCATTGCACCTTAGTCTCATCAAAGCATTGAAGTGACAATATCTGAAGACCTTAAAAGAGTGCCCACATCACCAAGATCTACCAAAAGCGAACTTGACCACTGGCTTCCTTAGAAGGAACTTGAAACACTGCCCACCATTGTGGAGGAAAATGACGTACCTTTCACTAAAGTCAGATCGACCCTAGAATACTGTTCTATCGTCTGAGATCTTTATCAACAAAAGGACATCTTTACTCTAGAAAAAGTTTCGCAAGTCATGGGACCCAGGTAGCGTCACACGTATGGTGAATGACCTACAATTACCACCCCTTCAAGACCGAAGGAAAGTCAAAGGTAATCCTTCTTCTATAAGATGGATTGGGGGCAGATGCCAGGTATACGATGTCTTGACTACATAACCCTTTACGTAGCAAATGTCAAATTAAAGCCAGAAAATTCTTTAACTGTTAATCAGATAACATTATTGAAAAACATTCATTAAATAACAGCAAATGCTTTAAACTAATGCAAAAGTGCCTCATTCCAGAACTCTTATTTTCAAAAAACTATTATAGACTTGAACCAACTTGAAGAACTGTTGTGGGCGCAGAAACAGTAAACGGCTTTAAATAAGCCATCTTTCACTGGGACAAATTAGTATTTCCCAGACCTTATTTCTGTTGTGCATATGCCAAGATGTTCTACAACAAACAGTTGTTGTATGGTGTTTAGCGTCGCTTTCAACAATTTTTCAGTCATATCGCGACGGTGTTTACTTGAGACAGTATTCTAAGCGCTGTCACACTGGGGTATCATGCTGCAGACACATGGTATGATACCCCACCAAGTCACATTATACTGACACCGGGCCGACCAGACCTAGAACTCTCCTCTAAATGCTGAGCGTCAAGCGAGGAAGCTTCTAGTACCATTTTTAAAGTCTTTGGTATGACCCGGCCGGGGAATGAACCCACGACCTTCCGCATGCGAGGCGGACGCTCTACCACTAGACCACGCCGCGGTCTACAACAAACAGATCCAGATTATTGATTCCATTATTTATATATATACACTTAGTAACTGCACGTTTTGTCTGTCCGTCACACTTTTATAATATCATATGTGACATTTACTCCTACAGTTTACATGCAATTCAACTAAAACTTGGTATTTATTATCAGCATCAAGTGTACATGCATATGTTGTCAAAACACTTTGGTCTAATTTTTTTTTCAGAAAATAATGCCCTTTTTTAACTAATTACACTTACAACAAATACTATTTGTAAACAATTTACAACAATATTTAGATTTCAACAGATTCCAAAAAGAGCTTTTTAATTAGACTATGAGATTAATGAAAAAAGCGATGTAAAGTTTGTTTATTTTTCATATGCCATGTTGTTGTTTTTTATGATGAAACAACTTTTCAACTAAATTGTCCACATTTTCTGCACCTGCGTTGTTAAGGCTTGGTAAAGTAGATACTTGCATGGACTGGTGGCATCATTATAAGTAGTTATGTTAAACATACCGGGTGTATATTACAGTGAGTGAAAGTAGTGTTGCATGAAAAACGGTTACACGATAATGACTATGGACTTGCATTATCAACAAATGTTACCAGTGTAATTCTAAATGTGTAACAGCAAAGTGGATCTCAAACCAATTTGAAGATAACTTATTGGGTTCAATTACCTTAGTTATTTTGTTTGTATCCAAAGAATGTTATTTTAATCTATAATAACTTGAACTATGCATATCTGTCATTGTATCTCAAAGGAAGTTACCTTTAAGAAACTTCCGGTTGAAACACATGTCGCGCGCGTCTAGCTGCTATGCAACAAGGGAACTAATATTTAATTTTCGAGTTAGTTCCCTTACATAGTAATAACGCTATTTAACTACATATACATACTTGTACCGCTAAGTATTCAGTTGGGGATGTGGCTCAGTGGTAGAGCGTTCGCTTTGCATGTGAAAGGCCCCGGGTTCGATCCCCGGCATCTCCACATTTTTTATTATTTAATAATATATATACAGTGACTTCGTGGATAGATCACCAATATGTTATTATTGAATGAATGAAAATAAGGTATATTGTCCATTAGACTGATTTTACCTAGCCTACATGAATATTCCGTGTATATGCGTACATTATTGTTCGATAACCGTACGTATATAGTGATGTTAAAGCAGTGACATATATGTGGTATACGTCACTGGTTACAGTTGATAAACTGATACCAATTTACGTTATTAATCGGCATAATAAGTGTATGAGAAGGCATTTAAACGCGTGATTCTACTACTGAGTGCTAGATAAAAACTTACACACTACTTCACCGGTACTCATTATTATTTCAACTTTCAGTCATCATTTGACACAAGGTGTTTCACTTGCAAGTAATTACATACCTACATATTATAATATATTATGATTACTCGAGTGTTTAACCATAAATTTTAGCTCGGTTAAACTACAGCTTTTCCGTGTCATTGAAAAGGGCATAAAGTGTCCTTATACACCGTATAAACAAACAATCTGGAAGCATAACAAAGACGCAGTAGGGATCTACGCTGAATACACACTGATCACATCACTTGATGACAGCCATTATAAACACATTATAAAAACACGACAGTTTCTCTACGATTCAAAACAACATTACCGCCATAGACCAAGTAGTTATAATGCAGTGGTAACGTGATCAAGCCACTTGTGGTACTGATAATACAAAATGGCATAATTATACATGTAGATTTAAAAAAATGAACTAATTATCAAATGCTTTATATACTTTCCATAAGTCGAAATAAAAAGATAGAGTTTCTACATAATTATATTTCATTATTTCACTGCAACAATCGATCCCAGTCATCTTTTATATGGTTTGTTGGGGATTTAACTTAATAGCTGCCTGCAGAACATATTGCATACCGTATCGATCTCAACAACATGATCGATAGGGCAAATCCCGATATTATTATTGGGGTAGAAACTATTAAAGATAGATGCCAGCATTCACTAAGCGAGATTCTACCAAGTAGCTACCTTGAAAATGTGTTTAGGGTAGATAGGGAGAGAGGAGGCGGTGGAGTAATAATTGCAGAAAAGGACGATTTTACCTGAAGTGAGGTCCCAGAGTTGCAAACTGATTGTGAGATTGCTTGGATGAAGATGGATATTGCTGGATGTAAGTCCCTCCTAGTCTATAACAGCTACTACAAACCAAATGAAGTCTAAGCTGAGTCCCTCCAAAGATTCGGTATGTCTAGCTGACACGTGCTTATCACAGGTGACATGAACTTCCGAGGATATGACTGGCCCAATGACACAGTCCTGGCAGAGATCAATTTCAAACCAACAAGAAACAAACTCACTGCTAGAAAGATCCTCTACACAGAAAAGCTGATTGGTCTTAAGTCACACATGGTTTACTTTGGGAAAAATCTGAAACAAAGCTTTGATACTTCCGCGCCTTTAAACCAACTTTGGGAAAACATAACATCCGAACTCGAACGAGCCTTGACCGATTCGCAAATTGCAAAATCAAAAGACAGACATTCTTGGATTATGTCACTATCAGACATCTCATTAGAAAAAGGGACAAACTCTGTTTTAAAAAACAGATCTAAACCCTCCCCAGACAGCACCAAAATACTTAAGTCACTTAAACACCACATACAGTAGGTTAGTAGGAATGCTAACTGGGATTATGTTGAAGACTTCATCACAACTAAAGAACAAAACACTACAGAAGAAAATTTTAATAATTCTATATCAAAAAGATTATCACAGATACTAAAGGACTCAAGTGAAACGGAGTGTTGATAACTGATTCTGTCTCTAAGGCAGACTTACTACTTAACAATCAGTTCCACTCGGTATTCTCACAGCAAATCCCCATGAGGCTCAATTCTTACTGTAAATAATTTTTATGTCTCAGGTCTTTTTAACAGAAATGACAATGACATGCCTGAGATACGGGTAACTTAAAATGGGGTGCAAAAATTGCTGCAAAACCTTTCACTGTCCAAGGCGCCAGGCCCAGATAATATTAGTCCGGCAGTGCTGAAGAGTCTCTCAGTGGAACTTGCACCAATACTTACTTTTCTTTTCAATGTCTCACTACAACAGGAATCTCTCTTCGATGTATTGAAACAGGCCAATGTAACCCCGATCTACAAAAAGGTGACACGACTACACCCTCTAATTATCGTCCTGTTTCTCTGACTTGTATCTGTTGTAAACTCTTGGAGCACATTGTGTGTAGCAACCTCATGCAGCATCTTAATCGTCACAACAATTTATATTCTCTCCAACATGGTTTTCGTGAAAAACGTAGCTGTGAAAGCCAACTTATTGAATTTGTACATGACATAGCCATTAATATGCAAAACGGCCGCCAAAATGAT